>CM060948.1:96703876-97196376 GCA_030765055.1 Mantis religiosa | reverse complement strand
CCCGGCTATGGCATTGAATACTTCAGTCTGATTCTACCTTTCCGGTGTTCCTAAACTTCATGCTTACATCCCAAGTCATTTTCATGTTGATAGAGAAATCCCCTTTCCAGTTTGGGAAAAGTTCACAAATGTTACCAGAAGGGCACAAAATAGGAACTTGCATGCAGTCAGCTGTGACCTCAACGTGTGACGAACTTTCTAAGTTGAAGAACTGTCCCTTATTCCCTGAACATCTATGTATGTTTATTTCTGAATCTTGCTTGTAACCACTAAAGCACTTTAACAATACATGAAACATGTGTCAAACAGGATTATGCTGAAGCTTTATAAGACCATCTGTAACTATCTGAAATACTCCATTGCGAAACATCCATAAAACGTGCAACAATTCCAGTTCGGATGATGCAGCCGAACCCATGTCTGAGTTTTGTCGTAATTGTTCTTCAAGCAGATTCAAAATTAAAATAAAAGATTATTTTCTAATACAGAAGTATACATTGAATTCTGTCTGTACCTATGGTAAAATTAAGGGACAGCAAACACTGGGAAAGCAATTAATTTTCCCAGTATTGCCTAGCTACTCGGAGAAACCCCGATAAAATCTTTAGGGCAGAAAGATCTCACGGCCTACTTAATGCTGACCACACTTAGTACCACCTGCGTCACGTTGCTCGACTTTACGTGGTTACGTGCACCAATGATGAACTATCTAGGTGTTGCACTTGATAACGCAAAAAGCAGAGCTTTTATTTGGCCCTTTCTTACGAAGGAAAGAATGTTATCCAACATAAACAACTTTCTGCGCGTCTATTTTCCATCCATCAAATGCTTTAGTGTCTGATCTGATTTTTAATTCATCAACCAATGTAATAAATTCTGTTTCTTATCGATATTCTAAGAATTCTTTTTATTCCTTTTCTTTTTCAGAGTGTGATCAAGTATAGACTTTTCATTTTGCATAGCACTAAGCACATTAATAAAGTATTTTTAATTCAGATAAAAGCAATGACAATATTCACTGCCTCAGCTGTAGACAACTATTTATTAAAGGGAAATTAATTATCGTCACATAATTGTATATATTTGATGCGATGAACTTGGTAAAAATATAGTACTTTAGATGTTCAAAATGAATTCCATTCTTATAATAGGTGTCAATGCCAATTTACCTTTCATCAGTCTTAAAATAATAGTAAAAAGCATCTAATCACAAGTACTAAAATAATTAATTAATATCTACTAAGTGAATTTCAGTTAAAAGAAGCAGCACTTAAAAGGATTGTCTCTAGGTGACTCATTTAATGACTCATTTAATCAGGCGTTTTATTCGCTTGACGAATTTTTGCCAGAAATGTTTATTTATAATTCATAACTGTAATTTTTAATATTCTTATATTAGAAATGCTAATTACACAAATCTACTGTACAAAGACATTAATATTCACAACTATGGCAAACTAGTAAGATTTTTATGGTAAAACATTAGCAAAGTTTCACGACTGGAAACCCTTTTTCTGTAAATCCTGATATTAGATCAAACTTTACAAAAAAACTAAAATTTGTTTTATGTTCAAAAACACCTGGTCTCTTTTGTTTGAAAAGCATGCTATGGCTTTCAATCTCATAGTATTTAAAGCTTCAACATGTGAAAATTTAAATGTCCTCAGTCGGTAGAGCACCTGCCTGCCATGCTAGGGATCCAGGGTTCGATTCCCGGCGGTGGGGTTGTTGATTTTTCTCCGACCAAGATAATTCCTGTTCTTCCTCAGAGTCTGAAGTATGAATGAGAGTGCGAATGTGTGCGTGATCTAATGGTTAAAAACCAACGAATACGGGTTAATACCTTCGATATGTTTCAAAGGAGAACTGCCGCCGATATGACCATTGGAGTTAAATGAAATGAATAAAAAAAGAATTAATGTCCAGCAGCATAGGTCCCAATTGACCGCACTAACTTCGAGTGCCTTTTACTTGACTTTTGTCTTTTCTTGCACTTTTACAAATTAAAAATATTCCACATGATTTATTTTGTAAGCAGCGCTCTTCAAGTGTTCAGCAGAAACTAA
This sequence comes from Mantis religiosa, assembly GCA_030765055.1. Lineage (NCBI taxonomy): Eukaryota > Metazoa > Arthropoda > Insecta > Mantodea > Mantidae > Mantis > Mantis religiosa. The sequence continues at coordinate 97,194,310 of CM060948.1, read as the reverse complement.
CCAACAATCGGGTAATTGGGAACACAGGGGAATATTGTTTTTGTTTCTCAAGATGTAACAGTAAGTAATTAACCACTCAGGGTAAAATGAGTAAGTTTATATCTTAAGGTTGCGATTGTGTAATTGTGATTGAAGGAGTAGAGTGGGAACAATTCGACTCACTGCGACTCCACAGGGATTTATTGCGAACTATCACCCCGGGGGCGAAGAGATAAAGTGATGGAATACCACAGACTTGCAGAGGGGGTAGCTGGTGGGGCTTAGAAATACCATAATTCCCATACAAAATAGATTGTCACCTGGCCCATCACCGAAGATTCTCACCTTCACCTTGGAAGAGAACGATGGAGCGATCCTAGTGGCCCGGACAGCAACTTACCTATAGGAAGGTTAGAATATTTCTACGGCGCACGCATCTGTGGCATTTGTCCACATCCGCCGAAACTACCACGTTGATAATAAAACCTAATAGATGAGAGAAGCTATATAAGATAGGAAAAAAGGACATCCGTAGAGTAAGGAATTCAACCCATCATCCGCCTTGTCAAAAGCCCAGCTGAGGATAGTTGGTTTGCCTGGAGATCGAATCCGTTACCTAGAGAATGCGATTGCACAGATTACCGCGGCGCCACTTCACTCGGCATATTTTCAGTTTTATTTTATTATTATTTTATAACATCAGAGCAATGAGTAAAGTTATATAACATTCTACATGCCGATTCTGTACATACATGTTTCTTTTTAAATATAGCAGTACTTTTTTTTAAATTCCCTTTTCACTTTGTGTCGAATATCTCATTAATTATCATAATTATAATAAAGCATACTCTAAAAATTATAAGATACATCTCCACGAAACTTAAAACACGTTTATAATTGAGATAGAACATTTTGAAAACATTTAGTTAACAGCTGTAGAATTTAAAAATTTCACATAGGAGATCTCTTTTCATTTATGCTCTTCCTAGTCTGTAAACAGAATATATTATCCTTTAAAGTGTTTGCAAATACCCTACAAAATATCAGAATTAATAGGTGTATAAGGTTTGCTGCTATTACTAACATATGCAACTTCATTAACCCTTCAATGATTCGTCTCTATTTTCCCTAACAGCATATCCTCCCGTAATGCTGGTTTGGCTAAGCGACAGACTCGTATGAACTGAATTTGCAAGATAGGATTTGTCTACCTATTGGATTATATGCAAACTTTGCCTCGGATGCGACCACGCCAAGCGTCGATCAACAGTGACCATGCACAATAATCTGCTTCCGATGGCTACTCCAGCGCCACGGGATTACTTTGAAATAACCAACCTTTGCGCGTTCTCTCTAGTACATTTCCACTGAGAACTGTTCCACTAAGTTACAGGGTGGAGTTTCACTGTAAACTCAATTCCTTCTTTGTGAAGTTTGAAGATGTGTATAAAATATGCAGCTGTTAATGATCCCAATCTGTCGACATGCCGTGGTCCATTTTAAAGTCCCACGCTCTGCAGATATATCCCTCTCTAACGTGCATGCTTCTCCACCTAGTGGTTATTCTCTTTGTGGTTTATGTGGGTGCATCTGTGTTTTAGCGTTATTAGCATTTAGTTTTATCTTATGTTTTATCTGCGGTCTGTACTTTGCTCTAGCAGGTAGTGGAACCACGAAACATGTTGCTTGTGGTATTCCTTCATAACATTATGTACTGAAAATGTCACATACATACAACAAACATATTACACTTAACGTACATTGTCTTGAGCTACTACGCCGAGAGTGTGCATTCACTCACATAATTGTAAGTTTGCTAAGTTATGCGTTTTGTAAATTTGCGATAAATTATAAGAAAAATACTTCAATTAGATAGTGTTACAGTCACCAATATTATCAAAATAAACCTTGAGTTATCGACTTTACCGCATTTTCTGTCACACATTTACGAAACACTCCGTTACACTGAACCGTTGAACTGAAATTACCAGTCATCGGATCTCGTACATCTTAGCAATCAATGTACGCGCACAGGTACTATACGAGGTAAAGCGAGACATCAACAAACGTCTGTGTCAACAAGTATTCCGAAGCGCTGTGTGTGTACACACCGGCACGGTTACAATATGTAACCTACGTTACAATAATATGCCATCCTCCTCATTGCTTTCGTTGCGGGAATTACTGTGAGCAACCATGTTCATTCGGAAATTGTCAAATGTGAATTTTCTGCGCCACTCACTGAAATAATGTAAAAATTTTGGGAGAAAGTTCGTTCAATGTCACATGACGTTAATGGTGGATATGATTAGAAAAAAATCATTTCCATATGTTTGTCCGAGACTTAGATCTTTTCTTATACTACACTGCTTTGAAAATCCAGTATTTTTGTGTTGAATACTGGACAATCCATTTTTTGTTCGTTTAGTAGGTGATGCATTCTCTATATTGTTAATTTTTGCGGACACCTCCTCGACTGCTTTTAGACATCTCGAAAGTACATTCTTCAAGCTGTTGTTAATACCCAAAACTTCTGATTTATAAAATGGAGATTTACCTGTAATTGTTGTGAAAGTAATGCTATTAACACAATATGTCCAACACCTTGCACTCCCTGAAAGGCAGATCTACCTGCGCGGGGAGCAGTAGTTGTAATGAAACTAAAGCTACCCGTTGCGAACCGGACTATCCCTGCATGTTGTCCTTGGGACTGGCGTCAGCAGTTATATCCTGCGAGACTGGTGAACTTCATATCCCTTTAAAGGAGTACGGGCTCCGATGTCTGGAAATTACCTTATAATAACTTCAAGTTTAACAAATGTCTACATACTGTCGGTTACACTACTTAAAATTTCCTTACAATTTAATTACATCAGCAACCTTAAGTGTTTTTAATACTTCCCATCAGATAATGCTATGATTTACATAAAGTACATTAATAATCATGTTAGAACATTAATTAAATACTTAGTATTTACGGGTGATACCGCTACAAATACCTTAAGCAACTTCTAAATGTGACACATGGAAAAAAATCTTACAGGTATCGCATAGGTTATACAACTAAAGGGGACACCTCGTGCACAGTGCCCTGCATAGATCTATAGTACAACCCCAACGAGTAAGGTAGGAAGTGAAGGGAGCACAGGAGGCTACAGGCCGCATGCGAACAGGTCAAAGATACGCATGGAAGTTCTTGAGAACAAAAAACGCAAGATCAGAGTGAGCGGTCATCGGTAATCGAACCCGCTAACTCTCGAATGTAGGTTCGCAAATTAGGCTAGGTTTGGGGACTCTTAAATCCCAAGTTAAATACAATTAGTTCGAGTAAGAAAAGTTATCTGGAAACGATGAAAGTATCTCATGTATTGCATTTACATGTTTTTCTTCAATCACTCATCCACAACCTATTCTTCCAAAAGCTCATTCTGCTGTCAAGTACTTGTTAATCGATATAACATTTATTACACATTTACATATTTCAGATACAGTAGGATACAGTATACTAAAGCGAAAGTCAGAATTTTAAAAAGCTGATTGCTATCTGATGGCTTCAAATGTCCAAACCCTGTATTTGTTAGTCAAACAAGTAACACGGAATACCTAGAACATGGTCAACATTACAAAAACTGTTTACATAAATTTGGTGATTTAATGAGATTTTCACTAGCTGTGTAATTGATTTTTCCCAACTATTCCAGTTTGCCACAAACCAAAATCTTTCAAAATAAATAGCACTCCACAGGCTATGCACAGAAAATTTTAAATACGTACTCATCTTATTCAACAGGAAAATGTCATAAACTTATGGTATTTTAATTCAAATTGTTGGAGCCAATTTTAAATGTATCGAAAATAATAGAAACTAAATATCAACTTTTGTATTTAACCGACGTTTTGTTTTTGTACTATGAACACACCCATACAATCAAAAATTCGTTCTCTAAAACTGTGTTTAAATAGAATTTGTATGATGCATAATATATTCCTCATCCAGTATGTAAATAAATATAAACAAAGAATATAGACACACCATTAGCGTGGAAAGTTCGTGGTATTCATCAATTGTTTTGTTTGGATTAATGTATCCTCAAAACATACATTTAGTAAAACCTCGGCGTCATATATTTTCCGTTGGAAAGGGCCACGCCATGGCTCAGTGGTTAGACCGCTTGGCTCTCACCAAGGCGGCCCGGGTTCGATCCCAGGCGACCGCAAAGTGAGATTTTTGGTGGACAACACGGCGTTGGGGCGGGTTTTCTCCGGGACATCCGGTTTCCCCCGCCATCTCATTCCACCGGTGCTCCATCTTCATCTCATGTATCATCAGTGTCACCGACTGCGGTGCCGTATGTAGTAAAAGCGGGCGTTAAACACTACACATTTCATTTCCGTTGGAATGCCAACCAGATACGTAGTAGTGAAAATACCTTAAGTGGCGATTATACAAGTTACGCCAAATGAAATATACTGCAATTTTTTTTTCATTGAGCAACATATTGTTAAATATTGCGGAATGAAGCCACGTAATGGTTTAAGACATACCCGTCCGGATACTTGAGTCTAGGTGCAGCTAATGGTGAGCCTCCTTCAGAACAATAGTCCATTCAGAACAATATCTATTATGTGCCGCTTCTCAATTCCGGAAGATTTGTTTTGGCCGTTTCGAATGGGATCATTTCCTAGAGCGTTTTCATATCCTGGGCCTGTATAAGGAGCTGACTGGTGCTCGGCGCAGACAGTAGACCGTAGAATTGAGTAGAGTTCATTGGACAGTGCTGAGTGTAGTTCTTGTGAATTGCGACTTTGCAGTTCAACTAAGATTCGATTAAATGACAAATAAAATGTTTAGAGCAGCAACTGTTCCATTTTGTCACAATATTCTCCGCAAAATCTGACAAGACCTTAAGTGTGATAAGTCTCAATACTCAGTTGCGTTTAAAGCTTAAAATACAATATAAAACCTGGTTACCTACCGCTTCGGTCTCTTTGTTTATTACCTTTCCATTTTTTTTTCTATTTTCTTTCCTTTCTCCGCTGATGCTCCCAACATTCAACAATGCCATTTTATGACCTGGTAGCTCATGCGTGCTAGAACCCATCACTTTGAACTTCAGTACATGGTTTGTAATAATTAAAGGCCGGAGATATGTGCGCTCGCCTGCGATACAAGTTAGCTGGACATAGAGTATAAATTACGTCAGATGTACAGCTCAACCATCAACTATGCAAAATTCGAAAACAACGTAACGCAGTACTCTTGCCAAATAGTGAAGCATTGCCTTCAAAGTGCATGCAGACGTAAGGTCAAGGTATAGTATGACGTAACTGTTTTCTTTCCTCTCACAGTGAGGTAGTTTTCATGGTCAGGCTATATATATATAACTGCAGTTGTTTACATGCTCGAGCGAAAACAGTATAGACCATGTGCAGTATACCTATGGTAAAAGGCACATGCCTACGGCCCTTAGTTATAATAAATAAATAATAATAATAATAATAATAATAATAATAATAATAATAATAATAATAATAATAATAATAATAATAATAATAATAATAATAATAATAATAATAATAATAATAATAATAATAATAATAATAACAACAGTAACAACAGTAACAACAGTAACAACAGTAACAACAGTAACAACAGTAACAACAGTAACAACAGTAACAACAGTAACAATAATAATAACAATAATAATAACAATAATAATAACAATAATAATAACAATAATAATAACAATAATAATAACAATAATAATAACAATAATAATAACAATAATAATAACAATAATAATAACAATAATAATAACAATAATAATAACAATAATAATAACAATAATAATAACAATAATAATAACAATAATAATAACAATAATAATAACAATAATAATAACAATAATAATAACAATAATAATAACAATAATAATAATAATAATAATAATAATAATAATAATAATAATAATAATAATAATAATAATAATAATAATAATAATAATAATAATAATAATAATAATAATAATAATAATAATAATAATAATAATAATAATAATAATAATAATAATAATAATAATAATAATAATAATAATAATAATAATAATAATAATAATAATAATAATAATAATAATAATAATAATAATAATAATAATAATAATAATAATAATAATAATAATAATAATAATAATAATAATAATAATAATAATAATAATAATAATAATAATAATAATAATAATAATAATAATAATAATAATAATAATAATAATAATAATAATAATAATAATAATAATAATAATAATAATAATAATAATAATAATAATAATAATAATAATAATAATAATAATAATAATAATAATAATAATAATAATAATAATAATAATAATAATAATAATAATAATAATAATAATAATAATAATAATAATAATAATAATAATAATAATAATAATAATAATAATAATAATAATAATAATAATAATAATAATAATAATAATAATAATAATAATAATAATAATAATAATAATAATAATAATAATAATAATAATAATAATAATAATAATAATAATAATAATAATAATAATAATAATAATAATAATAATAATAATAATAATAATAATAATAATAATAATAATAATAATAATAATAATAATAATAATAATAATAATAATAATAATAATAATAATAATAATAATAATAATAATAATAATAATAATAATAATAATAATAATAATAATAATAATAATAATAATAATAATAATAATAATAATAATAATAATAATAATAATAATAATAATAATAATAATAATAATAATAATAATAATAATAATAATAATAATAATAATAAATCTCTCCTACTTAACCTATTTTGCTTATCCTAATAGAGAAATTAGGTTGAAGTTCCCCTTATGCGTTACATCCACTTAGATCTCGGTTGTCAGTTAAGTGTAGTCCCTTTTTGTGCTACCTATTGTCCCCTATTCTCTGCTCTCTTTCTCTCGCTCTCTTCTTGTCCATCTTTATTTTACTTTTCTTCTAAAGTTTCTTAGTTGTTTGATTTTTCATTTCCCGTTTCCATTCAACATTTTTATTGCTAGCATTTCACCTGATACATAATCCTATTTCTGTTCTCAAATTCCATTTCTGTATTCCTCTCTTTACATTCGGTTAAACAATGAACGATAATACCATGCTCCCTACACAAAATCCAGCGCTCTAGTTCGTTGTCTTTCATTTCTTTCAAAAGTAATGCTACTTTCCTGATCTAATACTTCTTTCTCTTGTTTATTAATCTTACGTATACTTTACATATATAAATATAATAAGTAATGTTTGAAACAAGTAAATAATCAAGACATACATATTTTATGGCAGAGTTAGCCTGTAGAAGCATTGTACGTTTATTCCTCCAATCAACAATATCCAACAGTCGCGTGCTGTCGATGGATTGCTCTTATCTACTAGTACAGGAACTTTGTACACCAGTTCGCGACTAACTGGGACAGAGTATTGTACCTGCCTATTACCAAACATAGAAATGTCCAATCATTAAAGCCGAAAGGACGAAACGTAACGTTCCATGTAAATTATGCCATTGGTACTAACAGGGAATGTCATTTATTGTTTCCGCCCGAATGGGAAACCTACAGGGACTGGAAAGGAAGCTCCGAGGGTAGCTCAGATCATTAATTTCCTAAGGGAATCTGAGGATGTGGTGAAGGATTATCCTTAAGAAGTGACATGTAGCTCTGGTATAAATAATGTTTAATCTATGTACGTAAATAAATGTACTAATACAAATAACAATAAATACAGACTGGTGACTATTTAGATAAGATAGCTGTTAGTTTTACGTTTACGGAGGTTGCCGGCATCCTAGACTCCGTCATCTAAGATAGTCAAAGAGGCCATTAAACAGATGGTTGTCGCGGATTCGTCTTAGCACATGCGAGACTGTGCCCCGCTAAGCCGAATTCTTAAAATCCTAACCGACAAAGTGGCTGATTAAAGCTTTCGTCAAGCTGCCAATACGTGTGTGATGAGTAAGCATGATTCTCAGGAAATCGCATATTTGTTAATGTAACAGGAGATGTAACATGATCTTACGGAAAATGGTTTAGGATTAGGATTTAGTATGGAGGGGTTCGGCACGGAGAACAGTCGTGATCCATTGTACCTATGTTCCCAAGTGGGGCACCCCCTGGAGGAAGGATGAAGAACGGTGAGACAGAGGACGACCGTCCCAAGAAGCCACGACAGTGCAGAGGGCAGGGTCCCACAGTTTACCTAGATAGATACCTCCCCCGGTAGACCAGGACAACGGACATGCCCCCCTACTGTGGTACGGAAAGGGGCCCAGCAGCCGATTTGCAAATGGTCCCTGCACCCGTTCCCGAAATGGTCCCAGCAGCAGGTTCGAAGACCGGCAATCAACCTACCGGAAGAGGAACGGGTTCACTCAAAGCATATTATCCCGCCAAGCACTGCCGAGACACCCGAAGACACTTCTTACCCTGAAAGAGACTACCAGATGAGAGATGATATGAAATGATAATGGAGATGAAATGCAGGTACAGAAAACTCGGGGGATGTAATTAACCTACCCAGCATTCGGAAAAATCCCATAAAACCATGGGTCAGGTTGGTCGGCCACATAAATCGATTCTGGGCCTCCCTAATGCGGAGAATGACATTCATGTACATTGATAGGAAGTCACCTGTTTAGGATTCACTACTTTATCTTCTGAATATCTAAACATTATAAATTTACACCTATTATAAACCTACAAAATGTTATCGTCAAAATATTTTAACTCTTACTGGACATTATGCAGTAACGTCGCAGATAACAATTCCTCCAACGCTTGTCTTTTGGCATGTGCAGACCACTCACAAGATGGAGTTTTACCTACCGTCAATGGCTATGGCCACTGTTGTTCCCGTTCTTTGTACTGATAGTGAAGGGCGCGCCCAGCATTCGTCTAGTAATCCGGAAAAATCCCAGAAAAGAAAACATGGGTCAGGTAGGTCGGCCACGGAAATCGATTGCGGGACTCCCGAATGCAGAGAATGACTATCATGTATATTGATAGGAAGTCGCCTGTTTAGGATTCACTACTTTATCTTCTGAATATCTAAATGTTATAAATTTACACCTGTCATAAAACTATAAAATGCTATCGTCACAATACTTTAACTCTTACTGGACATTATGCAGTAACGTCGCAGATAACAATTCCTCCAACGCTCATTGTCTTTTTGCATGCGCAGATCACTCACAAGACCGAGTTCTACCTACCATCAATAGCTATTGCCACTGTTGTTCACGTTCTTTGTACTGACAGAGAAGGCTGCGCCGCTGGTGAGTGGTTAGACCACTCGATTCTCACACTGACGGCCCGGGTTGATTCCAGGCGACCGCGAAGTGAGATTTGTTATGGACAACACGGCGCTGGGGAGGATCTCCGCTTTCCCCCACCATCTCAGCCCACCGGTGCTACATCTTCATCTCATGTATCATCAGTGTCACCGGTTGCGGTGCCGCATGTAGTAAACGAGGACGTTAAACAGTACACATTTTATTGATAGTGATTTGAGTGTAGCTAAATTAAAGGCAAATGCCAAGAACTCCTGTTCCTGTTTATCACTATTCTGGGATTCTTAGAACGATCTTCAAAGCAATTAGGTGTTCAGCGGCGATAGATTTCACATGGTAAATATATCTACCCATTGTAGTTTCCGCTTCTGATATAGTTAAAGTCTGTAAATACATATTCTGTAGTTAAATATAATTGTTAATTAGTGATATGCACTTCCTGAGTAAAAATCAGTGCTCTAAATTAAAGGGATGGTGCAGACCTCAACAGCATTGCCTGGATCGCCTGTGAACAGACACAGCGTGCTGCATCGATCTTTAGAGACTTATGTCGATAACAGGCAATTAAGTTCTTAATTCAGGGAAATGCTACTGTGCAAACCACACATTGCCCATGGCAGATTACAAACTGTTTATGATACAACTGTTGATTAACCTGCCGCAAATCGAGATATAAATCGAGATTTACTATTCAAGCGAGATGGATAAGGTAATAGTGTCTGTGACGCGCTTTCTAGAGGTCGTGCGTTCAATTCTCGAGGCCAAACTTCTTGGTCTATAATTTTTTTCAGGGATTTCCCTCGATTGCCTGGTGAATGCTGAGAAAGTTAATCAGATTCTCCAAATTTCCTCTTCTTCGTTTGACCTTACCACTCATTTCACTTCACACTTTATCTCAGAATTGGCACATGTTGACGGGTGTCCAGTGCTGCATAGTAGAGAAAAATAATTCTCTCTGTAATCTTCCGTTCCCAATCGGAGCATTCCCTAGTTTCCAAGCCCTCTGGGGAGATGCGATACCTTTCATCTGAGAAGGGTGCCGGTTGCACTAACCGCCGAAGTTTCAATTTTAAACAGTTAGAACACTTGCCCTCTGCTCCGTAGTGACTTCTGAATCTGCCACCCTCTGTCTCTCTTACATCACAGTTCCCTTCGGGGGTGATTCTTTGTGCGGCACAGCTACGCAAAGACCACAGGGGTCATAGATACCGAAAACTTTACCTGTGTTGAAAGCTCAAGTACTCTCTATAACACTCGTTAAATAGACAATACTCTAAATGTGTTCAAAATCTTGAATGTAGAATCAACAGCAAGCATTTTGAACGGCTTTATAATCACATTACTCATTTTTTTAAATTACCTAGGAAAATCGCCGTATTCGTCACCCACCTCATATGCATACATTAATCTATGAATAACATAGAAGTTATAAGTTATCGGCTGCATCATATACAGAGTGTAAACTAACGAACTACACCAAAAATCCAAAATGGATAACAAAACTTCCTTCTTTTTAAGCTTTTAACGTAATTCAATATCCGTAAAGGAAGGTAAGATAAGGTATGATATGTATTAGGGATGGGACTTCGGCAGCTTGCCATGTGGCCTTCAGTATTACTCCGGATAGAAGGTATTGCGTTTGTTTATTTGTGGTCATGGAGGAATTACACTTGCTCTGCCCAACCAGAGTACCGTATATAAACAAATAACAGCAACATCAATACTTGTACATTGCTAAACGTTCCGAGTAATGCCCCTTCTCCACAAGAGAGAGCTCCGGGTCGGAGGGATACTGTGAGGGGGGACAGAGAACGACCGATCCAGTATCCCTGATGGTTCCAAATTGGAGCTTCCCGGTGGCGTCTAGTACAACCGGCACCTTCAGCGCTAGATGTGGGCGCATCCCCCTGGAAGACTCGGAATTCAGAATATCGCACTGCCGAGAATGGAGGCTTAACGAGAAAACCTTTTCCCTACTATGCAGTGCCTCGGACTCCTTTTCACATGATCAATCTTGAATGAACTAAGGGGATGAAGAGAGAAGTAAATTGAGGAGAGGGGGATTTCGGGGCATGTAATGAACCTTGCCAGCATTTTCCTACCGACCCCAGGAAACTCTGAAAGCATGTATGGGTCAGGAAGTTCGGCAGCGGGAAATCAAACCTCGATCTCCTGAATGCCGGCTATAGACGTTAAAACCTAAGCCATGCCACTTGGTTCCAAAACAGAAACTAAACGTCTACAATTTCTGGTACAGCATAAATATTGCACTATTACATGCAAAATTATAAAAAATAGCATTTTAATGTAGTTGAGAGACAACAGTATATTGCGAATACCACTGTCTCAATGTCAGTCCGGTCCGTGTTCCTGTTCATCACTTCATTTACGGATGAGAAGATCCGATGCGAGGTGATCCAATTTGCACACGCTAATGCCAAGAACCGAAACAATTTGAAATTGTCCGATCCACGAAGTTTAGTTTTTACGCCCAAATAATTTAAAACTCATGAGAAAGCTACTGTAAGTGTATTCCGATAGCTGATCTATGATATTTAGACAGCACTCTTTCTATTTATTTAATTTTTCTTTCCGAAGTTGTTAGGCGTCAGCCACTGTCACACGCTACAGAATAGCATGTAGTGTTGTTTGCTTCGTTCCGGACTTTCTGTGGTGTGTGTGTGTGTGTGTGTTTGTGTGTGTACAGTACTTTTATTGCAGTTTTAGATACTGTATATCATAGAGCGCTATACCTGAATAAGAAAGCTTTGACAAAGTAGGAATTTGAGACAGTTTTATTAGAAAGCTGTTAAAGTGACAATTCCATTAGGGGAAATGCTGGTAACGGTAAAATTCGAAACTAATAACTTTTAAAAATGCTAATATATGAGGATATATTTTCGCTAGTCCATACACAATGTTACTTACGAGCCCAAAAGAATCATAACTCAACAGCTTCAAAATTGAGAATGGAAAACGTTATGCATATCCTTAATGTTTCACCGTACTTAAGATTGGCATTTTGATCAGTAATGCAATATTCTAACTTGACAGCTAAAGAACTCGGAATTTAATTTAACGTTGTTATCACTGAATGAAACCATTGCTCCAAGACCACAGCCCTTGCAGAGCTGGTACCTTGCATTCCTTTACATCGAGCCACCATCGTCAAAATTACATATACACAAAATATTTCTGAAATGCTTCTAGTTCTAACCCTTATATTGCAAAAGGAATCGAAACCAGATACGAGATACTCACTTATATGTAAGCTGCTCGTCATCATATATTTAGATTGTTATCCTATATTGACTCCCAATATATATTTTAAAAGTAGCAGACAGTGATATTTTAATGGTTCAGCGCACCTTAGTGCTAGTATGGATTTAGCCGATAGGGGTTTACATACGGAAATATCTTCAGGAGCAGATCCCTCCAACATTACAATTCTGCTCGCATACCAATGGGTGACTTGCGAAGTGCAATTAAGGTAAATGTTCAAACGCTTGGCCGCTCGCGCGCAAGCATAATGCAACGCGCTGCTGAAAATAGCAACACACATGCTACAGAGTTCGGACATAACAGAGTCGATTGCTGCTTTAATTTCCCCTTCATGTTCTCCACAGTTGTTGGTTCGGTCTTATGAGCTTGCCTTTTGACAGTAACAAAGAGTTTCATATCACCGCGTGTTGCGTGGGACCGCATTTCAAAATTTGTTTCACCCCTTGCAGTACAATCAACTTCACTCTTTTCTAAAAACATTTATAAAACAAGAAATTGTAGAAAGATGTGTGTTAAGCTGATTATATTAGTAGCCTTGGCATTCTAAAATCGCTAAAATCATTAGATAACACAGATGTCTCGTTAAGTGCCGAATTTCTACAAAAAAGGGAGTAAAGCCATAATTAAAAAACGAGCAGATATGAGCGACGTACCATAATGACAGGTTTAAATGCAATTTTCCTTACTGTTTACTGTCGAAAGTATTTCTTGCCCCTACTAACAGTTGAACATTGGAGTAACATTAACTTTAGTTCATGCAATTACGAAAGAGATGGAATGAGACTAAATCGTCATATAATTGTCAGACCTGCACATTCTTTGAATAATATATCTTTAATTCATTTGGTTCCCAAATACGTAGATGAAATTATACCAAATCTTCGAAACATTTTCTGTAAATGACTTCATTCTCTGATAAAAGTATACAATGTTAGTGTAATTTTCAAAGCGATACTCTGATACTAAATCCTCAATATCCATATATTGTTGCAAGTCAACTAAGAATTTTAATTCCAGTAGGTATTGCAATGATTATTGTTACACCTGTGAATTTTCAGTGCGAATTTCATTCTCTGAGCAACATTAGCTTTAGTTCTTGTAATTCCTAAAGAAATGGAATGTTACAAAACGTTCCAACAACTTCGAACGTTCAAATCAGCACATGATTTCACAAGTAAATATGAAATAATTTCTCCACGAATTGAATATTTCATATTTCGGTATCCACAAAGTATACTACACATGAATAACTGCAGTAATTATGTAAAAAACTGAAGCTGCTGACAGTGAAGTAAACTAGGTTATAAATAATAACTAAACACTTAAAAAAGTAAAAGAGGACTATATTTTCAAAAAATTTACTTATCATCCGTGGGCAAATAAAAAGTTCCAAAAAATTTTCAAAGAAGTGGGTATAATACTAGCACCTCATAATAATTACAGCATAAAGAATTTGCTACAGTTTTCTAAAAAAGACAAAATTTCAGACAACAAAAAATCTGGTATTTATCAAGTTAACTGTTTAGAATGCGATAAGATCTATATTGGTAGAACCAAGCGTAATTTAGAAACCAGAGCGAAAGAACATTTTAGAAATATTAAATATAAACAGACCGAGAAATCGGCAGTGGCTGATCATTTTTGGTCATATAATCATGAAGTAAATCCAGAAGTTAAATTATTGAAACAATTGAAGGAACCGATAGATTTAATGGTTTGGGAGAAGATATTTATTTTGAAAAATAAGGATCGCGTAATGAATTTTGATATCCCTCCTATAGACATCATCAATAAGTTTGTGTTGTCCCCGATAGATGGCAGTTAGATAAGGAGCTATCCTTCAAACTCCGGTAGTGGTCAAGGTCAGTCCGTCAGTTAGTGGGTGAGTGTCAAGCTGAATGGCTGAGGATAAAGCAGATGTTTGCTTTGAAACCGGTCCCAAGAGTTAAATAAGATAAGTGAAGTTGTGTTACTAGTGTTTAGTTATTATTTATAAACTGCAGTAATGATTTTATTTGTGGTAACGGCCACTGCATTTGCAGGTTATGTTTTGATTTGGCCAAAACAGTGAAATTAATACTGTTCATTTGTCACAAAATTTATGTTATAGTTTAATGGTAAGCAAATAAAGGGAGTGAAAAAGTTACTCAACTTAATATTCTTCCTGATATTAGTGTTTACCTTTTCTGTCACACCCAGGAATAACGTACTTCATTCTTGGCAAAACTTTCATAACAAAATGTTACCATAAATATGAGTTCACTATACAATAAGAGGTTCGATGGATAAAACAGAAATTAACATACATCTTGGTGTATAAGAGAGAAGGCGAGAGTACCATTATCCTAAAGAAAAGTTCTGTAAAGTGAATTGTTCTTTGCGTAGTTCATTCAGAACATATTGTGGCCTTGGTTTGTTTTCATTTGTGGACACTGAGATGTCACGCGCCACAATATGGTGTGTGAGCCATTATAACATCTACACTTTATTGTTACACTTTGTAAGATCTGTATGGTTCATACCTGTAATATGGAGCATTTTCTAAACATAATATTTGACTGGATTTAGGAAGTAGCTCATCCTCAAACCACCTGTGGAAAATCATCATGGCCTATGTCTTTCTGGTAATATGGCAATGGTAATTCCTATGTCCTATGGCTCCATAAGAACCTTAGGACATAGGGATGGACATAATTTAAAATGATGGCTCTCTGTAACAGTTACTTATGTAATGGTTACTGAAGTATCAAACACAAACCCAAAAACGGTTAGCAAAGTAACACATGCAAAGTAAGTAATTACCCATCAA
Source organism: Mantis religiosa (assembly GCA_030765055.1). Lineage (NCBI taxonomy): Eukaryota > Metazoa > Arthropoda > Insecta > Mantodea > Mantidae > Mantis > Mantis religiosa. Next base: position 97,178,867 of record CM060948.1, on the reverse strand, counting down.
AGTAATAGTTACCCACATGCATCCTTTTTATACAAGACAATAATGTGTCTTTGGATGTTAATGTTCTTCTCTAAAAGTATCGCATTTAAAAATGTAATTACCATGTTTAACTGAACGTACTCTATGCCTAACGTTCAGTCATGTTTATGTTGACAAATTATTATGGTGTTTTCCTTTGTTATATTTACATCAAGTGAAGTTTACATTTAGGTTCCCACATAGTGCGTAATGTGTGTAAGGAGGTAGAAACAAGTACAAAAACACTTTGCGGTTATAAACTACCATAGAATGCAAGTGTTGACACAAGAGAAACTTCAATTTACATTGCATCAGATAAAAAAGCAAATCTGTATCGATATCATTCATATTGAACCACAGTTATTTGTAACCATTAATTTACTATAACTGTATACGTGATACCCATGAAAACATATCACTTAATCGTTACTGGTAACCGTAACTGCGACAGTTGTAACCGTTACCCGAAAATAATTCTGTCTCATCCCTAATAGGATGCTATAAGCAAAACTATTAAACGTTGCAGCAGAGATAATAACAAAGCGGCCTAAGGAGCATTCTCTCGTGGAGCTTTCAATTGATTCATCAGTCCATATATTCATACGGTATTTACCCACGTTTACAAAACACACTATTTTCCTCGTATTCGCCTTTTGTATTTATATTAAAAACAAAGTTCTTATAAAATCTTTCTAGTACTATTTCCTCCCACTTATTGTCTTGAACTCATAGAGGACCTTGATCAATGAGGTAAGGCTACTCTGAAATAACTGCTTATTTAAGTGAATCGGTCACTGCTGTGGCGCTTTAGTCTAGAGCTTCGCAGTTTTGCTTCCCGGATTGAATCCCACCCATAGACGTGGTATGCTTAAACCCGTGTGTTTTCTAGAGTACAACTCACTGGACTCCTAGTATGAGATACAGGTAGTACCAAAGATACTTAGGTCAAGGTGCAAGGATCATTGAGCACTCTCCAATTCCCCACACATAATAATACTAAGTGAATGAAGAAGTTTGTGCGACAAGATGCTTCTTTTTGGTGTGTGCCCATCAGACGTGCTTTCTAATAATATCTAGCAGAAGATTATCCAGTTATCAGATGAGCGATACTCTTGGTCTATTTTCCCTGTAGTTAAAGTTGTACATGACAGCAGCTGCAGCTGCTCCTCTTTGGAGATTCCGGAAGTGTTCTCCCAGTTCTTATTATCACTAAAGAATAAGAGATTCAGTTTGGAGGCGCATACTCTTCTCATTCCAATAAACCCCAATCAGAACAAATTTCATAGCTTGACTATGTATAAAATATTCCAGCCTGAAGCTGATCTTTGTCTTGAACCATAAATTCTCGGTCCCCCAGTGCTACAACAAATAACTCTTAGTTTCGTAACTACCTATGCACTATAAAGCAGCTCTAACAGAGTAGGTTAACACAAAATAACCACACCCACAAACGCGTTTGGCTTCCAGGAATACCATTAAGGCCATAACTGAAGAAATTCGTGGAACACTAGTTTAAGAAAAGTGGCAACCTTGTTTATGTTTCTAGCCTCTTCCCCTTAAGACGGTAACTCAATCTTTTCTCAAAGCATATAAGAATATAAGATGTCATATGTCTTTAATGTACCTACATGGCTATATGATACTGTCACCCGAACGTCGGAACTCCCTATAGAACCGGCAGGCAGCAGCAGCAGGAGATAGTAGGCGTTCGCCACGCCCACTTACTTGTCTTATAGCGGTAACGGGGGGTGGCTGGAAAAACATTACTGTGCAGTCTCTTTCCGCTCCCCTGGATTTCTCGAACTTACGGGATTTTCATCTAATCCGGAACCTTCTAGATTGGTCAGCTGGTCTTATATAAGCAACGCGTCGGGCTGGAGAAGAGTCAGTGCTTGACGAGCTAGTGAACGGACGAGAAGACTGTGTACGTGCATCGGAAAAGTTTACGTAACTGTAAGCGTGCAAGTGGAACTATAACGGACGAACTGGTGGATTGTAATTGTGTGCATTACGTAATTCTGCGTAATCGGCAAGTGTTCAACTGTAATTCGGTGGAAATAAAGAACATTTTTGAGTGGTGCAATCGGACTTTAAATTTCACGAACCCACAAAGTCACAATACATCTTGAATTACCAGAGAACTCTCATGAATTCCTGTGATTGATTAACCATAATATATAGTTGACAACTTAGATACAAATTTAGGGTATGTTCAATGTTGGTACCATTAGTATTCTTTGCAATTTACACTGTCTCATTCTTAAATTGTCCCGGATTGAATTGTCAGGCGTCTTCTATAATTCTGTGACAGACAAGAGCATCAGTTACTGCTAAACATGCTTTATTGGACACTTAAGTAGTTAGCGAAGAGCTAACGTTACACTTAAACCACTGTTGCATACACATCGAACAATACCGTAACATTACACCGCACTTCGTAACTTGGTGACTGCCGGACCGGCGACTGCACTAAACTCGACTGACCCCCTGACTGTCGACTGTCCGTTCCAATATATAGGACCCGAACTTGGAAAGATCATTCTCGAAAGTGAACATTCCAGATATAGTTAAAAGGAATCCTCCAGAGGTAGTGATGCATACAACAATGGCTATTACATTTCACGACTATTGTTTGACAATCGAGTAGGTCATTAGCACAGGTGGGCGCTGGGATCTTTGCGGTTTCAGTAATTAGCTGTGACCGCGGTGACTATAGTTATTTAGGTAATAAGTAAAAGGCGAAGAGATGTTCGCTCGGATGCGATAGAAGTTGGTTGAAGCAGAGTATGAATGACGTCAGATATACAGCACGGCCATCAAATGTGCCAAACAGCTGCCACAACAGACACAAGTTCAAAGAGTAGAATAATGCAACAGTTTTGTTTCTTCTCGTTGCACCTGAAATGGCCCCGTAGGGGAGGGGATCCGCCCCCAACAGCTGCCGTGGTGCAGGTGCTGCGGACCCCTAGCACTGGTGTTTCCTCTGACGCTATTAGAGGAACCTCGGGCCGAACATTCGAACCCCTCCCTGATTGGGAGTTGTTCGGATTGGGTTGGACTCGAGGGGGCAGTGGTTCCCGTTACCCGTGGGAGATCTGATACGTCTCCGGATGGGGTTGAGGAAAGCCATTAATATTCCCGCGTACTAGCCAGCATAGCTAGTAGAATGTGTGCTAGATCACCAGGCGGCCCCACCGAGGTTATATTGGTAACCTTCCCATTTTGGAGTTGGCGCGCGTAAGTGGCGTATCCACTTCCATCCCGTCTTGAATCCACAGGACCAGATGGGGGGCTTGTTAGTCTCTAGGTCTTGCCCTATGGAAAGCCCTACGGAGGCGCCGGGCACCCATTTGGGACAGCTCGGTAACTCCCTGGTAGAAGGAGGCCCGGGTCCTTGGTCCTACGGGTCCAGGACTAATGAGAGTAGAACTTCTGGCGGTAAATTGTACCTGAAATGGTCGGGCTGTACCTACCTGCAGTCGTTTACATGCTCGAGTAATAACAGTACAGTCCATGTGCAGCATACCTATGGAAAAATGCTGACACCTAGGGCCTTTAGAAATAACTAATAAGTTTAGTGTTCAGGATTACGAAATGACTGCAGTTTAGATGCAAGAGCAAATTCTTGTTGCTGAGTCTATGTGAAAGATTCAATTGAAAATAAAATTCATATCGCAAAGCCAACAACAGCGTGCCTATGGTAACTTTTTCAAATTCGAAAAGTTCTACCTTTATTATCCATTGACAAAAATGAAACGTTGTACTGTTGAAGCTTGGTTGGCTAAGTCTAAGTTTAGCTTGTCACACAGATAAAACGGAGAGTACTTTTATGTCAAAATGAATGGCTACATTTTGTTTCTTCATGAGTAAAAACTGTAGTTCTCATATTTGAATGTTGGCACAGATCAGGGCGACAGAAGATATCCCTCTTGTTCGAAATAGTGTACAGAAGGCAGATTATACGCAATTTTAAGTGTAATAACTAATAACTACCTATTAATATAAAGAATTGCAAAAGGTATCTTCAGCACTTCTGCACCACCACTCGAATGGGCTCACTGCAGTATTTTCGAACAGAAAATGAATCCGCATGAAAACAAGAGCATATATAACTAGAGCGCGAACAAAATGCAACTGGAGATGTGGCTTACAAAAACTGGAGTCCTCTAGCTCTCCCCCTCTACCGTCATTTTAGGTTGCCTCTCCTCCATCGTGCGGGCTGCACTAGTCATCTGTTTCTCTCACTTTGATATTAACTGTTATATTCACTCTCTGCATTCTCTGCCGAGTCACTGCTTTGTTCCTCAGAGTTTAAAGAAATTATGATTCCATATATTTCTTTGTCGATTGTGAGGTCATGTACGAGGTAATTATTTTGTGTTATCTTTGAAAATCAAAACAGCATTAAAATACATACGTTTCGTGTGGTTTGCGCTCTGTCGCATACAGATTGGGAGAGGTAGGAGTCACGTAATGTTTGGCTGGCGAGAAGGGGAGAAGGCTCTCCTCGCGCATGCGCACACCGACTGCATTTTGTTTGCGGTCTACCTATAGCAACATTCTGCACTTGATGTCTCGTAAACGCATCTAGTTGATAAGCTGTTTCCCTTTAATACTTCAGAAAATATTATTACCTAAATAGTACTACATTAATACCGAGTGTTAAAGAAATAAATACATACGAACGCGTATGCCTGTTAAACTAAAATTTCTAAATCGTGAATAGATGAAAAAGTGTTATGAAATATAATTTATTATTAATATGTTATAAGTAGTTATTATTAATATGTTATAAGTAGTTATTATTAATATGTTATAAGTAGGGGTACGCCACACAGTTCAGGTTAAAAAGTGATAATTCGCTTGAATCGTCTTCCAAGTATAACTCAGGTTTGTTTCAAATAAACTTGCCCTGCTGACATGTATCCGCCTGTGTTCTACTACCTTCCCCTTTATCCTAATTGGTTAATGCTTTCGGAACCATAGGGGTGCAATGTATGACAAATCCAGTTCAAAGCAAGGTCAGCGATAAAATTCATATAAATAAATATTGTTTAAAAACGAACATGCGTTTCAGATAAATTAACCCTGTTGCATAATATATTTAATTCATGCTGTTATGAAAATATAAATTGACAATTCTCCTCGAACAATATATATATGTGTGTGTGTGTGTGTGTGTGTGTGTGTGTGTGTGTGTGTGTGTGTGTGTGTAATAAACTCATTTTACTGCACAACAGTCTATACCACGACAGCAGTCAATAAGAGGTGATTAGGTCACGTGGCCGTTAAGAGGTACGGGACAAGCTTATTTGAAATAAACTCTAGACGCAAAGCATTCACAGGTGCAAGAGTCGCTTCTGATATTTACTGGAGTCCTAACAATACCATTTATTCATTCCAAACCAACATCTTTTCATCATTGATCTATAAGGTATTTGCCACTTCTGCGTTTAATTACACTGCTCTGCTCTGACCTGCTGTGCAATCAACCGTGATCATGACAAAACAATTAGCAAGACCATTGCTTCGCTCCAGTAAACAATCCCTGCGGCGAAGGCACGTGCGTTTGCTTACACTAGGTCCAATTCTTGAGGTGAATTGAGATAGCAACAAAAGCTAATACGCTGCTTTGTTCTCTATATCGTGTAGGTATATAACCAACTCCATGTTGTCTAATCAGATTAGTTGTAAGAAATGTATCGTGAGTGACGTAACATGGATAGATATCTGAATTTGATTCATCAATCATCAGATTTCTTGTATTGGCTACGCATTAATGAATTCAAGATAGTTGCATGCTTCCACATTGGTTTATATATATATCTACCAGGTGGAAGGGATATAGTTATTATCTTAACTTATTCTAAGCTGAGAGAGGAACTACAACCACCACATTTGTTTTGATTAATCATTTCAGTAGAACAAAAGCTACTCACTGCCGATATTCAAATTGGCATATGATTTTCAAATAAGTTAATGATTAAGGCAGACTTTTATAACAGAGTTTACATTTTTTTAACTTCTTTTTTCACGAAAGCATAAATCTACGAAATTCAAACGCCATTTTCCCTAAACAATTATTTTCTAGAATAAAAAACCCAATTGCCTTCTGCCAGGACCTAGCACATCCCACTTCTGATGTAGCATCTGAGCTTTTCTGCCATTTTTGACACAAATAAAAATTAGAGACCATTTGTATAAAACATTTCATTTTATTAACTGAGAAAATTGTCGAATTGCTTATAGCTGCCTTCGTTTATTGATTTATATGAACTTGTGAACTTTGTAATCTCATCTCCGACATCTGAAGGCCGCGCCGTGGCTCAGAGGTTAGACCACTTGGCTCTCACCAAGGCGGCCTGGGTTCGATCCCAGGCGACCGCTAAGTGATATTTGTGGTGGACAACACGGCGCTGGGGCGGGTTTTCTCCGGGACCTCCGGTTTTCCCCGGTGCTCCATCGTCATCTCATGCATCATCAGTGTCACCGCCTGCGGTGCCGTATGTAGTAAAAGCGGGAGTTAAACACTACACATTTCATTTACGACATCTGAAATTCCCCATAATTGCCTTAATTGCAGATACTTTTGTTAATGTACTTATTTACGATTTGCGAAGAGGCTATTGACCTCAAAGTTAAACTACTTCTGCTCAACTTGCTTTCGCTGCAAATATAAGAAATAACTGCATTAACTGGACAATCTTTCTGTAAATATATTTTGGGCTTACCGGTAGCTTCACCCAATGGGGCAGCACAATTAGAGTTGGGAAGACATTCAACAAGGGTTAAAATTGTCTCAAGGTATTGAAATATCTATACAGAGTTGCCAATTTGGAGGAAAGCAATATTATCAAGGAATGTTTTCTTTTGCAGATGAGAAGCAAATGGGGAGAGACTTGGGCGCAAAAAGTAAGGGAACTGATGGAACAGACAGGTATGGGACATATTTGGAGAAACGAGGAGTATTATTATAGAGGCTTTTGGAAGAAGGTAGAATTAAGGCTGGAAGATTTTGATAGCCAAGTTATATTTACCAGTGTAAGGGAGAACAGATCATTGAGGACATACAGGGAAATAAAGATAGTGTGGGGGAGGGAGAAGTACATAGATGTGTGTAATAAGTCAGGGCGAGAAGGATTTGCCTGGGCAAGGACAGGAGTTAGAAATTTGAAAGGTATTAGATATGAAAAGGATACAGTGAAATGCCCAATGTGTGGAGAAGATAATACAGATTGGCATAGTCTACTTTATTGCAAACAAACAAAGATATGGAGAGAACAAATTTGGCAACAAAAGCAGGACAGCTTTAGGGATGGGGGAGGTATTAATAATAAAGAAAACATTGGTAAAAGGATAAAAGAATGTAATAAATATAGGTGAATATCTGGAGAAATTTAGAGAGAAATGGTTAAGATTGATGAATATATAACAATTAAGGGCTGGAAAACTGGCATGGGATACAACAGAGAGGAGGGTCATCAATACACTGAAAACCAGGGGTTATGTTTATTGAGACCGAGACTTGGGGCAAGCAGGTAGGAAGGGTATGTTAGATGTGAATAAGACATTTTGTTATTGTGTGAAATAAATGTTACAAATGTCAATGTATCAGTGAAATTGTAGAAGAAAGATGAGAAATAAATACAAATACAAATAATAAGAAATAATAATAAGTAGACAAAATATTCCTAGCAGAAGGCATCGGTTATCAGAGCCTCAAATGTGAAACTTTTACCCACCCGCAAGAAAAGAGTACTGTTGACAAGCTTCGTTTCGAAAGACTGAAGGTCTCAAGTTTTTCCAACGTAGGCGAGGTACTTAATGGTATTTTTCTAGTTTGACCGTTATACCCTTTTCAGTATCTCTCTACATATCGTGTATTAAATATAGCGCGTTGTGTGCGTGTGCGCGTGTGCTGAAACATTTCCTATCTTTTGTAAACAAAATAAACCCTCTTGACAATTTTAGGTTGTGCCCTTATTAAGCACATGCACTTAGAAATCAAAATCAGAGGAAATATTTTTCAAAGCATCTCAATGACATTTTTATATGTACCATATAAAAGCTAAAGAAATGCATTTCAGTTCCGAATAATCTCAAAATTCTGTTTTCAGTACTTCAGTCTGTTTATCTGAATGTATAATCGTTTATCTAGCACTGCAATGTTTGAGACTCTCTTTAAACATATTTTCCTTTCTAAGATACAGCATTTCAAAAATAAGGTTTACGGTGTTCTGCTAAATTAAATGAAAATATTTCATATATTCCTTACCATTGCACCATAATGTTCAATATATCTACGCTATCTCCTACATTTAATTCAAAAGACAGTTATTGTGCAAGATTTCACTAAAGGTCAACGTTTTTAAATGTAAGTTATAGCTGCAGAAGTCAAGCTAAAATAATTTATAAAATTAATCTCAAGGTTCATTGCTTGTATTCTTGAACTGTACAAGAAATTTCAGAGGAATTGGTAGTAAACGCTATTCCGTGAAAACATTATCTTAACAATGTGAGGAGTGGATTGCTAAATCTTCAATTTTTAAATTTAGATCTACTTTAATTGTGAATTCCTGTCAAATTAGACATTTTATTGTATGTAAAATAAAATTATGTTTACATTTAGTCTGTGGATGCTTTGGGTCGCAAGGTTCAATATTCCCCTTAGATTTCGTACAAGCTAAAATGGTACATTCTATCAAACCCTAAAATATTTGGAATCAGTTCTATTCCTTTGTCTCATTCTCTTGGTTATTACATAACAGGCAGTTATTTTTTATCCGAAACTAGATAACGAGATAAATGCCAGCTGGCATAGTGCAACCAAATAATAGTGCATGGAGTAGCTAGGAATGTTTGGGATCTCAGCTTTTCACATTCACTCTAGGCCAGTAATGAACCCCATTTATGAGTAATGTTGAATAGCCTTTGAAATTACCAATGTATGGAACGCAGTAGTATGAATTTGAACGAATAATAAATGGTTCGATAACTACGCACGAGAGAAAAAAAAGACTAATGAGAAATTAAAAGGAGGAACGAAATGCCGAAGTTTGCCTCTGGCGATAGTTAAATATAATTGATCGATTGATTTTGAATTGCTACAATGGCCTAGAGCAAATAGCATTCCAGTTACATTTTTGGCAGAATTTCATCGTCATTTGCTTTCATTAAAGCTCACCCTATAGTCTGAATGTGACCGAATATACGTAACAGGAACAAGAACATTTGATGCAATATAAAGCAATTGTTCGAGTTTTGTATTGGTGAACTGGCGAAAAGAAGTGAAAACAACGTCGCAAATTATAAAGTTTTGGGAAATCATTTTTGAACATGCTCCATTTGTATATTCGCATTTTCCCCTTACCTTGCATTCTCGTGATGAAAACAGATTATGTTTTTTTTTTTTTTAAACACGCCTAGCTGTAATTGGTAGATGCAGAACTTAGCAAGCATTTAACCCAGGACAACTGTATGTTAAGATTCGCTATTACTGGACTTCATCCTATGTCGCTGATAACAAACCACTTTGGTGTGGAAACTATACACCGCGAATTTAGATGAAAACAATTTATCGTGTTTACTTTTATGTGTATTAATCATCACCTTTGGTGTAAATATTTTGTATCCTGAAGTGGGCGGATTTTGCCCTATTTGCCAATTTTATTCATTTGCTCGGAACTGTAGGCCTTTAAGTTATAAGCACGTTTCCTACAATTATTAGCCTAATTTCTTTGTTTTATAGAGCCTATAAATACCTCTTTCATACGTCTGTGCCTATTCTGGTTATTAGTGCTTAAAACTGTCTTTTCAGCTAATTTCTTCTGCTTGTAATTTGTGACAACAGCTTTCGCATTTGTTGGTTTCAACGTGAAGTTTTCGGGGAAGACAAATTTCTTACTGCTGCACATTGGATATACAAAAAGGGGTTTAGCCAGTTTGGTATTTGCCTTACAGACGTGTCACAATGCGCTAATAACGTCATGGAAAAATCTTATTATTCGCTCAAAGACGAGCAGCAAAGACCAGCTAAATGATATTGCAATGGATTGACAAATGACCACTCTTTATGTGGGAAATGGAAAGCACATTCTGTAATCAGTGTTTCGATTGCACACATAGATCAGTTTCCTACGCAAATATGCCAAAAGAGAGAAGCAACAGAAGTGAACTTCTTAAACAGTGGATAAATGGTGATCCATCGTTCAGCACAGATGGGGAAATAATTTTTGTCAGCCTTGTGTGAAGTACATTAGTACAATCATTTATGTTTTTATTAACAGTATATTATCCTAGTTTCAAAAACCTTGTAAAAATCAGCCCCTGTAGCAGCATTATGCAACACAAATTAGTACAAAAGGGTAGAGCCAGACTGAAAAATTCAATGCCATAGCCAGGACTTGAACCACGGATCTTAATTTCCACATATTAGTATGTTGAAGAGAGCCGAAAGAAGAGAAACTAAATGTTTTCAATTTTCCAAAGCACAAATCTGCCTAATGTGAAAACTTTCTTCATCACATTATACGACTTTACATTGAGATTTAGCTTAAAACATATCCGAATCGTTAAACAAGGCTGTCTAATGCATTTCATCTTGATTAGAATATTATTTATTTGAAACTTATAGTTATAGATTTGCAAACTCAGTGTACTGGATTTCACAATTTTGTTTTGAGTACTATCTTCTGGCAATTTCCATGCGGTAGCATGATATTTTTGTGCTTGTGTAAAGGCTTATTTCTTGAGCTAATAGTAATACTTGGGGGAGGGATTATTAATTCAATTATTGATGGTGTCAATTGTTAACAATCATATCAGATCACAATCAGTACCGCTGGTAAGCAGGAATTTACTCCCATAAGATTTCTTTTACATGTGTGTAAGTCTACTGATACGAGCTGTTTTACTCCATCTTAAAATCACCTCTCTGGAACTCTGATCAGATTACAACTTAAACTTGGAATGCCAGTGCTTAATTAGCTAGGCTACACAGACTAAGATTATATATATATATATATATATATATATATATATATATATATTATATATGAAAATATTTTGATTTTCTCATGCTTACGTTTTTCTACATGTATCTCATAGACTCGTGAAATCGATTGCTTGGAGATTTTCGGTGCTGTTTCCAACATTGAAAACGAAACTGCACACCAATAAATCTTAATGGTTTGTGCAAAATTTCATCGAAATGCCTTTATAAAAGTAGGTACGAGAATTCTTTTCACGATGCCGTAATTGCTGTAATTCTGTTTGAATGAACGGGAAATGCTTACTAAGAAGATGTGCTTTATTATATGTTCTTAGTCGACAATGGGGCATTTAGGGTTTTTATTACAAAAACTAGGATTCTTTAGCTTTTAATTAATTGTTGTTCTGTGCTTTGTATCTTTCTGACACATCATGACATCATTTTAAGTGATATTAAGATTGCTGTGATTAACTTTTGAATTTCTTATCTTTCAAACAATCGTTTCTATTAACGAGACACATCTGTGCAAATTGCCCCAAAACTTACAACACTCCCAAATTTAGTTTTTTGTCTTAAAAGTAATATAGACATACTTCAATAATATAATTTTTTTTCTGGCGGCACCACAGAAAACGCCACATTGCTATTAAATAGCCCTACACCTGTATCGTAGCTACTATTATGTAATTTTAATCTCAGATTTCTCAGATTCCAAATTTCCCACTCTTTCCTAACTTCAAAATGTTCCACAGGATGCAGTTTTCTATTAACCTGTATGGAATTCTAAACATGCCTGTAACAGCAACTGCATATTAAGTGTACCAATTTACTTTTGTTGTGTATTTGTTATTTGTATTGAAAAGGATTATAATGCTTACTGCAAACGGTTAGGAAAATAATAATTGTTAAATAGGTATGATTATTTTTCCCCTTCGTTGATATGGCGAAGAAAAATGTTTCACATAGGTGCAGTAGATTACAATGGGTACAGAAACTCATACACCAAGCATTAATTTTTAAAATTACAATATGTGGGACATTTTAAAAATCACCTGTAATTTAAACATAAACTGTTAATTCCTCAGAAACTATTGAAACTAGAAAACTGAAACTTGGTATTATATTCCATTCTTGATCGATCACAAAAGTAAATTGTATGAATTTGAAACAAATCTAACTAAAGCTTCAGATATTTTAATTTTCACCCTTAAACCTCCCTCCAAAACACATGTTTTAATTTTTTGACTTGTTTAATTACTTCACACCTTTCTGCACATTATGTTTCCTACTTAGTGAAGTGGATTTATATGTATTTTAATTATATGACAATATCTGTTATTTTAACCTGCTGTGGAGCCATTTATGAAATTTGGAATAAATGTAGAAGTATTTCGCATAGTGAACCGCAAAATAGAATGTGTTTAGCGAATTTGTTGCAGCATATGTTGCATGATTATCATTTTGTTATAGTGCATTTTAAGAGCCATATTACTAAAAAAAAGTGTATTTATAAGTGTTAACTTAGACAATTTAGTGCCTAATTTGCGCATTTTAATGCCTTTTGCCTGCCTATTTCACAAATTTTTAGTGCCTATAAATCCGCTCCCTATATATGAATACATACACATTTTTCCAAGTATATAATTTTGGAAAACAGGCTTCAATACGTGGTGATATGTGCTATATGAGTGTCTACGTAATTTTAAGTATATAATTTTGGACAAGGTAATTATTCATAAAACTCAGGTTCTGCCTCAGCTGGAGAGTTTCATGTCATGCTGTCATGTTGGCTACGGTAGCTGACTAATTAAGAGCAACCGGACGGAAAACGGAATAACAGTTTTTCAAATTCCGGCTATGGCATTACAATTTTCAGTCTGACTCTACCTTTCCAAGCGTTGGCCTACAGAACTTGGCGTGAAAGAACAATTAATTTCTATCAGACTCTGTGGTTTATTTACTGGTATATTTTGTGTATTAATGTGCACTGTGTTCACTTTCAGTTTTTACAAAGGGGTAATGACAAATGATTTGGACGAGAGCATATAATAACTTACTTTTTCAACCTGAACTTTCACTTCCTTCTGTTGTATGCCTTAGCGGTTATAACTAAGCCGTGCATTTTCTGTAAGCAGTTAATAAAATCTAGAGTACATATAACAATAAGGATTTTTATAAGTTTGAGTTGAGAAAGCTGTGGGAGTATACAATTACTAACATCTTATAATAAATAGGTGAAAAATGGAAGGCGTTCTTTTAGATATGTTGATGTCCGGCAGGAGAGAGGCAATGGTGGAAACAAAGATACAATGCTTTTACTGACTGCGCCATGCTGTCTAGGGATGGTAAGTTAGTAGGATGAAAAATACTTAAAAACATTTTCAGACTTTGATTAAAATTGTCTTTACATTTAAAAAATGGAGCTTAATTCTATCTGCTTTTGGTGTATGAAAATATACCGGAGCCAGTTAGATAATACTAAAGTAATATCGGACCGCGATAACCTTCTAAACCATATATATATATTCAAACCTTTTCTGAGTATGCTTTATTAAATCTGAACAGTTACAAAAATAAGGATGTTTATAAGGCTGAGCTTAAAAAGAATAACTAACGTGGTATTGTAAACAAATGAAAAGCGGAGCACGTCGTTTAAGTTAAATTGATGTTCCGCCAGGAGAGGATGATGGTTAAACACTAGGATGTCGAGTGCGCCATGCTGTGGATAGATGGCTGCACCTGTGGCAATATATATATATATATATATATATATATATATATATATATATAGCAGTGAAGAATACTTATGAACAATTTCAACTTAGAATATCACTTACGGTTTTGTTTCACAAATACAAAGGACATAATATTTCCTTTTTGTATGTGAACATATACGGGAGATACAAATAGTATGACAATTGTATATGTCATAAAATAAAACTATTGTTACCCTGGCGGCAGACTCGCGATGCCGATAAATAAATGATGGCCGGTGGAGATTCGGGAAACTTCGGGGCCGATCGTTACCGGAAGCGACGGTCAGTTGAGGTAGTGTTGCTATGGCGTGCGTTGTATAAGTAGAGTTGAGCGAAGTGTTCTTAAAATAAACAGTTTTAGGTTATCTAGCAAATTGTAATGGTGAACAGTGTATTGCTAGGAAAATAAAGTGCAGTTTTTTTGTGTTTGTAACCCCGACTTGATATTTTACGAACTTAAAAAGTCATACTATGTACATGTAAACTTTATGCAAATGAAATAAAAAGCCTAAACTTTCTTTCTCTCATTGCTGGTTTTGTTACACTATCTTTGAGCAATTTAAAAGTGTTTGATGTTAATTGATATTTTTATCCTTTAAGGTAACTTTTTCAGATAATTAATGTCTGAAGTATGGGAAGAGAGCAGCCAATATGTCAGGACAGATAAAAAAGCATTTCCCCTCAGTGTGTTCATCAAATAGGAAGACATCTAATACCGGAAATGGTTTGGAGCTGTTGGTCTGTCCATGGCCCTGGAAGATTTTACATAGATATGGGATCTATAGAGCAAAAACCGCATAAAAGTGTATTAGAAACAAAACTATTTCCGCAAACAAAAAACTACTTTCCAAATGGTGATTTGTGTTCATGCAAGACAGTGCTCCCTGCCATAGAACAAAATCTGCAACCCAGTTCCACAGAGAAACCAATGTAATAATACTACCACCATGGCCGGGGAATATCCCTGATATATATATATATATATATATATATATATATATACAATAGAGAATCTGTGGGTTATTGTTAAACAGAGGCTAAAAATAGAAAATAAATACAAGAGTTCAGCTCATGCAGTGCCTGGCAAGTATTTGTCACAGAGAAAAGAAATAAAGGAATAGTGTCCACCATTGCAGAGAGCATACCTAAATGCATGTAAATGGTAATAAAGGCTAAACAAATGGACAAAATACTAAGAGTTGAAAAAGTATGTCGTAATATTACTTCTGTTAAATAAGTAGAAAATAAACGGTATATGTTAAAATTTTCACCATCGAGTCTATTATACGTCTGTATATAACTTTGGACCAGGAATTATTTTAAACCTCAGATTCTGCCTCAGTTGGAGAGTTTCATGTTATGCTGTCATGTTGGCCACAGTAGCTGACTAGTAAAGAGCAACCGCACGGAGAGCGGGATAACCCCGTTTCAAATCCCTACTATGGAATTAAGTTTCCATTATGAAACTACCTATCCAAAATTTGTGCCGTACGAGTTTGGCGTGAAAGAACAATTTATTTAACTCAGATTCTGCGGTCCATCTACTGGTACATTTTGTGTTCATAGATGCAGTGATTTCACTTATTACAAACTGTTAATGACGAATGATTTTAACGAGGGCATATATCAACTTACTTTTTCAACCTGAGCTTTCACTTCCTACTGTTTTATGCCTCAGCCGTTACAACCAAGCCGAGCATTTTCTGTAAGCAGTTAATAAAATCTAGAGTAGATATAACAACGAGTTTTATAAGTTTGAGTTGAGAAGGCTGTGGGAGTATACAATTACTAACATCTTATAATAAATGGGTGAAAAATAGAAGGCGTTCTTTTAGATATGTTGAAGTCCGGCAGGAGAGAAGCAATGGTTGAAACAAAGATACAATGCTTTTACCGAATGCGCCCTGCTGTCTAGAGATGATAAGTTAGTAAGATGAAAAATACTTAAAAACATTTTCAGACTTTGATTACAATTGTCTTTACATTTGAAAAATAGAGCTTAGTTTTATGTGCTTTTGGTGTATGAAAATATACCGGAGCTAGTTAGATAATATTTTAATATCGGACCGTGATAACCTTTTGAACCATGTATATATTCAAACATTTTCTGAGTACGCTTTATTAAATCTGAACAGTTACAAAAATAAGGATGTTTATAAGGCTGAGTTTAAAAAGAATAATTAACGTGGTATTGTAAACAAATGAAATGCGGAGCACGTCGTTTTAGTTACATAGATGTTCCGCCAGGAGAGGATGATAGTTAAACACTAGGAAATCGAGTGCGCCATGCTGTGGATAGATGGCTGCACCTGTGTCAATATATATTGCAGTGAAGAATACTTATAAACAATTTCAACTTTGAATATCAATTACGGTTTTGTTTCACAAATACGAAGGAGATAATATTTCCTATTTGAATGTGAACATATACGGGAGCTACATGTCGTACGTTAGCTAAAAAGGAACAATAAATAGTTACGCATACTGTGCCGTTTGTTTTTTTCCCCGGCACATTTTTGTTGCCCTTCCGGTTCGGGGGCGCTGACGTCTTGTTGGTTTGGGCTTTCCGCCGTTTCTCTCTGGGGGTGCTGCGGTGCCCGAGACTTCTTGGGTAGCTCCTTCGAGCCGGGAGAGCAGTGAGAGTGTGTGCTTGGTTGGTGTCGAGTGGGCGTTTCTTAGGGTGAGTGCTCCAATTCGGGTTCCCCGATTTTTCTCTTAGTTTGTTTTATAATTGGTCTTTTGGTGAGCCGTGTGTTTTGGTGGGGCTCTTTTTCCCAGATTCGGGGCCAGAAGTATATAGTTATCTTTATCTGTCTGGTTGGTTTAAGCAAAGTGTAGCAAAGAACAAACGAGAAAATAAATACATGTTAAGGTTCCGATAAAGGCGTATGTTTTCATTTTAATCTCATGACCCTGGGTTGGCCTGCACAATTTGGTAGCAGAACGTGGTTAATTTGACGCTTGGCTCTCGGCTTGGTTTCCGCGCGTTCGTGTTTGTTGCTTTTGACGTTCTCGGTGCCTACTACTGCATCCTTTGGCAGTGAGGAATGGCGACTTCCTTAGTAAATGTTGACCGCTTGCGTAAAGGTGAGCTGATGTTTGAGTTGTTAATTCGTGGTGGGCAGGTCTCTCCTGCGGCCGACTGGTTGGCCATATTAGACGCATTGCGGCTGGTCAAGGACACACCGTTTATTGCTTTACCTGATAAGCATGATTTAGTTGCCAATTCCCCTCAAGTGTGTTCTGAAGCGCTTTTAGAGTTGGGTGAGGTTATCCAAGATTTGGAGCGTGAGGGGACCCCTTCAAGAGGACAGCAGGTTCGTTTATTGGCGCGCATCCAGCATTATATCAACAGGTTAGATTATCTCATTACCTATTTTCCGCGTTCCGAGGGTTTACCTCGTGTTAAGACACTCAAACAAAATTTTGAGGCGCTCCTCGAGAAATTTAACGCCATGGCTCGTCAACGGGGAGAAGACGCTAAGCTGCATTTTCCGGAGACCTCGTCTTCCCCGGCTGTGAGCCCCGTAGCTTCTCTTTCGACGCCATTTCGTGCCTTAAAAATCATTCACCCTTTACAACAGTTGGTGGAGGCAGTGGATATGTTCGAGGTGTCGGATGTGCTGTCGGCTTTCACGTTTTTGAAATTCCTAGTAAAGCTTAACAAGGTAGCCATGGTGCACTCGGTTTCTTCCGATTTAACCATGCAGGCAGTTGCGACCAAGGTCAAAGGTGTAGTTTTGAATCTTTTGCTTAGAGCAAGGCAATCAGCTGACCCTTTAAGTACTTTTCATGCTTTGGTTTTGGAATTCTTTATCCCGCGTCGTGAATCGTTAAAATTATTGCAAGACCATTATTTACGACCTCAAGGTCTGGCCGAACCGTTTGTCCAGTATATGGAACGGGTCAGAGACGTGGCCTTGGTCTTACGTCTCCCAGATACCGAGCAGGCGGTTTGTGACGTCATCATTTCGGGTTTGAATCCCGAAGCTCGCTCCAGTCTTGTTTTCGCGACACGTCCTAATACGTTCACGGCTTTGGAATCTTTAGTGCCCTTGCTTAATGAATGTTCTTCTGTAGATCGATCTCGCTTAGGTGAAGTGTTGAATTCACCTCCCCCACCACGAGCGAATCGTGGAGATGGTTTAACGCCCGGCGTCCGACCTGCGTCATCAACTCACGGGCCCCGGGTAAGATGCTACCGTTGTCAGGAGGTAGGACATATGGTTAAGAACTGTAGTTTTCCTCGCCCAACGGGCATGGACCCTTCGAAATCTGGACGTGGTAGTCAGTTCCGGCAGCGCCCCATTTGACGCCAGAAGTTGCCTGCCATGAGCGCGAGTTTGGCCCCATCGCGGCGCATTTTGGCTCTACCCCATTCTATTAAACCTCTTGTGCAGGTTGTTGTCGGTAAGGTGAGCGTTTTAGCCCTCCTTGATTCCGGTAGCTCATTTTCTCTCATTAATCAAGTATATTTTCGCAATACTTTGGCGCCTTCGTGTCCCAAGGAGGTGAGCTGTCAGGTGCAATGTTTGGCAGTTAATGGTCAGTCCTTTAATGTGTCTAGCAAGGTTAGGTGTACTATCCGCTTTCCTAAGTTCACTTGGAAACATGAGTGCTATTTGGTCCCTGACCTACCCTATTCTGTAATCTTGGGGGCCGATTTTATGTCACGCTCCCGTTTGTGTTTAGATTTTGCGAAGAAACAAGCCACTTTCGGGTTCGCGACTGGAAGTAGTGTACCTTTTCAGGAGAAACTATATGACGTTCCACCTCGCCCTCGTCTAGGTAACGTCACGCTATTAGACGAGCGTGAGGCAGATATTTCCTTGTCTCATTTGACTCATCAACAAGCCGCAGTGGTGGAAGGTTTGGTTCATGAATTTTCCTCCTTGTTTTCCGACCGATTGGGTGTTACTCATCTTATTACCTACGATATTCAGCTGACTGACCCGTCCCCTGTTAAGGTTTCTCCGTACCGTCTGACACCACCCAAAATGGCCATTTTGAAGGCTAAAATCAATGATATGTTGGATAAGGGTATCATTAGACCTTCCACTTCGTCTTATAGTAGCCCGGTTTTCTTAGTTCCTAAGGGTGACAATGATTTCCGTCCTGTCGTGGATTATCGCCAACTCAATAAAAAAATACTTATTGAATCTACTCCCATGCCAGACCTCCATACTGCCGCCCATCATTTTGCTGGTGCACGCGTGTTTACGACTCTGGATTTAAACAGCGCCTATCATCAGATTCCTTTGTCGGATGAATGTAAACACGTGACTGCCTTTTCATCTCCGTGGAGATTGTATGAGTTTAATAGGATTCCCTTTGGGATTGCTACCGGTGCGCAGGTACTTTCCCGTCTCTTGGACAATTTGTTTTCTGACATTAAATTTAAATTTCTTTACCACTATTTAGACGACCTAGTAGTGTACTCTCCTGATTTTGATTCCCATATCTTACATTTACGTGAGGTGTTTGATCGCTTACAGAAGGCTGGCCTCACGGTTAAAAGGTCTAAAGTGAAGTTTGCTACCACAGAGATTTCTTTCTTGGGCCATTGGGTGTCGCCCGCCGGCATTACTATTGATTTAGAACGCACCAAAGCCGTGCGCAATTTTCCACCCCCTAAGAACTTACGTGCTTTGGCTCGTTTTGTTGGTATGGTGAATTTCTTTTCCAAGTTTATTCCTTCCTTCGCTGCCCGGGTTGAACCTTTGAATCGCCTTCGACGGCAGGGTATTAAGTACGTCTGGGGTGACGAACAACAGCGTGCGTTCGAAGACCTTAAGTCCGCCATTTCCTCTCCTCCTGTTTTGGCGTTTCCAGATTTCAATAGAACTTTTATTCTCCAGACTGACGCTTCTAGTTATTCCCTGGCGGCGGTTCTTCTCCAGGATTTTCCGGAGGGGCGCCGTCCCATTTGCTATGCTTCGCGAACTCTATCTGAAGCTGAACGCAAGTTTTCTATCTATGAGCTCGAAACCTTGGCAGTTTTGTTTGGTCTCGAGAAGTATAAACCCTACCTGGAACATGTATCTTTCATATTGGAGTGTGATAACCAGGCTCTCACGTGGGCGTTAGGGACACCACGTAAAACCGGTAGGCTCGCCCGTTGGGGCGTGCGGATTGGGGCGTTTAAGTTTACACCGAGGCACATTCGTGGTTCTGATAATGTAGTTGCTGACGCCCTTACACGTATGTTTTCTGAGGAACCGCCCCTGTTACCACCTTCGGGGACGGTTTCCGGCTCTAACGCCTGTCTGTCGTTCCCCGAAATGTTTACCAGCATCGCTGAACATCAGCGCAGGGATGCCTGCATTAATCAGATTATACAGCAGTTTGAGGACGGCCATCCTGTCCCGCCGTATTGCTTACGTGATGGTGTTCTTATGGCGCGTGCTAATTTTGACGGCAAATTTAAGATCGTTTTGCCCGATAGTATCATTCCCATGGTATTTGCTTACTTTCATCTTTCACCCTTTGGTGGGCACCTTGGGGTAAACAAGACTCGCGATAAAATACGTGAGCGCTTTATATGGAAAGGCATGGATCGCGATATCGCGACCCGTGTTAAAGCTTGTAATATTTGTTCCATGGCTAAGCCGGCGCAGCGAACCACGTGGGGTGGTCTCGCGTCTGAAGTGGCATCTAAGCCGATGGAAAAATTATTTGTAGATTTTATAGGCCCATTTCCCCGGTCGATTCAAGGTAATACTTATGCCCTTGTGGTTGTTGACGCCTTTTCTAAGTTCGTGTGGATTTCGGCCGTGCCACGTGCCACGGCTCGTACTGCTACGAAGGTCCTGAATAACATCTTGGCTGCTTTTGGTGCTCCACGTTACGTTGTGTCTGACAATGGCTCGCAGTTCACTTCCAATTGGTTCAAACAATTCTGTTTTCAGTGGGGGGTAAGACATATCACTACCACCCCACATTACCCTAATCCTTCCCAAGCCGAGAGGGTTAATAGAAATTTGAAATCCGCTTTGATTGCTTTCCATCATGAGCACCACAATCAGTGGGATACTAACTTGGGAAAGTTGCAGTTTGCCTTTAACTCCGCTCGTCATGAAGCTCACCAGACCACCCCCTTTAGTTTAATGTTTGCTTTTGTACCCAGTTCCCCTTTGGCGAATATGTGGTCATTAAATGATCTACTTCCTCAGACCTTTTCTCCCGAAACTATTAGACAGAACTGGAGGAGAGCCTTTAATAATCTAAAACGTGCGCATGAGCTCACCAAAAGGCGTTATGAAAAAAATAGAAAACCCTCTCCTTTCGCGGTCGGTCAACTGGTTATGTGCAAATCTTTCCCTATAAGTTCGCGTAAGGATGCTTTTGCTGCTAAATTAGCTCTGCGTTACTCTGGCCCCTATAAGATCATTAACATTTTTAAGGGCGTGTCCGTTACCCTGGAGCACTGTAAAACCCATGAAATGCGTCGGGCTCACATCACTCAGCTAAAACCGTGCCCTGACGCGATGATTTGATGTCTGTTTTGGCTTTACACTGTTTGTTTTGGCATTTCAGTGTCTGTTTACGTTGCCGTGTTTGTTTTGGCTTCTGCGCCCTTGACCTCGGGGTATGGTTGTCTGTGTTGTGTGGCGTTCGCGTGGCACGCTGCCAGGGCATGCACTCACTTTCTCCTTCCTCTCTCTCTCTCTCTTTCTCTCTCTCTCTCTTTCTATGCCGGCATATCTCTCTCTTTCTCTTTCTTTCTGTGCGTGTGTTTTTCTTATGTGTGAGTGTTATTTAAAAAAGGTTGTTGGGTACCCATGATTGTGTGTTATTTACTGGTTTATATATGTATGGGTGTATATGTATATATACAATGTGTCCAATTATGTTGATGTGCTCAGTATTGTCTAAGGTATTTCTTTCTTTATTGTTAAAATTTGGATAATTGTCTTGCTGAAAATATTTATTACTTGGAAAGTGTTTATTAGTATTGGTCACTTCAATGGTATTTATCCTTATTGTTATGCATTTAAAGATATTTATTACTGTTACTCGTTTGAAAATATTTATTACTTGAAAGGTATTTATTAGTATTGATCACTTCAATGGTATTTATCCCTATTGTATTTATTTAAAGAGATTTATTGCTGTTACTCGTTTGAAAATATTTATTACTTGGAAAGTGTTTATTAGTATTGATCACTTCAATGGTATTTATCCTTATTGTATTTATTTAAAGAGATTTATTGCTGTTACTCGTTTGAAAATATTTATTACTTGTCCTTCAGAGATATTTCTGCCCCTTATGATCAAAAAAATATATATATTTTACAAATTTGGCTGGTTAATATTCTTAGGTTACCACTTCTGCTTCTGGTTCTTTTGTTTTATGTTTCAGCCGCCTCATCTCCTACCGTGATCCTTGCCTGTTCTGTCATCCTAGATTTTTCCGCCTTGTGCCAGCACCTTCCGGGGGTCCCGGTGTGACAGTGACCTTCACGTGCGCCACGCTTTTCCTCCACCTCGGGAGAGTCGCCACGTGGGAGCTAGCTTCGCTTCTTCTTCTTCGACTTCAAGCCACGTCATCCGTCTTTACTTTGGTCACCCTTCCGTGACCTACCTGGCTGTTGTAAGGCGTTCAAAGGACTAACCTGCTGCCCTTTGGTAACGTTTTGCCTCTGTTCACTTCTGCTCCTGAAAGACTTGCCGGCAGTGTTCTGCTCTCTACGTCACGCCTGTGTGTGCAAAATAGAGACAGTGTTCTCCGTGTAAGAGTGACGTATGGTATGTCACAGCTGTGAAGGTGGAAAGACTCAACAAGTGTACGCAATACTCTTACTCATTGCTTCTCAGGGCAGACTTTCTATGATGTTTGGTGCTCGTCCGACTCTCCTGGGGTTTCCTTCTTCGGGCTTCATCACTCCGGGGTCTGGCATGGCTTTCTTCCTTTCCTTGGTTTCTTCCAGCTTTTCCTTTCTTTCCGTTTGGCTCCTCCACCCTGTGTTTCCGATGGGGAGGGGGTGTTTGTGCCGTTTGTTTTTTTCCCCGGCATATTTTTGTTGCCCTTCCGGTTCGGGGGCGCTGACGTCTTGTTGGTTTGGGCTTTCCGCCGTTTCTCTCTGGGGGTGCTGCGGTGCCCGAGACTTCTTGGGTAGCTCCTTCGAGCCGGGAGAGCAGTGAGAGTGTGTGCTTGGTTGGTGTCGAGTGGGCGTTTCTTAGGGTGAGTGCTCCAATTCGGGTTCTCTTAGTTTGTTTTATAATTGGTCTTTTGGTGAGCCGTGTGTTTTGGTGGGGCTCTTTTTCCCAGATTCGGGGCCAGAAGTATATAGTTATCTTTATCTGTCTGGTTGGTTTAAGCAAAGTGTAGCAAAGAACAAACGAGAAAATAAATACATGTTAAGGTTCCGATAAAGGCGTATTTTTTCATTTTAATCTCATGACCCTGGGTTGGCCTGCACAATACGCACGAAAGCCTTCGAAAACAAGTATATAAGCATCTGAAACCTGGATAAATTTCCATATTCACACTGGTATTTACATTTAATTCTTGTCCTAAATCCATGTATTTTCTGGAACTTTTATTCTAATATTCTAAAGTTCAGTAGTGTCTACAATATTCCTCCAATCTTATTATTGCGGTAGTTGGCTAGCTACTTCAGCACATACAGGTGTGTGTTTTATGAGTACATACGCAATTTTCTAGGTACAAACGTGTCCAAATAATTAGCCTCGTTCATTTATTTAAGTTTGCTTCAGTTTAACATTCAAAATAACTTGTTATTTGCCGCTGTAACCTATTTCAACTTGTCATAGTCAATTCCTTTCTATAATATTAAACACTTTCAATGAACTTTTTCTCTTAATGATACCCGGGTGATTTTTGTTCTACTTATTGTAATATCGTGGGGGCTCTGAATTAAGAGTAGCCATTTTCCATGTGTCTGTTTATCTAATTGTTTGGTGATACTGATTTCACTTGATCACTGTAGTAACTAAAGTTGTTAACGTTTGCCTATATTGTGTTTTATGACTAATATATCCTCTATATTTATTGTTAATTGATCTCAAGCCAGGTAACTTTGTGTATCTTATTCTTAGCATTTACATTGATTCAAAAGTGAGGTTATCGGTACAACTGCTGACTTATCCCCAAGTAAAGTAGCTGTAACTGGGGGTCTTTTGAAGGAAACTCTTTATTCACAACACGAGATAGCTAAATTACTGTGTATTTCTCAAAAATCTGTTAGTCGCATTAATCAAGCTTTAAAATATGGTAAGATGTTGGCCTCACAAAGGGATGGAAAGTGCAGGAGGAAAAGAAAGCTATCGCCAAGGATTCAAGGGAAACCTGAGGAGCTGACAAAACAAAACATAAGCACAACCAACAATGACCTCAGTAACCAACTAAAGCAGTACGGTACGGAAATATCAGGCTCAATAGTTCGCAGAGGTTTATGTGAAGTAGGTTTACCAGCACGCAGGCCTTTAAAAAGGCTAAACTGACGCCTGCATTGGCCACAAAAAAAAAAATTGGAATGGTCCAAAGAGATGCAGAAACATCCATTGGAATTTTGGAGAAATGTAAATAGTATGAAAATTGTATATATCATAAAATAAAACTATGTACATTTAAACTTTATGCAAATAAAATAAACAGCCTTAACTTTGTTTCCCTCATTGCTGGTTTTGTTATACTATCTTTGAGCAATTTAAACTCTTTGATGTTAATTGAAATTTTTATAGTTTCAGGTAATTTTCCCAGATGAATCAATGTTTGAAATATGGGAACAGAGCAGCCAATATGTCAGGACGGATAAATAAGCATTTTCCCTCAGTGTGTTCATCAAAGAGGAAGACATCTAATACCAGAAATGGTTTGGAGCTGTTGGTCTGTCCATGGCCCTGGAAGATTTTACATAGTTATGGGATCTATAGAGCAAAAACCGTATAAAAGTGTATTAGAAACAAAACTATTTCCGCAAACTAAAAACTGGTTTCCAAATTGTGATTTGTGTTCATGCAAGACAGTGCTCCCTGCCATAGAACAAAATCTGTAACCCAGTTCCACAGAGAAACCAATGTAATAATACTACCACCATGGCCGGGGAATATCCCTGATATATATACAATAGAGAATCTGTGGGTTATTGTTAAACAGAGGCTAAAAATTGAAAATAAATACAAGAGTTCAGCTCATGCAGGGCCTGGCAAGTATTTGTCACAGAGAAAAGAAATAAAGGAATAGTGTTCACCATTGCAGAGAGCATACCTAAATGCATGAAAATGGTAATAAAGGCTAAATAAATGCACACAAAATACTAAGAGTTGAAAAAGTATGTCCTAATATTACTTCTGTTAAATAAATAGAAAATAAACGGTATATGTTAATATTTTCACCATCGAGTCTATTATACGTCTGTATATAACTCTGGACCAGGAATTATTTTAAACCTCATATTCTGCCTCAGTTGGAGAGTTTCATGTTATGCTATCATGTTGGCCACTGTAGCTGACTAGTAAGGAGCAACCACATGGAGATCGGGATACCCCTATTTCAAATCCCGACTATGGCATTAAAGTTTTCATTATGAAACTACTTATCCAAAATTTGTCCCATACGAGGTTAGCGTGAAAGAACAATTTATTTAACTCATATCCTGTCGTTTATCTACCAGTACATTTTGTGTTCTTAGGTGCACCTTGTTCACTTATTACAAACTGTTAATGACGAATGATTTTAACGAGAGCATATATTAACTTACTTTTTCAACCTGAGCTTTACTTCCTACTGTTGTATGCCTTAGCCGTTACAACTACGCCGAGCATTTTCTGTAAGCAGTTAATAAAATCTAGAGTAGATATAACAACAAGGAGTTTTATGAGTTTGAGAAAGCTGTGGGAGTATACAATTACTAACATCTTATAATAAATAGGTGAAAAATGGAAGGCGTTCTTTTAGATATGTTGATCTCCGGCAGGAGAGAAGCAATAGTTGAAACAAAGATACAAATCTCTTTCTGCCTGCGCCCTGCTTTCTGGGGATGGCGCTATCAGTGCTAAAGTTAGTAGGATGAAAAATACTTAAAAACATTTTCAGACTTTAATTCCAATGGTTTTTACATTTGAAAAATAGAGCTTAGTTTTATGTGCTTTTGGTGTATAAAAATATACAGGAGCCAGTTAGATAATACTAAAGCACAGATTAATACCATATGCTCAACTCCGTGGTAAACTTTGAAGCCGCATAGGGCTCTCTTTCCTGAAACTTTAGACCCCGGCGACCTTGTGAACTACGGCCGGTAATGTAGTATGCTTCTATTGCGACCAAGCTAGCGTGCATTCGCTTCCCCCACCCTTGCCCACCCGTGTTCAGTGACTGATAGAATCACAGGATAGGCTCCAACTTCTTTCGAAATCGCATCTCGCCACACATTAACAGTTTACGCGCATTTCAACTATCGCATATTAGCATAATACGCGTCAATACGCTGAGGAAATGCGCGGTAAACTATTCATCAGTGTGCGAGATGTTACTTCGAAATAAGTTGTCCAATTTGTGAAAAAAATATCAAGAATCCACTTGAACTTTTCCTGTTTAATATGAATAATTGACTTCCACAAAGCATTATATCTTTATTCCTGTTGCAAATAGATAATTTTGTCTTTAAAAACAATTAAAATTTTAAAAACGAGAGAGTGGGATCACTTAAGACGCTGTTGAGATTATACAAGAATCTGTATCCCCTTTCACTCAAGCTTCTTATTGTAATTCTTAAAATAAAGATACCTTAACACTAAAATAATGATTTTGTAGATACAGAAAAACAGGAAAGGATACCATAAAGTTATGTGTAATGCAATTTCTTTGTACACAGAATGTTGAAAAATTCCCTGGAATAACAGCGAGAAAAAGAACCTAAAGGAATATATATATAAATTTGAAATGATACCAACAACTATGTACAAAAAATAGCACTATTTCCTTAAAATGACAACAAAGCAGCTGTGTTAATGGTTATATTTAATAACAATTTTAAAAGCTCAATAGTACATACATTATTTTCAGCACAAGTATACTAAATTATATTCAGAGAAAAACCTGCAATTTGTGATCGATTCATATAAGATTAGTAATGTCAAATTAATACGGCAGTCAGTATTAGCAACTGGTGACATAAATTTCATAAATGGCATTATTTGATATTCTTCTAATCACTTTGGTTGAAAGGACATTCACAAGTGCAGAATAAATTATGAAAAATAATAATTACATTAAAGCTGTATCATTCATTTAAAATTGTCTTAAGCTTAACTCTGTCTTCACAACACAAGAATATTACAGCGATGAATTTTTAAATGCCTCAATGGCATGCATATGCACACTAATGAATGCTGAAGAAGAAAATGTGCAGTTTTAAAAATAAAATTTAATTCACAGTGTATCTTCCAATAAGAGACTGTTTCAAGTAGTTATCTGACTGTGAAGTATATAATTTGTTTAATGTGCACAGCAATTTTTTGGATAAATGACTTGCTTTAACTTGATAAGACTTTAAGCAAAGTACTTTATGACTAAGATGGCAAATGGAGCCCCCTGCATAGTGTAAACCTCTCAGTTCATGACATACAACTGAATGTCTGTCAAATAAATAACTCAATGAAAGATTACACTATGAAATATTAATGCTGTTTGTAGTTTTAGTTAAGAAGTGAAAGTGATGGAACTGTGTGTTTGAGTAGTTAATAGATAATAATTTAGTAATGTAATTTATTTGCTAACACATCTAACAATTATTTCTTTTGACAGCCCATAATTCCCTTATGTGTTCACAACAAGGAAACAAGAAGTGCATTATATAGCAAAATAATGTGCTGTTTTATCTACTTTTCAAAATTATTATGTGGCTTTGCATCACTGCATGTAACGAATGGCTCATATATTAGGTTAAACATCTTTTTTCCATGCCAAAGATTGAGATTTTCATTCCAAATTAGAACAATGAGGGGAGGTTTAACAGTGTAGTTATGTCACATGTAACATTTCAGTGGCTCACGCTAGTATCATTATATCACCCTTAAAATGGTTAGCATTACAGAAATTATGTACCAATATTACTCATAAATGGGGGCAAGTACATGTTGAGAACTGATGTACCACAGAATACATAGTAAATGCTGTGCAAATATCACTTTAACTTGTTATTTTCCTCTGTGTGTGTGTGTGTGTGTGTGTGTGTGGGGGTGTGGGGTGTGTGTGTGTGTGTGTGTGTGTGTGTGTGTGTGTGTGTGTGTGTGTGTGGGGGGGGGGTGTGTGTGGGGGGGTGTGGGGTGTGTGTGTGTGTGTGTGGGGGTGTGGTGTGTGTGTGTGTGTGTGTGGGTGTGTGTGTGTGTGTGTTCGTGTGTGTGTGTGTGTGTGTGTGTGTGTGTGTGTGTGTGTGTGTGTGTGTGTGTGTGTGTGTGTGTGTGTGTGTGTGTGTGTGTGTGTGTGTGTGTGTGTGTGTAGTGTGTAGTGTTTAACGCCCGCTTTTACTACATACGGCACTGCAGGCGATGACACTGATGATGCATGAGATGAAGATGGAGCACCGGTGGAATGAGATGGCGGGGGAAACCGGAGATCCCAGAGAAAACCCGCCCCAGCGCCGTGTTGTCCACCACAAATCTCACTTTGCGGTTGCCTGGGATCGAACCCGGGCCGCCTTGGTGAGAGCCAAGCGGTCTAACCACTGAGCCACGGTGCGGCCATACTGATATAGTTGGAAAAGTATGATTAGGATCATACATTACAATAAGAAGTATATGGAGAGGATATGCTGACAAACTAAAGAAAGAACAGAGTAGGTATAGCATGGGTGAGAGGGGATACATGGAGACTAAAAGGGATGAGGAAAGGTTTTCCGCAGAAGCAGTGCCTACTATGCAGGAGCACATAATAGTTGAGTGTGTTATATATACTTTCAGAGGAAAATATATATATATAAAAAATAATAAAATAAATAATAAATTTATATATATATATATATATATATAAATGAGAAATGGTTCAAAATAGGAAGACTGCATTAATTAAAATTCGTAGTAAAATATATGAAAGCTGGGGGGTTTGTATATAAAGTTTAAAAGAAATGGTATTAATCAAATCAAATCAAATTTATTCAGCATAAGATTTCCAATTACAGAAATATCGGCTTCGTCAATACAATTTTATATTACAGATTAACAGTAAACACATGAATGGATAAATAAATAAGGTGATAGTATTTACAATTGCAATATAAAAAAATGGAATAGGTTATTAGAATGTAATACATATTTCTAACAAAACTGATTCACTGTTCATCATCAAGGTATTCATTTACTGAATAAAAACATCTTTCTATTAGATACATCTTTAATTTCCTTTTAAATATTGTTAAATTTAGTAATTCATTGAAATATTGAGGAAGTTTGTTGTACAACTTAATACAGTTATAGTGTATACTTTTTTCATATCGGGTTCTCTTATGCCCTGTAACATGAAGATGTGATTTACCTCTAGTGTTGTGACTATGTATTTCGGCGTTTGTGACAAAAATATTTAACTGTTTATGAGCGATCACCAGCACCTCATAGAGATACATAGATGGAACTGTCAGAATATTCAATGGTCTGAAATAAGGTCTACAACTTGTGGTCCTGGAAAGATTCATCATTAAACGTATGGCCCTCTTTTGTATTATAAACATTCTTTTCGTATAGCTCGTCTTTCCCCAGAATATTATGCCATAGGATAACTGCGAGTGAAAGTCGGCAAAATAGGCTATTTTAAGCACATCAAGATTGACTGATGATCTTAAAGTATATAGTGCAAAACAAGTTTAACATAGTTTTTTGGATAAAGCATCAATGTGAGTTCCCCAATCTAGATTACTATCTACTCAAACTCCAAGAAATTTAATTTTATCTGTAGTAGTTACTGATTCATTCTCTAAGCATATGTTAGGGAAACTTACATTTTTGTTGACTTTATGATGGAAACCTACAGCCATACTTTTGCTCTTATTAATAATAAGTTTATTGTCTTTAAACCAATTTAAAACATAGTCTGTTACCCCATCAACGTTTGCTTTGAGTTCTTGTTTGTTTTTCCCAGAAATGAGAACACTGATATCATCAGCAAACAGAGTAAATTTAGTATTAATGCATTGGTTGTTTTTGGCCAGGTTATTAATATACAATAGGAACAATAAGGGACCCAATACCGAGCCCTGCAGAACTCCATATTTAATGTTTTTTTACACTAGAGCGAGCAGCTTTAGTAATATATAATTTAGTAATAATTAGTAATTCAAAGGAGAAGTAAATGTATAATTTTAAGAGAAATTAATGTGTAGCTAGAATTTGTGTAATGCATATGCTAAAGGCAGAAAATGGCAACTTAAAATTTAAAGTTAAATCCATGGAAGGAGGTAAATCATATGCCAATATTGTAAATACGCAAAAACTGCAGGCTACATCTACACAAGGATCGACGGAGAGCTGCGAAAGACTAAAAGAGCCGATGGAAATGGAAGAAACGAAACAGAAAAAATATTATGAAGAAAACACAGTGGATACATCAGTCAGCATAAAAAGCTCAGAAGAAATAGTGGTGCTAGGGGATTCTATAGTCAAACAAGTGAATCTGGATGGTGATGCAAAAGTGCACGTGCTTCGTGGCATAAAATCAAGTCAACTGGAAAATGTGATAGAAAACGGGAAGTAATTAAACATAGTAATCCAAAACTCATCCTTTTCCACGTGGGGACAAATGACTTAAAAAATGCAAACTCGCCAGAAGAAGTTATGGGAGAAATCTATAGTTTGGCAAAATGTGTTAAGGACAAGTACCCTAAAACGCGATTAGTAGTGAACGGTATAGTGCGGAGAAGGGATGTTACCCAACGTTATTTAAATATGGTTAACGAAAACATCCGATGGGCATGTGAGGCGTTAAAATGTGTATATGTAGATGTAAACAAACAAATAGGAATGGCATGTTTAGGTAGAGATGGACTACATTTAAATAGGAAGGGAGCTTTCAAGCTTCAAAGTGTAATGAAAAATGTAATAAATCTTTGCTTGGGGCAGGGAAACTAAATCAATGGGGGGGGGGGGGGTGCTGCGACTCTCATAGAAGTAAAGAAGAAACATAATACTACAAATCAAATGCAAACACATGAAGGTAAGGTAAATGATTGTATAAACTATGCCAAAGTAGGTAATAAATTATTAATACAGGAAACCAATGTAGAAGTAGCATTAGAAAGTGAAAAAAAGGACATAAATAAATATTTCAGTGTTTTTCATCAAAATATACAATAAATAGCCAACAAAAGAGCAGCAATTGAACGTTCAATTATAGGACTGCAGCCAAATGTGTTAGTCTTTACAGAACATGGGTTAAAAAATTATTAAATTGAGGAAAACTGCTATGGGGAATATATTCTTGGTTCAAGTTACTGCAGGGAAATACATAGAAGTGGAGGAGTTGCAATATATGTGCAGAAGAATACTAAGTATAAGCAAATTGACTGCAATGTTTATTGTGAGGAAATTTATTGTGAACTGTCGGCAATTGAAATTATTTTTAAAAAGGGAAAACTTATTGTATTAGGTGTTTATAGTCCACCAAAAGCAGAAAAAATCACTTTTTACGAAAATTAGAGTTATGTCTGAAAAATTTGGTTAAGAATAACAAAATTATAGTGATAGGAGACTTCAATATAGATATCATAGTAAATAGTATGAAGAAAAATTTACTCATAGAAGTGATGAGAAGGAATAATTTGAAATTAATAAAAACAGGCCCAACAAGAGTGACCAATCACTCATCAACATGTATTGATCATGTGTACACAAATTTCAGAAGGGAGGAGTTAAACGTGTCCATAATTAAGGGAGGGTTTAGTGACCATTTTGGTCAGTTAATAGAAAGCAAAATAATAAATTCACTGAGGGTAAAAATAAACAAACTAACGGAAGTTAAAAGGATTATAAATAAAGAAGTACTAAACTCTCCAAGATCCAATCTTAGTCTGTCAGTATGGAGAAAAATATATGAAACGGAAAACATACACAATAAATTTCAGCTCTTTATGAATATATTAGCATGATGTTTAGAAAAATCAGCTCCGCTATGCAATGTAATTTGTAACAAACCTAAAAATCACAGTTGGTGTACGAAGGGCATAAATAAATCAAAAAAAAAAAAAGAATGGAGTTCCTAAATAGTTTAAAATCTCCCAAACTAGACATAAAATCACAGACATACATAGAGAATTATAAAAAGATATTAAATAGAGTAATGAATGAAGCAAAGATGTTACATAACAGAAGCCTTCTTCAGAAAGCAGATAATAAAATTAAAAAACATGGAACATAATAAAAACTGTACAGAAAGAAAGCACTGTAACATGGGTGGAAAATATTAAAATTATTAAAAATAACACAGTAATATCAGACCCACAGGGTATAAGTAGTACATATAATGGCTATTACGTAAATATAATAACAAATACGGGAATTAAGAACTTAAGGCCCCAAGCCACAAAAGAAAGAAGTATTTGTAACTCCATGGTAATCCGGGAAATCACAAAAGAAGAAGTCCTTAGGCAGATTAATACATTAAAATGCAAGAAATCCAGTGGTTTAGACGAATACTCAAACGAGATGGTAAAATATTGCAAATATGAGCTAGCTGAGACCCTCTCACATATTATAAATGAAAGCTTCAACTCAGGAATTTTTCCAAACACTCAAAAAAGTCATAGTGAGGCCAATATAAAAACAGAAGGGCTGTAAACAAATGATGGAAAACTACCGGCCAATATCTTTATGCTCTGTTTTTTTTTCCAAAGTGATGGAAGGAGTCTTTCTGGACCAGCTCCAAAATTATTGTAAAAAATTTCATATAGTATCAGAGTTCCAATTTGGCTTTCAAAAAATGAAATCGACTATACATGCAATAAGCAAAGGAAATGACATAATTATCAAAGCATTAAATAGAAAAGAACTAGTGGTAGCAATTTTTCTTGACCTTTCTAAAGCATTTGACTGCGTGAATATTGAAAAATTATTGGTAAAAATGGAAAATTATTGCATTAGAGGCATTCCACTAGATTGGCTAAAATCATATTTATTAAACAGAGAGCAATGCGTGGAAGTAGTACAAAACATAGATGGACAGCTATCCAAAATCAAATCCCCATTTAAACGTATAACACACGGTGTACCACAAAGATCAAAATTGGGGCCATATTTCTTTATTTTATACATAAATGATCTGTTTAAATGACTTCAGGAAGCAGCAGGATTAGCCATTGGCTATGCTGATGACACAACAGTTATTGTAACAGGGAGTACAGCGGCTGAATTGCAAAGTAATGCAAATGCACTGTTGGAGATGGTTAATACTTACCTGGAAGAATTAGGAATGGCACTAAATACAAAGAAAACAGAATGGATGCAGATTAGTATAAGTAACAAAATGCAGGCGAATATCTCCTTGGAAATAAAAGGTGAGCAAATCAGGCAAGCTAGTGAAATAAATTTTTTAGGACTAGTAATAGATAACAACCTGAAATGGAATAGACATTTAGAAAAACTCTCAAAAAAAACTCAATAGGGGTATATATATTCTAAAACAGGTTAAACAAATCATGGATGAAGATAGTACAACACAAGTATATTACGCATTTATGCACTCACATTTGAGCTATGGGATTATTTTATGGGGATCAGCAGGGAGGAAACATATACAAAAAATATTTAGACTACAGAAAAGAGCGATAAAGAGTTCTTAAAAATATCAAAAAAAAAAGAAACATGTGCAGAACAGCATTTAAGAAATTAGGTATACTAACGCTGCCTTGTCTATATATATATATATATAGGGGCCCAAATGACCTTGTTGTCGACGGGCCCTTAAACACCACTCACTATATATATATATATATATATATATATATATATATATATATATATATATATATATATATATATATATATTTATATATATTTATATTTATATATATGAATGTCTAAAATATGTTGTAACTTCCCATAAAGAAGACAAATATACAAGTATCCATGAACATAACACAAGAACAAAAGAAAATTACTTTAGGAATAGACTAAGAGGCTCATTACAAAATAAATGTATTGAAAGTAAGGCAAAAGATTTATACAATCATTTACCTCACTGGATTAAAGAAATAGGGAAAGAACAAATAAAATTAAAACAAATAAAATCTTATCTGATTAAGAATGCTTTCTATACAATAGAATAATATAAAAATTGCAAAAACAAATAATGGTTAAAACTGTAGAGTCAAAATTGTAAATATAGATAGTAGTACCTCTCCATCGTAACTGACTTTATGTATATACTTCACATGACAAAACCTTGTAAAACTATTACAATTGGTGAATAAACAATCTCAATCTCTCAAGTTAACAGTCTGGGCTGAACACTTAACCTCATTCCTTATATTTTGTGTTGGTAAAAAGCTTAGTACAAATAAATAAGTAAACAGAATTGTTACCAAGTTTCTAGCGATCAAAACTTTACTTCAGTATAACATTCAATGTAACACACACATCTAAGGATACATACCCATACACAGTGACAGCAAGTGAGCATTTTTCTTTGTGGGGCCAGGTGTGTTGTTTTTATTTTAATTTAATTTTACGTCCTCCAACGTTAAGTCATATCGGACGGTAAACCAGGTGTGAAG
Source organism: Mantis religiosa (assembly GCA_030765055.1). Classification (NCBI taxonomy): domain Eukaryota; kingdom Metazoa; phylum Arthropoda; class Insecta; order Mantodea; family Mantidae; genus Mantis; species Mantis religiosa. The sequence goes on along the minus strand of CM060948.1, from coordinate 97,144,383 downwards.
ATGCTTGTAATGAAGGTATAAGTGGTGTTATACCTTTTAAAACAGGCCCCCTTTAGTTGCATTGCCAAAAACACCACAATAGCAGAAATGTGGCGGAATATTATACATGTTTAAACATCAAGTAACTCATAATAAAAGATAAAAAGGAACTCAAGTGGCAGTGTTACTTATACATTAATTCTTCTTGGTGGCAAGTATTTCAATCACTCTGTTTTTGAAGTTAGGGATTTCATCAATTTCCTCTTTGTGTATGGAACAAACAGCTGAGGAATTAAGCCTATTTAGCCCATCATATTCATAAGGAAAGACTTAATTCTTTTCAATGTACTGAAACTTCTGTTCTTATTCTTATTTATCTTATTCTACTTAAGTGAATACAAATGACTCATAGCAGCATCAAGTCAAATTTATGTACATGAACAGGAATGACACTGATTATTATATACTAAAGTAAAAATTTAGAGTAAACATATATGCAATAAGATACCATGTTTACAGTATATAATATATTACAGTTCACATAACTAGTACTATTTATTAATGCATTAATTAAATCTTTTAAGATATTCATCAAGTGAATAGAAGCAGACTTACAGGCAGAATTTCTTTAATCATTTACAAAATGTATTCACATTATCAATATTTTTAGATAGGTAGGAAGCTTATTGTAAGACTCATGTGCTGCAGCAGTAGGTTTGGTTTTATATATTTGTAATCTGTGAGAGTTGATTTGAAAGTTTGTGTTTCCTCTAGTGAAGTGCTTATGTACTTGATTGGTTTGCCTATAACTTTTCTGCTACATAACCGTATGTCTTCATAGCTATATAGAATATACGGTTATGTTTTTGAAAGCTTGTCTACCAGAATCTGATGTTTTCAATCCCAGAATTAACGTTACTGCTCCTTTTTTGTAGCAGGAATACTCTGTTAGTATATTTCTCAGTATAATGTCACCATAGTGTTATCCCATGTGTTAAAAGTGGGTAGATTGAACCATAGTATACTATATTTGGTGTCTTAGCTTCCACTAGATTCTTTAACTTTTTCATTGCATATAATCCTGAGCTCAACGTATTACAGACATGATTTATATAATGCTGATCCCACGCAAAATGTTTGTCCATAATTACTCCTAGAAAATTAGCACTATTAACTTCATTAAATTCTGTTTTCAACAACCATTTTAGTACTAGTAGTACATCAATTCTGTAATGTTTGAAATGTAATGTATTTTGTCTCATTTAAGTTTATATGCAAATTATTGGCCCCAAAATAATGTATAATCTTTGTTTTATTTTCCACAGCTTGTATACCTGTGCTTGTATTTGCTATTGACATATTATCAGCATACATAAATATTTTTCTATCAGAGATATTTGGTAGGTCATTAACATAGCCTATGGATAGCAAAGGTCCAAGAACCTAAACTTGGGGCACTCAGTATGTCACTTTCTATATCAGAGTAGTGTTCCTCAATACGTTGGTCCTTAACATAAGTGATTTTTACTTGTTGGGATGTTTGCCTAGATATGTCCTAATTGAATCATTTGGTATTTCTCGTATCTCATAGTGGTACAGTTTATCTAGTAAAAGCTCATGTTCACCGCAGTTGAATGCTTTTGAAAGGTTCAGGAATATACAGCTGCTATTTTCATTGTTATCCATCTTATTTATTATGTAGTCAACTACTTCCTATTATAGTATAGTATAGCAATGCAAAGAAGGTCCCTGTAAGGAATGTGCTGTGGGACAAGGACAGTGAATGTGTGTGGCAGAGAACGCCTGCTACACAAAAAGCAGACCATTAATAAAACATGCGCCCTATTCACTCTGTACATTAAAACCGAGAAGAGTCATTCACAAAAGTAGAAGCCATCAGAATGTTTTTGAATGGTCTGTAACTGTACTGACATGGGGTGTCATAAACCTGTCCAGGGAGGATGTGGGAACCTTTGCCAACCCCCCTGCGTCTCGTCCCTCGGAGACTTACTTTCTTGTGGAGGAGAATACTTGTTGTCGATTTATTTTTCCTGAATCCATATTGGTAATTGACCGAAACCTCATGTTTCTCTAGGAATGCTATAATTTGATCTGCTATTATTATTATTTCTACTAGCTTGAAGAGCAATGCAATGAGTGTTATTGGCTGGTAGCTGCTTATTTGATCCTTATTTCCCTGGAATGTATAACAAATGATTTCTTCAGACAATCAGGAAATATGCCAGAAGAAATGACTCAGTTAGTTCAATAAAAATTCAGTAAGGTAAAAGTCCATGTATGGGGCACATTTCTTTAATAAAGTATTGGAAATGCCATCTAGTCCAGAGGATTTTTGTTTTTCAATTTGTTTATAAATTCTAGTAATTATTTAAGTTAATTGATGGAAATTAATTGTTCATTCACACTAGCCATGGTAGCTCAATGGGTAAGAGCGACTGGATGGAAACCAGGTGATTCGTGGCTCAAATCCCAACTGTAGCATTGAATTTTTCAGTTTGAGTAGTAATTCTTCCTTTGTTATTTCCCTCAGATACATAAGATTTCCTGACTGATTGTTTTGTATTGAGACTGTATATTGTTTTTATTTAGTATTAATTGGTTTACACTTTATATGAAATAGGAGCTAAATGTATTGCATATTTTGGTTGGATCTTCAATTCTTAATTGGTCTTTAAGTGAATATTGTCAAATTCCTTGTTTTCCACTCACTCATTGTTGATAATACACCAAGGGTTCTTGGGTATATTGCTATTCATACATAGTAAGTATTTTAAAACAGTTTGATTTAGTTTCTTTTAAAATATTTTTATATTCTATCTTATAACTAAGATAAATCGCTTTGCTGTTTTCATCTGTTGTACATTTGTATAGGTCATAGTATCAAACTATAATTTCTTTAGCTCAGGTGACTTTTTCTACCCAAGATTTATTATTAAAACGCCTTTTTCTTAGTGGCTACAGCACAAGCAATATCTAGATAGCAGTGGCGGCTGGTGGATTAAATTATTGGTGGTGCACAAATGAAAAATAAAATACACGGTAGTAGTGACTCACCTATTTATACAGAAACTCTGCTCTCCTCTCCTTAGACCTGGTGAATCTATCAATAACTTTTGCATTGAAGTCGCTGATCTTCATAACAAACTCCCTCTCAATTGAAAGCATTGCTAATGCTGACAATCGGTCCTGTGACATTGTGTTCCTAAGGAAAGTTTTTACTCTTTTTAAAGTTGAGAAACAGCGTTCTGCTTCAACAGTAGACATTGGCACAGTTGACAGCACTCGCAGGAGTTTGACACATTCGCTGAATGTAGCACATAAATTGTTTTCCTTAATGAAGTCCATCAAGCACAAAGCGCCGGACATTCCACGAAATTCTTCTCGACTGTAAATTACAGTCAGTTCTGTACGAATTTTTGTTCCAATGATAAAAGGATAGAACCTTATTGTTCCTCTAAGGGAATCCTCTGGAAATGTCTTATCATAGTCGGAGAAATTTTCTTGATGAAATAAAGTCGAGGCTACCAGATGCCCTGTGAAGCTAAATCTGTTCTTTGCTTCTCTAAGAATAATGTCACAGACTTCAAGGGCTTCTCTTCTTTTCACATCATGATCTTCTATTCTTCTCCTCTTAATTGCACTTTCTTCGTGCTCCTCAATATCCACGCTATTTCTTACTTTTTGCACTTCCCTTTCAAATGCGCTCAGCTGGGCGAGGGAAAATATTGCATGCAGTCTCGTTTCTGCAGCTGATTGTACAAAATGTCCACATGGGGCATGATCTTGTGGAAGAAAGACAGCCATAATACAAAATTATCATCTTTCAAAGTGGCCATAAACCCAGAAGCCTGAAAAAGTGTTGTGTTGTTGTTTAACAGAGCTCTCTTCTGAATGACCTCCATGCATTTAATTAAATTCTCCCTGTGTTCGAAAATGGTATTGACAGTCCGTGAATGGAAATTCCATCATGTTGGAAGAGAACATGGCAATTGTTTCTGCACAACTTCATCAAGCACAGCTGTTCTTTGAGGAGAATTTGAAAAAAATGTGCATATTCCTTGTAAATTGGCAAAAAATATCCCCACACTGGTGTTTATTGAGGCTGCATTCAGCATTATTAAATTAAGTTTATGTGCATGGCAGTCTATATAAGAGGCACAAGGATACTTCTCTTTCCCAATTGCCTGAACACCGTGTTTCCTACCTCCCATGACGGATGCACCATCATAGGTCTGTGCTATAAGTTTATTCGGGCACCCTGACAGTTGCAGATCAAGTTCAGATTTAATGACTGTAGCAAGAGATTCTGCATCATGACCAGCAGGTCGAACAAAACTCCAAAATCGTTCTACGGGTTTGTCATTCACAAGATATCTGTATATAATAACCATCTGATACACTGAGGAAACATCAGTAGTTTCATCTGCTATGACAGCAAGGAATTCTGCATCCTTAACCTCCTTCATTATTTCATCTTGGCATACTTCTAACATACACTGAAGAATTTCGTTTTGTATAGTTTTTGAAGTGCCCTTAAAAACAGTTGCTTTTTCCAGGTGGCCTTTCAGGACACTATCGATATCAGCGCTGAAATCTATTAGGCCTCGAAAGATACCAGGGTTTTGTGATGTATCACATTCATCATGACCTCTCAAAGCCAGCTCAAATGAGCCACAAAACCATATACAGTTTATTATGATGTTTAGGACATATCTATTCTGTGTAACTTTATCGTTATGCAGCTTTATGTTCCTTCTGCATGCACTGTCCATTTGTACAGCAATATTAATATTGCCATACATTGCTAAACTTAATGCATTTTTTATATGAGACGAAGAGGACTCATGCTTTTTAACACGGTCGTGCTTGTGTTGTATTTCTTTCATTCCTTGCTTCACCCAGGAGTCATCTCCTCCAAAGAGCAGGCATGGAAAACAGTATAAAGAGTTATTAACTTCACATCCACATAACCAGTCGTGCTGCTTGTATATGTCAGGGTTGAACTTCCTATTTAATGTTCTAGCTTTTGACTTAATCATTTGAGTTATAGAAATGTTTGGCGTGGGCCTACCCATTCGTTTCACTTCAGATTTTTCTTCAGCACTTCGTTGCGAAAATGGATTTTCCAGTAAAGATTGCACGGTATTCATTCTATCAGAATTTTAATAACCTACAAAGACAACACCTCACAATAAGCACTATAAATAAAATGTTAGAATACTCAGTTTAACCTTAAACAAAGCTGCAGCAAACCACACTACAGATCACCTACAGAGCAAGCAGACACACAGAAGCTAAGCCTGAATGTCACACTATAGCCATTGCTAAGAGTAGGTGGAGCTAGGTTTATAAACCTCCATTTAAGCAATGCATAAGAAGCCCCTCCCATCTCTTTACCTTCCTGCAACCCCCTCAGAGAGCCCACATTTGGGTGAAATCTTAGGTTAACACTTCGCTGCAAACCTGCGGCTGCTACAGCTAATCTCTGTTTATTTCGACTTCTGTTCTCATGGACAGCTACAGACGATAAGTGTAATTGAAACATGTTTTTATACAAAACAATGCAAACAAGAACAGCTATAATGTGCAAAATGCACCTGTTGTACATTCAAAATCCGTGGGTATAGCGCAAACCTGCAACCTTATGGAGGAACCGCCCCTGCTAGATAGTATCTGAATATGGTATAAAGTATTAATTTTTAGATGAGTCGTATTTATTACACATCTGCTTCACTTTCGTACCTATTTTGAGGACATGTTTCGCAAACCATCGTTTGCATCTAAGGCTCTTATGCGACTCGCATAATTTTTCACATTTTTTACACATCGAAAGTGAAGCAGATGTGTAAAAAATACGACTCATCTAAAATTTAATACTGTTCATCATTGTTTCACTTGCTGATACCATTTGTTTCACATTTGACTGTGCTTGTCAGAAAGGACTTTTCCACTGTTCTTTTGCAATTTCTTTGCTTGCCTACTGCTTCTTTTAGCTTCATTTTCTCTTATTACAGATTTTTGGTTTCATATTTTGCTTCTTTTAAGTCATTGGTCAGCATTTTTATAATTAAACACAGCAAAGTGATCCTTTCCCTGGTCTCCTTGGCTGTTGAAACTGGAGGTAGTGCAATTTGTAGTGTGTTGTGTACTTCATAAAATGCTTTCTCAAGGGAGTGTTTTATCACAAAAATTAACTGTAGTATAATCTTTGAATGTATCATTACAATAAATCACTGACAGTTCACTTTTTAACTTTGTGTACAAAATAATGGGATTATAATTTGATGCAAAGGTTCCTACAGCAAGGAATTTTTTCTGGAAGTAAAATTTCTTTGGGTCAGTAATTCCACAAGTATTGAACATATGAAACTGTTGGAATTATCCTTTCATTTGGTTAACCACTGTGTCACTTCTTTGACACCTGAATCCAGGTTCACTTCAGAACCATAATTTGGTCGCTTTCTTGAGGGAGGAGCAAAGTTATCTCTTCTATTGTTCTTACAAAATTTCAGACAAGCTAATTCAAAATACTGTAAAGAATATTGAGATTTAACTGTATTGGAAAACCACAGTGAAGCAAAATAATTATTAATTTATAGATGAGTCATATTTATTACACATCTGCTTCACTTATGTACATTTTGAAGCAGATGTGTAATAAATATGACTCATCTATAAATTAATACTGTAAAGAATGATTTCTTACCAAATTGTTATAGAGCAAGCCTTAGAAGCACTGGAATATATTGTTAAAAGGGCAGGGGCCAGTATGAAAATGGGTTCTAAAGGCATCAGTAGGCAGTGGTTTGACAAGGATTGCCAGGTGGCAAAGGCAAGAGTAGCGCAGGAATTAAAGAACTGGTGGCAATCAGGGGAAAAAGAGGAAAGGGAAAATTTCCTGATCCTGAGATTGGCATTCAGGTGCCTAATGGAACAAAACTAGGGAATGGGGTGAGAAAATAGGCAGAATGCTAAATGAAGCAGCAAGAATACATGATACTAAGAAAATTTGGTCAATAGTAAGAGGACTGTGTAAAGATGTGGGGAGAGACAAGGATTTAGGCGCAGATCAATGATGTGCATACTTTGAATCACTGTTAGGACAAGATAATTACATCAGAGTGGAAAGAAGTTTGTTAGGGGGTCCACAAATAATTAGTGAATTAGATGTATCTTGGAGGTTGAATTTTGTGAACAAATAAGTAGGTTAAAAGCTAACAAAGCTAGTGGTATTGATGGTATACCAGGAGAATTTTGGAAGGCTTGGGCACTCTAAACTAGCAGGAAAATAGTGATAAAATTATTCAATAAAATAGTGGAAGAAAAGGAAATTCCTAGGAAATGGAGGACAAGTATGGTATTGCCAATTTACAAGGGAAATGGAGATAAATTTAACCCAGCTAATTTCAGAGGGATTAGTTTACTGTCCATGCTAGATAAGATCTTTACTGGAATTCTAGAAAATAGGTCACAAAATTGGGTTAAGAAGGAGAATAAACTATGAGAGTTCTAAGCAGGTTTTAGACCGGGTAGGAGAACATCGGAAAATATGTTCATTATTAAAACAATTGTAGAGAAATATCAGAGCAATAAAAGGGGAAGGGTATATATGATAGTCAACATGAAAAATTCAATACTATAGCCGGGATTTGAACCACAGATCTCCTGGTTTCCGTCCAGTAGCTCTAACCCATTGAGTTACCATGGCCAACTTGCTGTCATATTAAGTTCTCCATTTGACTGTATTTCCCTGGTAAACCACTAGGGACTCTTGCATTCGAGAACTGTGGTTGAAATTCCAGCCATGGCATTGAATTTTTCATGTTGATTATCAAAAACCTTAGCCTGTATATGGCTAGTGTGAAGAATAATTTTCATCAATTAACTAAGGTATATATGATATTTATTGATCTAGAGAAGGCATTTGATTCTATTAATAGAGAAGCATTGTGGATAAAATTAAGCAATAAGGATATAAGTCATACATTTATACAAGTAATTAAAAAGGTATACCAGGAGAAGGAGTTATGTATAGAACTACCAGGTAACAAAGTAAATCTATATTGAGTAAGGCGGGAGTAAGGCAGGGATGTAAACTTAGTCCAATATTGTTTAATCTTTATATCGACAGTATTTTAGAGGAGATATTAAGTTTTAGGGTACATTCACCCGTTATTAATGAAAGAAATCCCGGGGCTACTGTTTGCAGACGACCTAGTAGTTGGATCCATATCAAGTGGAGGGCTGAGAAGAGCAATCGAGGTAGCCAATTCTTATTGCAATAAATGGGGTTTGAAAGTGAATGAAAACAAAACCAAGATTATGGTCTTCAAAAAAGAACACAGGTTGTGCAGGGATGAGAAATGGGAGGTTAATAGAAGAGAAATAGAGGTGGTAAGGAGATTTAATTATTTAGGGTCAAGGTTGAGTTCAGATGGTAGCTGTAAAGAACAAAAACAAGAGGTCTGCGGCAAAAGGTAAAATGGCCACGAGAGTGATAAGATCATACCACAGTAAACTGCCAGATGTAAATGTCAAATGGTTGGAGAGGATTTATATGGCAGTGGTAGAAAATAATGTTATATGGATCTGAGCTGTGGGGAGTAGATGAGGCTTGGAGAGACAGAGTGCATAGATCCTTTTATACTAAAATCTAAATCTTTTCAAGGGTAATGAAATATTTATACAGAATCACTAACTTGGAAGATGACAATATTATTAAAGAATGTTTTCATATTCAAAGGAGAAGTAACTGGGGTGGGTCTTGGGCAAATAAAATGAACGGTGTGTTGAAGCAGATAGGTATGGGTCATTCTAGAGGCTTCTGGAAAGAAGTTAAGGTAAGATCAGAAGATATTGATAGAAGATAGTTTTGCAGTACAAGTGACCAAAGCTCACCGAGGTTATATAGAGAAATAAGAACAACCTTGGGAGGGAAGGATATGCAGACATATGTAATAAATTAGGACAAGAAGGTTTTGCTTGGGCGAAAACAGGAGTGAGAAACTTAAAAGATATAGGTCAAGAGAGGGAGCTAGATAAATGTCCATTGTGTGGAGAAGAGAATGCAGATTCCATTGTATATTATATTGCAGTCAAAGATAAGGAGAGAGCAGGCCTGGCTACATAAATGAGACAATTTGGGGGGTGAAGTAGTAATTAGAAAAATTGTCAGTAAAGGGGAAAAGAACAGGAGAAATATAGGGAATTATTTAGGGAAAGTTAGAGAGATGGCTAAGAACAATTAAGAGAAAAATTGTAGAGTAGGATAGGTGAAATGGCAAAAAGTGTAAAAATGAGTAGAGGGCCTCCAATATACAAAAACCTAGGCTTAGTTGTATGGGGACCAAATTATTCAATAGCGAGTAACATGGTAGGATTTTCAGGATTTAGGAATATGGCGTTTTCCAGTATGGATTTTATAATTGTAATCTTGATTTTGTATTTCCATTTGATTACGTAAAAGGAAATCTGAGAAATAAATTACAAATTACTAAACTGTTACAGAAACTTTATTCATAAATGCACCTAATCATTTAATTGCAAACTTTTCTTCTACCTTTATTGAATTAAAGGAACTTTACAGTAAATAATCCACTTTATTAATTTTAAAACTATACTACTTTGTCCACCACACAACTCAGATTCCAACAACAATCATAAGAATGATTAACTTAAAGCAATGGGCCACAATCAGCTGGCCCCAAGCCTTGCTAAATACAATGTAGTTGAAGAGAGTAGGAGAGCAAGAGAGATATTAGACATCTAAGTGGAAAAGTGTAGAGGACAGGAGTGACTGCAGACCTATGTAATTTGTCACAACATTCTGCTTTGCGCCAAGGTGACTGGCACAGATGTCATGTACGACACTGCAGTTTGTAAGCTTCAGTAGGCATTAAAAATATCATGGTTTAGTAAATTCTTGTTTGCATTATTACAATTGAATAAAATATAAAAAAATTTTACTTGAAATTAAAAAACGACTAAGTTGTGTGATATAAGTGGGGCCCAGCCCTACTGGCCATAAATAAGTCTGACCCTAACCATACACTTTATAAAGAGTTTCTACCCAAAAATCTTACTAAAACTCCTTAAACTATAATATAAATCTTAAAGATGTTGAAAATAGAAATCTGAAAAATATGCAGTTATAAAGTATTTTTACTCAAGGGGGGACAATGTCTTTTGCAAAGTTACTATAGCAAACTCTTGAGAGCATCAAAACAATTTCAAAAGTAATATATCCAGCATATCCATTGTAATATTTTATCTGTACACATATAAACCTTGACCTACACATGGCTGGTGTGTAAGAAAGCTTTTTACCATCAAATGACTTAGTAGTGGTCTAAACTGAAAAGCCTGGGACTTCAGTATTGCAGCACAGTAATCACCACAGAAGATATGCATCTCATTCTATTCAAGATCTTATAGTGGTTCACCAGGAAAATATGAAGTCAGTCTAACTGTTTATCCAAATTATGTTCATGTATTAGTCATTCCATATATATTAGATAGCAAAAGAGTCGATTTCTGTACTTCACATAGGCTTAAGGGCAAGAAAATTTCTATGATGTTGGTTTGTTTTATTTTTTTTGAAGATAACCATTATGGTTATTTACAAAACTATTTTCTATATTATCACAGAATGCATTAAAGATTTAGCATAAATAACAGACTCCAGAAATCAATTATGAACATTAGTTTCATAACAGAACAATGATTAAAGTACATAAATTAAAATGCCACAAACAGCATATTCAGCAAAAATCCATTAAAACTCTGTAGCATAACAGTTCAACACTTATTCCAACATGTATATATATATATATATATACACACACATATAACTGAAAAGCACATTTGTGCCATGGTGAAATGTACATATTTGCAAATTAACGCTAAATAACTTTCTTTAAAATGTTATCTTTCTACAATTACCTTATGATTAACATTCTGAAACACATTAAATCATGCTAAACGAGACATGATATACATCAACTTTTATATATAATAAATAAGATTGCATTAAAATTAAGTTAAACATTTGTTTTTTCTTAAAAAGAATATGCTTAGGAAAATATAACAATAACATATTTAACTTTGAAAACAAACTAAATTAATAAATAGGAATAGAGGACGGATTAAAACATACTCCTAGTTAAATATTCAGCATTTACAAATCTCACATTTTTTAATGTGTTGTATTTAAATAATTTAAAATGTTTATTTTCAGAAATTGGCTGCTAAGAGTCCAACCGCATAAAAATTTTTACATGTCCTTAGACAGCCTCTAAACATAACAATTCCAGGCATTTTCAGTGCCATTCAAACCATACATGACATCCTAAAAGATAGAATGATGCAACAATAACGTTCCCCAACATCACAGGAAACCCCACCCTGCAAAAGAAAAAATTGCATTTTTATTTTTTATGTTTAAACTGTTGAATTAAACAACTACTCCCAACTTAATGTCAGTGAGATATCCATATAAATAATTCTATGTTAAGTAGGTTGCATCTGAACTAAGGGAATCTACTAAACAACTGCAAATTAGAGAAGAATCATGTGGCAAAGCCTTAGATATTTTTTGTTGTGTAAGTAATGGTTTAAACTATATTAAGGAAGCAAAGGTCCTTCATTATAAAGTATTCAAAATTACCACAGTCATTAAAAAGCTACGAGGCAAATTAATAAAACTGGTAAAGATGAAGAAAGAATACTAATGCAAAAGCTAATAGTGTAGAAGGAACACATTTAACGAATTCTACCTTTGTTGCAATTAGTATCACATTAATGTTCTTAAAAAATATCTAATACCAGCAAAATGAATATATTTACTGGGTTGATGAAAATTTTGGTGAAGTTTTTCTATCCAAAAGTATGCAATTTTTTTAAAAACAAATCAGCAGGCCTGGCCCAAGTTAGAATACTTACAATTCATATTATAAATATGCAGTAAAATCCACTGACCCACAGATTAAATCTATTACAACAAAGATGCTTTCCATAATATCACTATTCCATACTGATAAATCTCTAATCAAAAGCTTTATGCAATAAGCGATCGGAGAGGAGTTTTCTTTTTTCTAAAATACTAGAGCATACGTTCATATCCTCATCCAAACTTATTTGAAAGATAGCTTTCACATAGTGTTAGAGATTAATTATTACTATTATCTATTTCTTAAGATTCAGTGGAAAGAAATAGGTAAATTCAGATAAATTTGAGCATAAGAGATTGCAACATACTTCAGAAAATAGGAGTAATACTGTAACAGTAATGATTTAAAACTTATCTACAAAATTGGCACCAAAGAGCAGAAATTAAATAAGAGGTATTTGACATAATATACCAGCAGTATCAGTCTTTAGAACAATACTTTCCCATGTATATATTAATAACCTTATTTTTATGTGAATCGTGCTCAGCTTAAATCCTTTGGCATTTGATACAATCCAGATTATTCAGGTGAACAAAAATAAGTTGTTCAAACTTTCAAATGATTTTCAAACAAACTAACTATTAATAAGGAAATAATCATTGCATTTCACCACATCAAAAAAATCCTCACATTCCTAAACAAAGGACAGCATTAACATTTGCAAACAGCATGTGACTTGAGTACTAGAAGTATCATTCAGTGGCTATTCCCCTTTATTAGGAAAATTGTGCATTTCTTCAGCATTAAATAGAAAACTTTTAAATGTTACGTTTTCATTCACTGCAAATAAATGAAAGATTTAGTAAGTGTGCCTGTTGCCGAGTTAATTTTCCAAATGCAGCACTAGGCAATCAAAATAGTGTCAAATAAAATTGTAGGCCACCAGAATTGTTTCAAACAATTATAAAAATAGGTACATATACAGAGACTCAACAGAAATAATACTGTTCTTCAATAATTTTCCTGAAATTTTGTTGCTGCTGCTTTTGATTATTACAATTAACTATGGATTACTTATGTCTTATTTATTTTATTTTAATTATAAGTCTAGAAGTTCATTTTATTTTTATTTGAATAAGCAATGATTTGTAACTAATATTCAAAGTATTAAACTTCAGTTTTATAATAAAGGCACAGTTTTTTAAGGAAGTGTTACAACAGTGATTAACTTTATGAATGCATAATGGAACGAATGACTCCCAGCATTTACTAAGAAACATTAAATATTTATATTTATATATTTATAAATATTTATATTTGTCTAATTAAAAATTATTAGAAATATGACAAAATCCTAATTTTGAAAATTGTTTTAAATCAATATTGGGCAGACTAAGGCACTCCATATATAGAATAAAAAGAAGTATTTCAGAAAGTGGAGTGCCATTGTTACTAAAATTAGGCAAGTGAGTCAACCTTGTATATACTTTTCTCCACTTACAAGTTTTTATGAAGACTAGTTTCTGGGGACTTCTCCCCTATTGTCAGCTCTGTGGTAGACTGATGATGCATCCGGTGTCTGCATCTGGCTTGGTGTTGTGCTGCCATCTAACGTCCTGGTAAGTTAGATGACGTCATCAAACTTACCAGGACGTTAGATGGCAGCACAACACCAAGCCAGATGCAGACACCGGATGCATCATCAGTCTACCACAGAGCTGACGATAGGGGAGAAGTCCCCAGAAACCAGTCTTCATAAAAAACTTGTAACTGGAGAAAAGTATATACAAGGTTGACTCACTTGCCTAATTTTAGTAACAATTAGGCACTCCATGCTTGCATGTAATACTATGAAAGGCATGTATAAAGGGTGTAAGGAAACTGATTTATACACGTTGCATTTACCTTAAGTTTCAAAAGAGAATGTGAACATAATGAAAGCCCTCCTCGAACAAAACAAAAGAATAAAATGTACACATTGTACATTAATTCATATTACTCAGTTTCTCTTGATCTGGAGAAATATTAAAGCAGAAGCTATGCGACCTACTTTTGAAAGCTCATCTGTAACCAGATTTATTGTTGGAATACTATATTTCTATAACAGGTGCAGCTCGTGCTTATGTGTTACAGTGCTACAGCACAATAGTCAGTTTGCTGAAAAGCAATGTCTTAACGTTTTCTTTGCTTTTGTCAGATTTTACACACTAGCAAGAAGCAAGGATAGCTGCCAGACACTTTAAAGTAACATGTGACCACTAACTGTGCTACGCCGAAGATGTGTGTTTGTGGGAAAGCTGTTCAATGAATGCACTTGACAGTGGCGCATTGCTTTGAGACCACTCCTGATTGTCTGTTTTAGCTTGGGATTGTGCTACGGCCAAACGGAGCATAAAAGCTTATGCTTCTTGCTGTAGTGTTTACAGTGAACTACTATCGCTAGAAGTGCTCTTGCACATATTTGCTTGTAGGTGGGAGTCAGTAATGTATGTTGGTACAACTGTCTTTCGTTATTTAGAATTTGAATTATTGGCTTACTGAAAACAGTTGTGCAGTTCAACTTCTACTGTTATGGTTGATGGTATCACTACGTCTTTTGCATGCACTAACAAATTCGGTGAGCAGCTTAATCAGTTATCCTTTCTCTAGAAGAACCCTAGAGGAAAAGGTGCAAATCAAGCAACAGGTTAGGGAAACTCCAGAACAACTTATAACAGTGGTCAAAAGGAGGGAGAAATAATTCCTACACTAAGCGTTTTAACCACAAGGGAGGCAAGACTAACATAACCAGCAAGTTGAAAAAAAAAAAGAACAGCCATGTGCTATTGCATATAATTGATTGCATAATGTTAAAGGAGAAGAAGTTTTCCCCTAGGATGTAGGATTTTAACACCAGAATTACTGACAAGTTCTGCAATATAAAGGAGCACAGCATGGACTTCATACTTCCACATTAAGATCGTAAGTATTTTTTACCAATAGGCAGCTGTGTAGCACACTCCTAATTGTATACACCAGCCGCCACTGCTGTTTAACAAATACATTTAATGTGGTACACACACTACTTTCTCAATCTGTGCTTCCAGTAAAACTTCTTTTTACATCTGCTCCAAGTTTAAAGTGAACGTTGCTGAAGTTTCATTACCAGTTTCGACTTAGACACGAAAAGGATACTCTGACTTGGTGGGTTCGTGAAATTAAAAATCCAATTTGCGGAAATTCAAAGGTTCTTTATTTCCATAGAAACACTTTGGTCAACCCTTACAGCAGTAGAATTACGTCACATACACAATACCACTTGCAAGGTCATCGACCACAAACAAGGTTCACTTTTAAAACACAGCTGTTCGCACACATGAGTCCAATTAAAAACTGTTCCCAATGGCCATGTGCGGCTTCCTTTTATAGCTTACTCACTATTCCAGAAATCTGTGGAATGTTCTCAAACAATCAAGACGGCCCTAGAAGAAAGACGAACTCTCCAGAAATCCGTCTGCTTCCCCTCCACCGTTTTGGCAAGCTTTATTATACCCGCACTGCACTGTCCGTCTCTTTGTGCTCGTCGGCCGCACCGCCTCACCGCAACAATGCATTCGCGACAATATAGTGAAATGTTAACAATCGAGTCGGTTCGTGCTGCCTCTCAAATTCCAATGTTATTCTTATGAACTTACAAGAATAAGATATGCATTTTTAAGGGTGAAATCATTGGCAAAATTTCGTCAAAAATGACAAAAAACGAAATTTTCCGTTTTTTTTTTTTTGTTTTTTTTTTTTTTTGTTTTTTTAGTTAAAATTATGTTTAAACATTGTAGTTTCAGAATCTGCCGTCGGTTAGGCCCTAGCGCCATTTAAAGAGCCGCTACGTCATTATTTAAATGCCCGTGAGTGGGTGGGCGTGGCCATTTATATTCCTTTTGCAAGTGTCGCAAAGAAATTAACGGAATTCTCACATTTAAACTACGCGGTTTCATATGATACACTGTGGTAATGTGCAGAGATATCTTCTGGTTGTTTGTGGAAGCTACTGAACGTCTCTGCTTCCATTTTTATATATTTCCCACTTACTACTTTTGAAAGTAGTGATGTAGTGTTTTTAAAATATGGTTTACATGCAGGTGAAAGCTGTGGATAGCAGCGTATATTAAATTACTATTGTTTACAATAGGAATAAAGCCTTATTTAACATTGTATTGTTTTCTTGTTGCAACAGTAGGTATATGAATCATACCAGGTTAGCTTAGGAGTACAGTGGCTATTTCGAAGCAAAATATAATGAAACTTCAAGGTTTTCTAGCTATAATAGTAAGTAATGATACTAGAATGCCCTGCTTGAGGTAAATGTTAAATGAAAACATTATAGCCCAAGAGTTAACAGTGATTCTAGTAGGTCACCTTTTGATGTAAATAGAAGAATTGTTTATGTATTTCTGGGCACTCGTAAGGGTCATATTTCTATGCTGAAGTTTTGTATGACCATGGGTACGAATTGCATGAACTATTCTACTTAAAATTTCCATCATAGACAAAAATAGAGAGATTAGATGTACTGTTCCACTGGAGAACTGCATCAAAGGAGAAGCACAGAATGCTAATGAAAGTTTGCATGGAGTAAATGTCGCAAACAAGTTTTTGTATCAAGAAAGAAATAGCAAATTGCAGTGACTGCAGCTGTTAGTGAATTTAATATGGGTTATAAAGCTAGAAGCTACAGCAAGCAAAGTCCTGTTAGCAAGAAAATTAGCAGTAGGTATTAGGGATAGGTGAAAACTAAAACACAGTGGTTAAATTTCATTGAACAAATATAAATCTGCCAAAAAGCAGTTGAAAGTGACTAAATTAAAAGAGGATAATAAACATGCTGAGTGGTCTTCATATAGTGCAGGAGGGTTTTGAAACATAGAAAAAAACTATTATTAAATTTTAGATGAGTCGTATTTCTTACACATCTGCTTCACTTTCATACCTATTTTGAGGACATGTTTCGCAAATCTTCGTTTGCATCTACGGCTCTTGTGCGACTGACGCTAGATCCAGCGGTGTGGGTAATTCTGGGGTTGTTGCTGCCATCAGTTGATTTAGTGATGAACTGAAATGTGGGATTCTCTTCTAGCGGGATTTAATCAACAGATGGCAGCAACAACCCCAGAATTACCCACACCGCTGGATCTAGCGTCAGTCGCACAAGAGCCGTAGATGCAAACGAAGATTTGCGAAACATGTCCTCAAAATAGGTACGAAAGTGAAGCAGATGTGTAAGAAATACGACTCATCTAAAATTTAATAATTTTTCGCTTCACTGTGGTGTTCCAATAGAGTTAAATCTCGATATAGAAAAAAACTGTTTATATTTAGAGCTTCTAACTAGACTATTCCAACTTTTAGCATTTTTAATACTCCTTATAGTCCAGACACTAAAGTTATCCATTAATTTCTTTAAGCTTTGCATATATGTATATTCCTAGATCAGTTTTCAATAAAAGTTGATATCATTATGGCTGTATATCAAAAAGTTAATGATTGGTATTGAAAAAATAAAATTGAGAACAATTCAAGAAAATTCTATCATATTCCTTAAATTTTCTCCTCCAGAATCATTAGACATGCGCAAATGAGTATATACATATATAGCTTTGTAACTATTATCTAAAGGAACCAGAATCCAAAGTTCCAATCATTTATAACAAAAATTGTAGAGAATGTGATGTGTTTCCCAATGTAAAGAAATTGCAGCAAAAAATTAAATTAATTTTTTTGTTAAAACTATTGTACATAGAAAAATTATAAATAAAGAGCCAAAGGTAACCAAATTAAAGACAAAGAAGGTAATACAATAGCTGTAGGGCCTGCATATGATGCATAGTTTTCAAAGTAAAGAAAGTAGTGTAGTTTCTATCTAAATCTTTACATTCCTTTTTCTCCACTTTCAATTTTTGAACATCTTTGTATCTTCAAAATGCTCCAACTTCTGCAATTCTCAACGAATTTGTATTAAACTTTGCATACATATTCTTAAATGTTTAATAAAAGCTGGCATTTTTGTTGATTTAAATTAAATAGTTTATTTATTATTGAATTTTAAATATCAAAATTGCAAAAGAAATTAAGAAAAATTTAATATATTCACACATTTTTTCCTCCAAAAATACTTGATACACACTTTAACAGTATAGCAACTTTTGTAACTGATGTACAGAGAAACCTAAATGTAAAGTTTAAAGTTTCTAAAAGAAACATTGTATGACCTGGGACTTTTTATATAACATACAAAAATCATACTATATAAAGCACTAATAATTTTTTGTTGTTGAAAAAACTAAGATAGAAAGCTGAATTTTGAAAGCTTAGCTAGATCCCCTATACCGCACCTAATGACAAAATTTCAAGTAGTTCTGATGTAAATCCTGGATTTTAGTATTTTTCACAGATGCCTCCCCTTAAGATATAAAGGAATTGGGGAAGTGAACTAGAAATATATAAGACTTCGAACATCCCTAATTACGTAAAGTACATATATGCAATTGTGGAACGGTTGGTTGCGAGTAACACAGTAAGTACATTTTTTATATAGCAGACGATGTTTTAGTTATAGTAATTGTCCACCAGGAGAGAAGTATCTTAACCGACCGCTTGTTGCTGTTCAGAGAGGGCGCTACTTGTATGTTACACTGGGGAAGAATGTTTATAATTATTTACGAAATTGTGTAATACGTTCTATTTACTTACAGCTTAGATTTAATTGTTCCTTATTCCTTGGAAAAGTAACAGTAGCTGTAATGTACGAGGAGGCAATATCAAGCAAACAATTAACTGTGCTTCTGAAAGAAAGCCTTCCAAATTGAACTATTTGTGTAGGCATTTCCCCTAGCTGAAGCATCTGACCATGAGTTTGGTTTTCGTCCTGGGCACTCGACAGTTCAGCAGTTGCTGCGTGTGGTGGAGACCGCCGCCCTGGGTTTCCAGGAAGGCGCCTTCACGGCCGCGGTTTCACTGGATGTCGAGAAGGCCTTCTCTACGACATGGCATGCCGTACTCCTACACAAAATGATCCACCTGGGGCTCCCAACACAAATGATCAACATCATACACAGCTTCTTAAGACATCGCTCATTCAAAGTCTCAGTCGCGGGGAAAACACTAAGGCCAGTGAGAGGTGGAGTCCCCAAAGGCTCTGTGCTATCCCCCACCCTTTTCAACGTCTTTATGGCATATTTCCCCACAGAACCACGAGTCGTAATGGCACAATACGCTGACGACGTGTTTCTGTTCTGCAAGGACAAACATCCTCAGAGCCTTCAACCCCATTCAAAGACATCTCCACCTAACAACAGTGGTGCCGGCATCGGCGGATGTCCGTAAATCCGGACAAAAGCCACGCCATACTTTTTACAAAGCGCCACACCCCCGCAGACTGCCCCAATTTCAGCTACCGAGGTCGAAGAATAGAGTGGTCTAACTCTGTCTAGTACCTGGGAGTAAACTTGGACAGAGGTCTAACTTTTCGCCGACACATCAGGGACCTTTTGGCGGAGGTACAGGGGGCAATCGCTTCCCTGTATCCAATGCTGGGGTCGACCTCGATGCCAGTTGGCATGAAGTTTTATCTCTTCCGAGCGCTGGTAATCCCGGTGATACTATATGACTGCGAGATCTGGGGCATGGCATCAGACAGCTGGATAGCATGGCTTCAACGTGCACAGAATAGAGGACTACGGTCTATCTATTCTGTGGGATGTTATTTCCCTACCAGGTTGCTCCACGAAGCATCGGGTCTTCCATACGTGGAGGATGAAATTAGGCGCCGGGCTTCAAAATTATACGCAAGTTTACCATCACACAGAAGCGCCCTTGTTAGATCATTGGGAGATTATGACCCCACTAGACGCTGATCTAGACTGCACCGGGTCAACCGTATGGCATGCGGGCACCCTAGATAACCAAGGAGCTAATCCTATCAGCAGCTAAAGCTGAGCTCCTCATAATTCTTCTAAGCTGTTTGGCATCTAAATTTCTCCCCAACTAAAAATTAAACAAAGATTTGGTTGCAAAATACTGCATCCTCCCCTTTAACCTGAAGGTACTTCGGTAACCTTTAAATTAACTCCCAACCAAAATACCTACACCACCTTCATCCTACAAATTTCAATTCTAAATCCTACCTGTGGTAAAACCCTTAACGGGTGGGCACGCAGCGAAAACCTTCTAGCTGTATACAGCCAGCCAGCCAGCACGAGCGAGCGAGCTGAAGCATTGGCTCCTTCTTTAGGTCTTGTTGGAATTTGTTTTCAGTTATATTAATGAATACATTTGAAAACTTTTCTGTTCATTATTCACCAATGACAGTTCAATTATACCATCAACAGACTTCAAAATGCTTATATCGACCTCATTATTATGGCCGGTACACCTGAACTCCAAGAAATCGTTTGTTATAACCCTAAAGCTAATTAATTTACAGGTGATGGAATATCGGATGTGTTGAACTGGCATTACATTCCTACGATGTTAAGAATCCTGAACGTACAAGGAAATGCAGGAAACTTTAAAGATTTTGAACTGTTAAACTGCTCAAGAATGAAGTTGTAATTAAAGTACGTAGCAATTAGCGTTAAGTATTAAGAGAATCAACCAAATATAATGGTTAACCACTCCATAAAATATGTTTGGGATAAAGTGAGTGCTTTACCGAAATCTGCAGTAAGATTTTGAATATGATGAAACGAAGTGCGAACATTTGTGAATGCATGTATATGTAGTTTGTTAGCTTTCCTTGTTATATTCCAGTAACTACTTGACTCCTGTTTATGAACCTGAGTAGGTGATCTCTTACACTCTTTGTTGCGCAGTTCACGAACACACTTCACTCGGATCATGAAAACTTCATCGTACAAATTTTATAATGAAAATTGGTGACTGCGTAACGAGTTACCATAAGCCTGAGTTATTAGTTGGTTTTTGTCCAAACTCTGTACATCATGGCCTTCGGGCAGTAGAAATCTTCCCGATACAGTAATACCTTCCTAAAATGGACCCCTTATAGGACGGAAACCTGGAAAAACTGAAAGTAATTTTCGTAACGGAGCTACTGTCCACGTAAAGTTATACTCTAAGCCGGAAAACTGACTAAAGCAGAAACTGAAATACTTTTCGGGAACCATTTGCGTAAATAACCTGATTAAAACTGATTACCTTGTGTGTAATGGGTTACAACGCACACTCGCAGAGATATAATTCCAAGACCTCCAAATTGTTCTGGAACAGCGTCTTAAAAATTGTGATATACAAAATGTGTCCAGAGTTCCTTATGGGGAACGCACAGGATAACTTCAGAAGTTTAAATTAAAATATGTAACGCTTCTTTTATACTTCGGTTTTCTTCGATAAATGAAGTAATCTATATTAAAACAGTTTTTTCTAAAATGTTTATACCACGAGTAAAAGGATGTTTAAAGTTAGTACACCTCATGAACTCTGGAAGGAAATAGATTACCAAATGGAATCCCACCTTAGGTATTCTAGTTCGAGGCGCGGCTGGTGTTTATGTGCTACATCAAAAATAGCTTGCTGAAACTAATGTCTTAATGTTTTCTTTGCTTCTGTCCGATTTAAACGCGCTAGCAAGAAAAAAGGATAGCTGTCAGACACCTGAAAGTAACACGTGACTTGCTTGTGCTACATTGAAGAGCTGTGTGTTTGCGGGGGAAAATGCTGTCCAATGAACGTACTTGGCATATTCAGATCACTTCTCTGATTGGCTGATTTTGCTTGGGATTGTGCTACGACCAAATGGCGCACAGAAGCTTATGCTTCTTGCTGTAGTGCTTTCAGTGCCATCTGCAGTAGCTACAGTAAACTACTACTGCAAGTGCTCTTGCAGTTTTTTTTTTTTTTTTTTTTTTTTTTTTTTTTTTTTTTTTTTTTTTTTTTTTTTGCACAGGTGGAACTCAGGAATATATGTTGGCGCTACGGTGTTTCGTTATTTACAATAAAAGTTACTGGTTTTCTGAAAACAGTTGTGCAGTTCAAGTTATACTGTTATGGTTGATGGTAGCCTACGTCCTTTGCGTGCACTACCATGATTTCGGTGAGCAGCTTAATCAGTTACCTTTTCTCTAGAAGAATCCTGGAAGAAAAGTGCAAATCGAGTAATAGGTTAGGCAAACTCCAGAACAAATTATAACCCAGGGTGCAAACCGAGAGAAAATAATTCCTACACTAGACATTTTAACCCCAGAGTGTGGGCTTAAGTGGTTATGTGGATACCCAGAAAGAAATGCTCTGTTCTGCTCTCCATGCCTGCTCTTCGGAAACAATGATGCTTGGAGCACAGTGGGAGTGCCAGATTTAGGTCACCTAAATGTGCTTATTAGTAACCATAAACAAATCTGAAGCATTTAAATAATGTACCTGATTTAAATATTTTGGGTAATATAATAAGCATTGCGACTCATTTAAGCCGTGCATATTACGAAGCGAGACGGAACATAAGCAGCAAGTTGAAAACTTGGCATTGCTATCCATGTAATTCATTGCATTAAGTTTTGTGGTGCTTTTAAGCTCGCTTTAAGAGGGCATGATGAAACTGAATGTTCTGAAAATCCCGGCGTGTTCTTGGGTTTAATAGATTTCGTCAGTAGCATCGATAGTGCTGTGAAAGAACACATGGATTCAAATACTATTTTCAAAGGAACCTCGAAAACCATCCAGAATGAACTCCTTGTCTGTATAATGGAAGTTTTCCGCGAGGTGATAAAGGAGATGAAAGAAGCTGACACTGTAGCTGTTATGGCCGATGAAACTACAGACGTTTCTCATCAGTTGCAGCTTGTGATTGTGTTTAGGTACGAGAAAGATGGTCTTCCATATGAGAGGTGTTGGGGACTTTTTGAACCCAGAGGAACAAAATGCAGAGGCAATTTCTGAGAGCATTTTGGAAGTGCTTAATGCATTAGTTATAGAAAAGCCTCAGAATTCCATTGCCCAGACATACGTTTGAGCCTCTGATGAGCGGTGCTGTAGGAGGAGTTCAAGGGAAAGTGCAGTCTCAGTATCCAAATGCTGAGTTCATTCACTGCTATGCTCATCAATTGAATTTAGTTCTGGAACATGCAGCTTCTCAAAATATATCTGCCAGGATATTTTTTTCTTAACCTGTCAGTTTTTTCCCCCCTAAGATCCCCCCAATGTTTAGCTGCATTACAATCTGTGGCAGCCAGATGAGTTCCTTGTGGTTCTGCAACCAGGTGGAATTTAGATCCAGAACTTATGGTTTTTGAAAATCAAGATGAACTGTTGCAGTGTTTAGTGGAACTGGAAATTGGTACAAACGATAAGACTAGTCCAGAGCAAGTGGACTTCGTTGCTATTTAGAAAATACACATTTCCTTACTTGGTTGAAGTTCTTCCATAACTTAATGCCACATGTTCATATACTTTATGATCAACTACAGTCAAGATCAACTGATGCAATTAACGTAAAGGACGTGCATTTCTGATATTTGAGTGGCAGTTGACAGTATGGATTTTGTTCGCTGTGAATCGACAAGCGTCAAAATGTTGTGCCTCCGAAAATTGAAGCTGAACAAGTTTGTGATCCCATCATTGAGGAAGCTGGACGTCTATTTCAATCGCTAAGTCATCTCGATGCAGCCGAGCTCTTAAACTAAATTTGGTAGTTTTCTGCATCAATTTCCTGAATATTAACTTGAAACAGTGTTGATATACACTACTTAACAAGAAAATGCTGAAAAAACAGCTCAGCATTCTCTACAAAAAACCTTATTTTAGAAATACTGATTGAGCTGTACAACTACTGCAATATATAATCTCAAACAGCTTCCAAGGTTCATTTTCTGAAGTTACAACTTTGTTGAACATTTTAGTTACAACACCAATCACCATTGCAGAGCCAGAAAGATTTTTTCATGCTTAAAGCGCATAAAAATATTTCTGAGAAACACCATGTCTCAAGAATGCCTTACTGCCCTAACAATGTCAACGGAGAAGAGAATTGCCTCTAAGATGGAGGATTTTAACACCAGAGTCATTGATAAGTTCTGCAATAGAAAGGAGCACCGCATGGACTTTATACTTCAACATTAAGTAAGACTGCAAGTATTTTTTCAATAGGTAGCTTTGTAGCACACTCCTGATTTTATCCACCAGCCACCACTGTTCTATAATAGAATATGTGTTGACATCCATAAAAAAAACTGGTAACAAAACTTTAAAACACAGCTGATGCAGATTAGGAAAGTGTCCTATTGAGACTCCTTCATAGAAGATTGAACTTTGAATCATATTTTGTTTGAAATATGATCTGAAGCTTTCCTGGTGACGTAAATGTTCTAGACATTCTCGGGCTTCGAGACAGGTATAGTGATGTAGAGCCATTGACGTTTTGGGAGTGATGCACACTCCCGAAATGTCAATGGCTCTACATCACTATACCTGGCTCGAAGCCCGAGAACGTCCAGAACATTTTTTGTTTGCATTTCTCAACCACATCTTAGGTAGGTCAGTTCACACTAATGAGGTTGGGAGATTATCAATCCTTTTAGGGTTAAAACACTAGAAAAATTAGACAATGCCATTTCCAAGTAACCTAAATTATGGAACCATGATGTAAATTTCTCCAATAGATCAGAAAAAGTAGAGTCTTATATTTTGTATCTTTCACTGCTTAATTCTTTATTCTTATATACAGAAGGAAATCTTATGTTTTTCCTTTTTTTTCCAACAGGCATATCCATAATTTCTTGATAAAATATGCATTTTATCTGTAATCTGGGCACTATAATCCATCATTCCCCCCCCCCCCCCACAAATATTACTGTGACTGAGTGCCACTTATGGCAGGCATATCACAACTAATTAGCTACTAAGCATACTACATCATATGCACCTATGCACACAGGACAAATGCACTCTAATACCCATGCCTGCTTTAAATAACTTCTGAAAAATACGAAGATATTGACTCATCTTTCTCCCCTGACTGAATCATTTATGAATTGAACTAATTTTACAAGTTCTATAGAACTTTTTGCTATTAAAACTAATTACAACAAATATGTCTACATATCATTTTCCTCTTTCCTGACTTCCTAAGCCTCTCAGTTTCAATACTTTAATGTTATCGTTCAACTTCACAATTTAGTCAAGCAGCCACTAACTTAAGCATTGCACTTAATTATCAGTGCATAGACGCCCACTGTCTTGTTCCTCCATTAAGCAGCAAACCCTGGTCTAGAAAACCAACTTTCCGCCTGGGTGTGCCGTGATGTCAAGCACATCTCCTCCCCATATTGGTTGGATGATCGTCTATGTTTGCCTTGTTCATGTGGCCATGAGACCGGCAGTTGGGTTGGCAGGCTCTGACCTGCTTGTGGGTTATGCCATGAGTTATTCTATTGAATAGTTCCTCCTAATAATTTTTAGTTTAGTCTGAAGAAACAATAATAAAAGATGTTAGCTGTACCTTGCACTTTGTCTCAAAACCTAACACTACTCACTTGAAGTATTCCATGAATGTGAATCCATATCCATGGGCTTCAGCAACACTAACAGCTACTACATTTGCTGATGCTCCAATTAAAGTTCCATTCCCTGCAAATATAAGTGAATATTGTTAATCATGCTTGTATTCAGTAATTGTACAGAAAATGTTCCATCTTGCAAACTGTGAAACTCATAACCCATTCTACTCTGAAAAATTCGTCCACAGGAGCAACAGAAAAGGTTTGCAGGTTCTGTACCAAGATCATTTTAAACCAATATTCTAAGGTTTATCATGTTGCTTGTCAGAAGATAAGAGTAAAATATGCTTATCTGTTTCGTGAAAATATAACAGTCCACAGTAAAACTGGATCAGACAGACTAAAAATACAAAATA
Source organism: Mantis religiosa (assembly GCA_030765055.1). Taxonomy (NCBI): domain Eukaryota; kingdom Metazoa; phylum Arthropoda; class Insecta; order Mantodea; family Mantidae; genus Mantis; species Mantis religiosa. The sequence goes on along the minus strand of CM060948.1, from coordinate 97,118,601 downwards.
GAATATCAACAGCATACTACTTCTGTTTGATTTTTCTTTGGAGTGAAGTATTTGGGTGATTTGTGATACTCTAGTTGCATCAAATTTTACATCAGTACCAGTTAAAATGTGTTCCCAGTTTAACCATTTTCCTATAGAAGGTATGTAACATATACACTTTCACGATTCATATATAACCGAACTACCAAAATTTAGTTCCTCCTGTCTAGAAGTCAATTAACTCTAACAGACCTAAATCTTTTTCCTTTTCTTCTCTACATAGATATTCATGGATACTTTTGTCACATGCAATTAAAAGCTTAAGGGGAAAAATATTCCAGACCTAAACTTAGGGTAACTGCAAAGCATTTGACAGTTAGGATGACTGAAAAAAAACTTGAAAAATAAGTCAGTATGGAGGTCTTAGCAGGATTTGAAACTGTGGACACCCTGTTTAGCAAAGAAAAAGGTGGCTGGACTTTGGAGCTGCTTTGACCAACTTCCCTAAAGATGCCAGATGCAATTTCAGGCAAAACAGAAGGAAACATCCAGACCATTGCCTACAAACTCAGGAAAGTTGACTACCTTGTATGTTGGACATTCAGTGGTGAATCATCTTCACTCGTCGAGATTCAACTGTATTGGAACACCACAGTGAAGCGAAAAATTATTAAATTTTAGATGAGTCACATTTTTTACACATCTACTTCACTTTCGTACCTATTTTGAGGACATGTTTCGCAAATCTTCGTTTGCATCTACGGCTCTTGTGCGACTGACGCTAGATCCAGCGGTGTGGGTAATTCTGGGGTTGTTGCTGCCATCTGTTGATTTAGTGATGAACTGAAATGTGGGATTCTCTTCTAGCGGGATTTCAAAGTTCATTAGTTGGTTTTTATGTTTTTCTATGTATATCCTCTCCCATATGACGAGTTCACTATGTTTTTGTACGTATTTTAGTAATTCTGTGCTATCTTCAATTTCATGATTTTCAGACCAGAAATGAGCTGCTATTGCGGACTTATCAATATTTTTGTACCTTAAGTGCCTGAAGTGTTCTTTCTTTCTAGTGCCTATGTTCCTTTTTGTCCTTCCTATGTAAATTTTTTCACAGTCTTTGCACTTAATTTTGTAAATGCCTGACTTTTCCTCTGGTTTTATCTTATCAGTATTATTACTGTGAAGTAGGTTTTTAATGTTGTAATTGTTTTTTGGTGCCAATGTTATATTGTATTTCTTGAATATTTCTTGGAACTTTTTTGTGGCCCAGGGGTGGTAAGTAAATTTAGCAAATCTAGTTTCTTGTTTTATTGGTGTGAGAGCTGTGATCTGTTTTAATTTCTTTTGAAGTTTGAATAATTTTAGTTTTTTATCTACAAGGTTTTTTCCATATCCATTTTTAATTGCAGTTTTTAAGATTTGATGGTATTCGTTTTGATATTCTTGCTGGCTGAGAGGTAGATTTACTAATCTGTGTGTCAGACTGTTGATGGTTGCATGTTTGTGTGGAATTGGGTTGAAACTATTTGCTTTGATGTAATTATCTGTGTGTGTTGCTTTTCTATGAATGCCAAATTCTAGTTTTTCATTGCCTTTTTTGATTTTAAGGTCTAAAAAAGGTAGAGTATAGTCCTCTTCAGTTTCTACTGTGAATTGTATGCTGGGTTCTTGCAGGTTGAGTAGTTTCAAAGCATCATCTATTAGTTTGTAGGGCACTATTGCAAAGATGTCGTCTACGTATCTGTACCATGTTTTAAACATATGAGGGAAGGCTTTAGTAATGTGTGTTTCGAAAAAGCTCATGTATAGATTGGCCAAAAATGGTGATAGCGGGCTTCCCATAGCTAGTCCTGAAATTTGTTTGTAATATTTTCCATCGAAGACAAAATAATTTTGATGTATACATAATTCAGTCATTGCCACATATTCTTCTATTGCATTGGCATCCAGGTTTATAGAATTTAGCCATTTTTTCAGTTGAATCAAAAGTTTGTCTAATGGAATGCTAGGGAAGAGGGAGCAGACATCAAAGGATACTAAAGTGTCATGAGGTTTTAGTTTAAGATTTTGAATTTTTTCTACCAGGTCTAAAGAGTTTTTTATACTCAGAGTATGGAATTGTGGAAAGGACTGAAATTTTTTGGTTAGCCATTTTGCCAGAAGGTAAGTAGGAGTGTTTATATTATTTACAATGGGTCTCAAGGGTATGTTGGGTTTGTGTATTTTAGGCAAACCATATATTCTTGCAAGGGTAGGGTTGTCTGGTTTGATAGTTTTTTGTTCTGTAGTTGTTAAAATTTTACTATTAATGATGGTTTTTTGTACATCTTTTATGCATCGGTTGAGTGGATTAGAATCTATTTCCTGGAATTCTTTTTGTTGTAGTAACTCTAACATTTTTTCTTTGTATGTAGCTGTATCTAAGATTACTATTTTGTTCCCTTTATCAGCCCTTGAGAAGATTACATCCTTTTTCCTTAAAGATTTAATTATCTGAATTTGTTTCAAATGTTTTATTGGCTTTTTATTTTTTAAGTTTTCCAATATAGGAGCTGATTTTTTTCTAATTATATTTTTGTATTTTGTCTATACATGAGCTTTTTCGAAACACATATTACTAAAGCCTTCCCTCATATGTTTAAAACATGGTACAGATACGTAGACGACATCTTTGCAATAGTGCCCTACAAACTAATAGATGATGCTTTGAAACTACTCAACCTGCAAGAACCCAGCATACAATTCACAGTAGAAACTGAAGAGGACTGTACTCTACCTTTTTTAGACCTTAAAATCAAAAAAGGCAATGAAAAACTAGAATTTGGCATTCATAGAAAAGCAACACACACAGATAATTACATCAAAGCAAATAGTTTCAACCCAATTCCACACAAACATGCAACCATCAACAGTCTGACACACAGATTAGTAAATCTACCTCTCAGCCTGCAAGAATATCAAAACGAATACCATCAAATCTTAAAAACTGCAATTAAAAATGGATATGGAAAAAACCTTGTAGATATAAAACTAAAATTATTCAAACTTCAAAAGAAATTAAAACAGATCACAGCTCTCACACCAATAAAACAAGAAACTAGATTTGCTAAATTTACTTACCACCCCTGGGCCACAAAAAAGTTCCAAAAAATATTAAAGAAATACAATATAACATTGGCACCAAAAAACAATTACAACATTAAAAACCTACTTCACAGTAATAATACTGATAAGATAAAACCAGAGGAAAAGTCAGGCATTTACAAAATTAAGTGCAAAGACTGTGAAAAAATTTACATAGGAAGGACAAAAAGGAACATAGGCACTAGAAAGAAAGAACACTTCAGGCACTTAAGGTACAAAAATATTGATAAGTCCGCAATAGCAGCTCATTTCTGGTCTGAAAATCATGAAATTGAAGATAGCACAGAATTACTAAAATACGTACAAAAACATAGTGAACTCGTCATATGGGAGAGGATATACATAGAAAAACATAAAAACCAACTAATGAACTTTGAAATCCCGCTAGAAGAGAATCCCACATTTCAGTTCATCACTAAATCAACAGATGGCAGCAACAACCCCAGAATTACCCACACCGCTAGATCTAGCGACAGTCGCACAAGAGCCGTAGATGCAAACGAAGATTTGCGAAACATGTCCTCAAAATAGGTACGAAAGTGAAGCAGATGTGTAAAACATGCGACTCATCTAAAATTTAATAATAATCTTCACTCGTGTCAAAATTGTTGCATCATTCAGCATGCTTGGTGTATAATTACAATTTACATTGTTACTTAAATTTGAAAGTAAACTAAATATTTTTAAGGGTAAACTTGAATGTGTGATATATGGAGTAAATATAGGTATATCAAACATTATATATTGTAAATGTTTCATGAACTCCTCAAAATGCAACCTATGATCCTGAGAGGTAGACAATCTAAGTAGGGGTAGGTCTGATGGGCAAAGTATCATTGGAAATTTATGCACCAGGTTTGCTATGGTTATGAACACCCATGAGGAAACCTTGCAAACTGGTGGAAAAGGTGGCTCTGGTTATGCTGCTGACACCTTGCAGCAAAGAATTTGGTTCTCCAAAGGCAAAGGGAGTAAACCCTGAACAAATCGGATACACCTGGTATCTGAAGAGGGCATCAGGCCCTACCTATCACCTCCTCCAGAAATATTGAGACCGAGTGAAATAGTTTTAGAGATATTACTGAAGGAAGCTACACTAGTGTTGATATAGATTTTACAGCTAAGGATAGGATAGCCATAACTTAATGGGTCAACAACTTCCTCCAGAACGGTTTTGGTACTCCTAGATTTTCTCCATTCCACTTTGACCAACCAATTATTGTTTACAGTACATTTATCACAAATAATCACTGACTGCTGGTAGATCAGTTATTGAGTATCAATATGTTTAAGGTAACATATTACATAATACCTGTAATGAAAGTAACTAAAAAAGTGTTTCAAAATGAAAGAGAATCTATGTAAAAATGATTTGTTGTTGGTTGCTGTAGGGAAACACGAGGGAGAATTTAGTAAAGAGCTGAAGATTAAGTTTCAAAATATGAATAAAATATTTTGGAAAATCATTAAAAGAAAAAAAGTAGAGAAAGCCTTAAGATAGAGATGTCAGAGTCAGGACCAGTGAAATGAATAGAGCAAAGAAGAGATTCTGTTATAAGCACACTATCTTTAATAAGTCTTTGAAGAAAGGGCAAGGCATAAAAGATTAAGTGAATATGCTCTTAGATAACATTCATCTCAAAATTGTTATGGAAAGAGATTAAGTAAAACACTACATTTGCTCATTTTTAATGTATTAAACTGAAATGTTACCACAGTATCATTACATGCAGTATATACAGTATACTAAGCTTGGTGCACCTATGTTCCTTCATTTGAAGGATAACATTTCTACTCAAAATTTGTAGGTATTTTACGAGTTTAAAATATCCCATGCAATGATCCAGTTGGAAAACGTTAATAAAACTAATTTGGTATTATAAGCAATAATATGAAGTTGGTCACATCAGTATATTTGGCTGATCTTTAAATACTAGATAAAAAATTATGTGCTAGTTAAAATTAGTAGTTTTCTTATAATTATATAATCCTAGACTTTTTCTGCCTACTGACAAACTTATATAAATAAACCCACAGGGCAATTTATGAATTCTTCCACTTACCCAGAAAGAAATTTGGTTAAATAATTCATTGTGTGGAACAGTTTGTATGTTAAGAAACGCTATAAAAGTTGGTTTTGATGAAGTAAGTTTTAAGGATTTTGCTATTGAATATTTTTCAACTTAAGGTAAGTGCTTAACTATATACATTGGACCCTCTGCTGCCTTCCTCTGTTCTGCTGAAGGTTTTGCAAGCTTTAGTCTCCTGGGGAGTTTTACTATACATCTGTCCTAACAATGCACTATACTGAACAGGATAGCTGTCTTTATTGAGGGAATGAGGGAGGGAGGGCCAGAGTCAGTCAAACCAATACTAGTCTCATTTCCTTTTAGTTTTTTACCTCACATTCAATATTAACTTTTGGCTGAAGTAACTGCTCAGTTTCTTCTTTGGCAGAACAAAAATATCTGATATTTTGTCCAAATCATAGAATGCAACGATTCATTTGCATTTCAAGTTTTATCGAAATTCATCTGCTCAACAGTTAAGTAGATACTAAATATTGATAGATGTGATTTTGTGAAGCATTTCCTTTGTAAGTGAAATGCAAATATTGACCTACTGCCAAAAAAGATTATGTCATGTGCAGCATAGTACAGTATTAGGATAGAAGGGTACTAAAACTGCTCAAAGGAGACTAGCTTCATAGTTACCTACTCAAATTGTCACCTACTCATAGCTAGTGTGGAAGAACGGTTAATTTCCATCAATTTAACTAATAGTGGTAACTATGAAGCCTGAGTCTTAAGTACATACAGCATAGTAAGTTGCCACAAGTGCTTATCTCATTGTATATGAGAGCCCCTTAGTGGTTTACTGAGATAATATGAATCAGTTGGAGAATTTAATGCCATGCCGGCAATTTGGCCATAGTAGCTCAATGGTTTAGAGCAACCAGATGGAGATCGAGAGATCCATCCTTCAGATCCCAGCTATGACATTGAATTTTTCAATCTGACTATTCAGATCGTTAACACACAGCTAGTGTGGAAGAATGATTCATTTCCATGAACCACTTCCAAGATAACCTCTTCTGATAAGATTCTCAGCCTTAGTAACATTTATGACAATTATTAGTAGATACGGACATACTTCTAAACATGCCCTATAGTAAATAAGATTAGTCAATTAAGTGTTAAAACTACTGTCTACCTATCATAAGAAGGCAAGCTAGAGGAATGTGTAATCACTTTTGCTGTCTGTGTGGTGTTTATTCTTGCCTTTCAAGTATGACAAGGATGCTGGGTTTGTTTAAAATACAAAAGTTGTCACATAGCTCGCCCATACATAATATCTATCACAGCAGTTACTGCAACGAGCATTAGATCTGGCAACATGGGTGACTCATATGTACTCTCATGCAGTAAACAGATACACTAAAAGAGCAGGTAAACAGTTCAAACCCTCTTCCCTTCATTCCTCTCTTGCCTTCTTGTGATGGGCAGACAGTACTCGTAGGTACTCAGGCTGTCAACTGCAACAGAAACTGCAATGTTTTGTAATTTATAAAGGCGAGTTGGATTATAGATATTAAACATCACTTACTAAAAGGTTATCTGAACAGGTTTGGAGGACTAAGGAAGTGTTCAGTTATCTAATTATGTTGCGTTTCTAATCCAAATCTTTATAAATATCAATAAATCACTGTTTAATACTTTTGCTCATTTGTAATGGCAATAATTTACAGTTACAAGTTGTAATTTTCCACTAAGCTGTTAAGACATTGTTGAGATCAATGCCAGAATGAAGTATTTACTTAGGGAAATATGCTGTAATGTAATCAAAACTATCATTAAAGGGAAATATATTCATCTGTTTCGTTAAACATTTTATTTAGCATTTTAGTTAATTGATAGAAATTAATCATTTCTTCATACTAGTCGTATATAGGCTAAGGTCTTTGATAGTCAACATGAAAAATTCAATGCCATGGCCAGGATTTGAACCAGGGATCTCCTGGTTTCCATCCAGTCGCTCTAACCCATTGAGCTACCATGGCCAACATGCTGTCCTGACATTAAATTCTCCATTTGACTCCTATTTTCCGGGTAGACCACTAGGGGCTCTCGCATCTGAGATACACCGTTTGTGGCAACTTACTATCTTAAGTACTTGAGTCTCAGGCTTCATCATTTAACTCTTAATATTCTAGTTAATTGATGGAAATTAATCATTTCTTCATACTAGCCGTATATAGGCTAAGGTCTTTCATACGACTAGTATGAAGAAATGATTAATTTCCATCAATTAACAAAAATATTAAGAGTTAAATGATGAAGCCTGGGACTCAAGTACTTACGATAGTAAGTCGCCACAAATGGTGTATCTCGGATGCAAGAGCCCCTAGTGGTCTACAGGAAAAATATGAGTCAAATGGAGAATTTAATGTCAGGACGGCATGTTGGCCATGGTAGCTCAATAGGTTAGAGCAACTGGATGGAAACCAGGAGATCCATGGTTCAAATCCCGGCCATGGCATTGACTTTTTCATGTTGATTATTTTATTTAGCATACTGAACTATTTTGGAAAATAAAAAGAATGCTTACACATAATGCCTGAAATAGACTTTTAGAAGTTTAGTGGAACTGAAATTCCAGCTTTGTTATGCATTTACTATAGATTTAAGTTCATGACTGCTTACCTCCAAGACAGGCACCAAAAGCTAGAGCCCAAACTAGAGGAGTAATTGGAAGATCCAGGGCCTTATTTTCTGCTAATGCAGTTACTATTCGTACCATCATTGTGGTTAGTGGTATATTATCAACAAAAGCAGATGAGAGTGCAGACACCCACAATATCAACAAAATAGCCACAGCCAGCTGTGATTCCTTATTCACATACAGAATTACACTTTCAGTCTGTTGGCCAATCCATGCAATAAATCCCAGTCTTGACAGTCCCTGAAAGCAATCAAGTATAATTACTCACTCCAGAACAAATGATTTTCCATTTTTGTGAATATTCAACAATTGCTATATAAGAGCTAGTATTTATAAGAGCTCTTAATAAAACTATTTTATATGATTTACATTTTAAGTAATGAAAATATTTATGAAACATCTAGGTAGTGATGTACAAATTTCTTCCTTACAATAACCTTTTTACTTTCTACAATACCTACCTTTTAAGATTAAGAGAAAGGATACGCAACCCAAAAATTTGATAAAATTACCACAAAAACGTGTTCTGAGATATCCTGCATCAAAAACAGGATTTTTAGGGAATGGAGGGAGGGTATGAGAGAGAGAGGTAATTAAATGAAAATTGGTTAAATAACAAACTTCATATTTGAAACAGGAATTTCTGGTCATACAGATTAATTATTTAATTAAATGTGTGTACTAAGTTATCACCAATAATTAAATGTGATCAATAATTGTATATATTTGAGAACTGTTAAAGGTAAATTATGGTCATGTTCATCAAGTTGAAAATGTAAATTTCTGTGTAATGTTATATCACGGACCTGGGCAGATATATGTAATGAAGACCTTGCACTCTGGCAAGCTTCGCCATGAAAGGGCAGAAGTAGGACAATGGATTGGTATTTCAACTATCTAGAGTGCCGTTAGATGGTTCAACAAATGGTTTGGTTTTTCCTTGTTGACTCAGGGGGATTCAATATATGTAAGGGAAGAAGGATCCCATCCCATCAATTTCATTTCTATTCTGTTGATTTCATCTGGTGTGACCACTGGTTGATTGTTTCACCAGTCTGCAACAATTTAAGTTCTGTACTAAAGCAGCAGTATAGTAGGCGATCAGTGCCCGTTGAGAGTGCTAATATCTGAAGGTGCCAAGGTTCCACATGAGTAGATAAACGATTAAATTAAACTGTTCAGAAAATATTGGATGCTCTGTTGTCTTGACCTTATCACCTGAGAACCCAAAGGAGGTGCAGTTTACAGCAGCCGGAGGCAACGGGAAAGCAAATTGCAGACAAGCGACTGCAAGCCCAGCGTAAGGCAGTGAGCGACGTTACTGCCACATATTTAAGTTCAGCATTGTAAATTTCTCAGCTATGTTAGTACAACCAATACTAAATTAGGGGATTCCCTTCCAGACACTAAGTGGAGTAAAGATGGAGGCAAGGACCTCAAAATAGTTTGAAGTTAAATCTCAGTAAAATGAAACTAAATCGCCACTCAAGTCTTCCGATTTCCATATATTAAAATGTTTAACCATTTACAGTCCCTTTCAATAACTTAGCATGTAATGCAGCTCATTTTACTTCCTCACTTAAATCAGAATTGTAATAGTCAATCCACATACTTTGAGATTAAACAGTAAATTTTGATAATTTTTTCCCTTATTTAAATTTTGAATTGAAATTGTACTTGGCAATTTAAACATTTGACTTGGTATGTAGATTTTATTTTGCTCATCAATTGAGTCTAAAAATATTTATGCTAGTAAAGCCTAACTTTTGAGACAGTTCTTGTAATTATGAACACTAATTTTGTAATACTTTCATTTGGAATTCCAATGAGAAAAGCATACTAAGTTTTAAAAGGTATACATGAGGAGTAATGCAACAAATTTCATGTATCTAACTCAGTTTATGGAAGTAGATAGCATTTATAAATGCAAATATATAAAATTTGAAGCTGAGAAAAAAAGAATTGATTTTAATATTTACAACACTGAGAATGATGTACATCTCAAACAGAAAGAAAAGGATGGTAGGTATATCATTCATCTCGATGGTCTCTTCCAACATATAGTAATTTATGTTGAACCTCACGATTTTTGTTGTACTAGAAGTATTTTTTGTACCGATGGACTCTACTTTGGCTTTGCATTACCCAACTTTCATGTTTAAATTCCAGCTGCTTCTTAGGTGTTACTACTCTGACCTAAATTTGACGCACAGGAAGTTCCATATGACTTCTAAGAAAATGTCTAAATTTCCAAGAGATGTTTCAACTTTTTTTTTTAATTTTTCCCCATAGTACATCTCTCCAACAAAATTTCTGAAGCAAGTGCTTAGTATACAGGCATTTTTTGCCCCGAGATGTGCATATTATAAATGCAAATGCTTTAATTATAGAAACAGGTGCCTTATCTTCACAAGAACTGTTAAAAATTCTTAGAATTGGTTTTTTTAGGACCCTTTTGAAATTTCAGGCTTGGAATCTCTACAAACAAAAAGAGAAACAAAGCACATGGTTATTATAGCTGTTACATCTATTTGTCAAATGTGACAATGGTTGAAATATTCAAACCACCATGCCCTTTACCACTTAAATTTGTACCTTGTAAATCCATTGTATTTTTGCATTTCTTAGACCACGTCTAGTCTTTCCTACATGGTTTCTTCTTCCTCTTTCATTACCTCAGTTCTTGTATATTTGATACTTCAGTTTTAAAATGTTTCTGGCTGTGCAATGCAACCATGATTCTGTAAACACCGCCATAACCCTACTGCATGGATCTTTATAGAATTAGATGAGCTTTATTGCCAAGACTACAATTAGAAACATGGCCAACTTTCCATAGTAATTAATGTGATGACCCTGCCCCTTAGTCCTTCTCTTCTGTCCTGCACACCTGGCAATATCCATTTACATATTAACTGATGAAATCTTGCACACCAAGTAAGCAGGTTACACCAAACTATGTTTGTTTCCTAGTAAGATGTTGCATTATAGCCAAATATATCATTTCTAGTAACTTTTAATCAAAATTTCAAGCTATTACATTTCCTCTTCTTTCTTCTCACATGTAAAAAAAATAATAAAGCTTAAAGGTCCTTCAAGGAAAGAATACAGATGTTCAAAAATGACCACTTATGTAGATGTTAAGGGGCATAAATGAATGACATTTTGAGGAACATTCACAAACCATACAACTTTTAGGGCTAAAAAATTAAATTGATATTTTTTTTTTTAGAAAAATGCCACTATCTCTCTTTCATCTTTGTGCTTCTTTACAAATACAGCATATAAGAATAATAAGTATACCAGCAGCATTTGTAACTTAAAAGTTCATGTCAATGCAGAAGTGCAGGTCTCTGTATTAAAATCAAAACATTTGTTATGTTTGTGAAATTTCTCAACTTCTTTCTCCCTTTGGAAACTTTCAATGTATAGTTTGAATAGTTCATGCTTCTGTATGTTTTTATAAAATGCAAGATTGAATCGTAAGTGTTATTTTTAATGAAGAATCAATACTTATTTTGTAACAAATTTCAAGTGACCCCATATCAGACATCAGCAGCCACTGCAAAATAAAATTCCTTCCATATAACCAATTCAGTTGAAAATGACTACCAACACTTCTATGTTATAAAGAAAAATCAATTTTATTACTGGAAATTTTCAATGAATACTATACTTTTGAGTTCCTAAATCTTGTGTGTTATACAGTGAATGATGCTTATTCTAGATTTCCGAGTGAAATATGCATTTCTCGGTCTAGCACAACAAAATGGAAATTTGAATTCTTTCACCTGCTAGGTCATTCAAATAACAGTTCTGAATATGCACATTTCAGTTTTATGTTAGAACAGCTATTATGAACAGTGTAGCAAACTGACAGTCTTAACCACAAGTGACCTCAATATTGTAAAACTAGCTCTGCTGGCTCAACTTTATTAAATAATCCTATTTATGGTCAAAACATTTCTCCAGAGAAAGAAACTTGACATTCAATGAACTTAAGTTTGGCATGAATAACCAATTTCTTTGACAATAGATTGCAACAATACAATGTCAGATCCCAACAGCTTCATAGGTAAAGCACTTAACATTTAGTTGCTAATAGAACAAATTACAGAGAAAATTAACCAACACCAAGTTATTTCTTAACTTATAGGATGCAGTTTGGCTCAAAACATCAAATGAGGCAATATTAAAAAACGACATTTTACAAGATATTTTATCTTTGTTCTTTTTAACTGTGGATCCTTATGCTAATAGCTTACCTCCATCATAATAAACAGAGCTGCAAAAAATAATAGTGTTGCCCATTCCACTTTTTTTACAACACTGTCCAGCTGAACTTCATCTACCAAAATGAGTAAAAACAGCACTCCAAGAAGAGCAGACCATCCCAATGATAAGTGAAGACTTGGCACAGAATGCAAGAAAAATAAGACGATGACAAATATTAAAGCAGCAAGGGACTTCATCAGTAGAGGTACATCGGTGATGCGATACTGAAAAAAAACAAAGTTCATTTAGGTGTAAATAAATGTTTTTAGGCTCCCAGTTAAGTTAGAAAATTGCAAATAAGTAACCTTTGGAATATAAATATTGCCTGTTTCATTATGGTGTCTAACTTCCTTCTGCTGTACCAAAACCGATGGTCTTCAAAGTCAGGTTATTTGTTACTCCTTAACCTGATTACTGGCCCTAGACAACTTGCACATTTACATTACTATACCAAAAAAGTTTACTTCACTCATTTCACTGCCTTTTTTTTTTTTTTTTTTACACTGCAACACTATTTCTAAGACATAAGTGGTGGGAAAAAATTAAATTACAAAAGTTTGCTGCTTATTATAACAAAGGGTTATTACTGGAGTGAACATTCTCAGTAATTCTTTTTAAATTCACACAATGAAGCAATTTTGTAGGTTATTAGATATGGTCGTGCTTATACAAATTGCACTAAGTTACTCAGCTGGTTTTGACCCAATATGACTGGATGAGTTGCCTTCAATCCTAATGGTTTACTTGACCCTCTGCCAATGGTCCTACTTTTTTAATATAATTTTGGTTAATTGGTCTCGCAACTTAACTTTTATCAATATTTTGGTAAAAGTTTTCTAAATATTCACTTCATCTGTTCATGCTTGATTAATGTCACCAAGTTAATGTTGTGGTCGTCTATGAATGAACCATCACTTTTTCCCTTCCCTGGATTTTATACTAAAATGTTTCAGCCTGGTCTCACTTTGACATATATAAATAATTCAGTTCATGAAATCTATTCAATAAATCTTACTTTTATTAGGAGTATTTTTTTTCCTTTTTGTTAGCTTTTGTGATTAACTTTGTATTTATATTTAGTGATGTGTTGCTTTTTTGAAAGTTCCCAAAATTTGCAGTCTGTCAACATCTGTAGAATGTGAATTTTGAACACCAAATTTTCTTTGAAGATTGAGGTGTTTCCTCCTATTTTCTGTTACAGAATTTATCAATCTATCCACAAGTTTTGTTTTTAAGCAATTTCTCCAGGCTGTAACTCAAGAGCAGGCATGCTAACTAACATGAGCTGGCGCGCAGGGCACATTCATTTCGTAATACTTTAATCATATTTATACACTTTAAAATGTCAAGATACTTACACTTCAGGCATATTTGCTTTATTAACATTTAATTAAATTTTGCAACCAATGTTACGAACCGTGTCCAGGCACACTGCATTTGAATGCAATCAGAACAAAATTGTTACACTGTCAAACAGAATGCATGAATAGCAGTTTACTGAAAAAAGCATGCAAATAAGATATAAAAACTCGGTAATGGTCTCTGATGGAAAGTAGCAGAATGTCATTTTTAAGACATTCATGTCAACATCGACAATGGCATGAAATGGCAAGTTCATCTCTAGAATTCTTGCAGATCTCTTCGGCCCAGGAAAATGTTTTACTATGTTCTTCCCTTTATTTTACCACTCTTTGAAAACTCCACTCTTCTCATTTTGCAATAGCTGTATTCACCAGAAAAACAGTTTTCAGAACTAAGACAGACTCCTATATATAGCTTGGTTCAGAACCATTGTTGTGGTCACTTTATTCAATTACTACTTCACTTGATTTGCTGCTGTTGTCTATTAGATCTTCTGGCAGTTTGGTGAATATCTTCCAACATATCCTCTGGAGTTATTTTCCTATTTGTGTTGCTACATTATAATAGCTACTAATATTATTGCAAGTACCCACGTATGCACAGTCCTTCACACTTGCAAAATAGGATGTGACTGTATCAATGCATATTCAAAAGAAGAATGAATGAATAGCAAGCATAATAGACTGATGGAATCATTAGCAATGTTGCCATATGCAAAAAAGTAAGATTGGGGTACTTTATACCCAGCGTGCCTGCTATTACATTAAAATTCATTTGTATTATAAGCCACTGCTTTCAAATGAGGGCAATGTTCACCAATCTGCAAGTCAAACTAATATACACCAACTTTATGATTGGGGCTTATTACTATTGCTTTTTATGTAATTATCTGTTTAAGAATTTCTGCTGTTTATTTCAAAATTCAAACTTATTCTTCATAATTGAGGACCAGGTAACTGGTTGAGAGAGTATATTTCCATAGTGAATTTTAGGTTATCTTCCAGATAACAGAATGATTAATAACTCCAGCTGAACTTTCACCTCTTAACTTATAATTAGGCAAAATGGTTATCAAATGTCAAGAATTTGCAAAATTTAAATTAAGCATTATTAAGCATTTAAGTTGACAAGATGAAGTGCATTATGAAAATATATAACTTTGCAAACATTGTACTCAAAATTATGAAAAACAATAACTCTGGTTTTGGAATATACAGAAGGAATATTTACATAGAGCACAAAAATAATTACAATGCCCATTACCTGAAATTGCTTATTTAACAGTTTGACCAACAGAAAGGTGAACATTCCTCTTGCTAAAAAAATTAAAGATAGCTTAGTAGAAGCAAAGGGCATAAATTGAAGAAAAGGTTCCAGCAACAAAAGCTTAGAGGAAACACTACTCTAACAAATAGAAAGGTTGGGTTCAAAAGTTGCATTTCACTCACACAAAATGGCAAATTTTCGAATATTTCAAAGAAAGCAGCATAACTTTTAATAAAAGGTACCCAACTAAAAGAAAAAAATAATCTCCTCTCAAAAGTCAGATTTACAGTATAGATTGAAACTATTGTAAAAGTACTTACATAGGCCAAATGAAATGAATAATTAGATTTAACAGAAAACTCAGGGAAAACAAAATCAGCAATTACAAACATATCTTGACAAAAGGGCATGAAACTTATCTTAGCAATTCTTAGTAAGTATGTACAGGGATATACCCAACTGAATGTTTGGATACTTATTTTTATGGTAATATTGACCAAAGGAACAGATTCTGAAGGAAACCTGACTTCATGCCATTTTGTCCACCACAAATCACATGTGGTCGCCTGGGATCAAAGCTGGGCCACTTTTGCGAGAGTCGAGTGGTCTAACCACTCACCCATGGTGTGGCCATTGACCAAAGTTAATGAACTTCAAAATTCCAATGAAACAATATATCAAAGGCACATCACCCATAAGGCAGAAGTCAATAGTTTGAGTACTGTTAACTATTGCTGTTTGTTTCATAATTATTAAAAAATAAGTACCTATTTAGTTTTTAAACTGTTATAAAAGAACATGGGGTTAATGATTAATGAGATTGTCAAAAGGACAGAATTTCATGTTTGTGAGGAGTAAATGAGAAAATATTAAAAGGTGAGAATGACGTGGTTTTAAACAACCACAATGTAGTTCAAGCACGGAAATGGTAGCAGAATGCAACTCAAATTGGCAATCGTAAAGTATGACCACCATACAGCTGACTTAAGGTAGCTATTCAGAAAACCTTTCATAAAAAAATTGTTAGAAATGAAGAACCAAAAGTGACAATTGTATTTGTGGATGTGAATTTTTAAAAGTTGGTGCTCAACAAAACTCTCTAGTTTCATTTTGCAACAACGGCAAGTTCATAGTAATATCAGTCCTCTAATCTAAAATAAAAGCCAAAGTGGAGCTTCTCACACCTCTTGATTGTGCAATAATTTACCACTTAAAAAAATCAGGTCATTCAAAATGGAAGAGGCACCATGAAAGTGTTCTATTCGCCCCCCCCCCCCTCCCCCACAGTTAGCACATATTCTTGTGACAAGTGCCACTGCAGAAATAGGTTTATGCTTGAAGAGAATTAAAAGTTACCATCGTAACTCAAATTCAGGAGGCAGCTTCCTGTCTTGCATTAATAAACACCAAGAATGTTCTTAAAAGCGTGATTAACTCACCAATTTCAACAGTAAGTGATTGAAGTGTTTGCATTTCAAAAAATGAGGTATCATAACATTGCACAATTATATATCATTTTATTTGTAATTATCTTTAATTTTGGATAAGTGAGCTGAGTAAATCAGCCAATCTGTATTGACCATTTTTCTTACTTTTTTTAATCAGTTATATCCCCATATAAGATAGTGACAATGATATAAGAAATTAAATTATACCAGAGTTAGAAAATTTGCAATGAAAATGTTCAAGCCTTTAAGGGTATCTCAGCATTTTCCAGTTATGAGAACTTTTGAACTGGAAAGTTGCCTCAGAAAGGACAGTCATGACAGGATTCAGGAGTAGAAGTATTAATAGGCTGTGTTATACTCCTTTGTATTTTTTGTAAATGTAAATAATTTTTATTAAAAAGCTGTATTAGCTACTCTTCATTTTCTAAATTATTTTTTAAATTAAATCTTATCACTATCCATTGCTTTATTTGCAAGTTAATGTCTTGAATTGTTGCAATTCATCTAGTTTACCTTGAAACATGGAAATTAGTGAGAGCACACTATTACCCTCGCTTTTATAGGTAACCCATGACTGCCCAATCCCATATCCCATCACTTTCATGTAATGCTCCGACTTATCCCACGTGATTATATTGCAGCTATCCCTTTAATATTTTCCAGTGCAGTGCTTTAAAGATTACTGGAGATGGCAGTAATATTGATATACCGTCCATTAGGGGTTTCTTGGAGTGTCCCAGCAAACTGCTAATAACCTCAGCTCTATTGCAATCTAATGTTGGATTACATCTACAGTCTTCAAAGTCGTCTGATTCCGAGTCGCTTTCTTCTAAATTTGTGATTAAATTGTCCAATATGTCATCAATTACTCCGTCTTTTTCCCAGTACATTTCTTCTACGTCCTTCACATGTTAACAGGCAGCCTCCCATTTTTTCCAGAGTAACTTTCAGTGTTGCATTGCAGAAGATCTCACATCTCATTCTTTGAATGTCACCTTATGTTGCATCACATCTGCTTTGATTTGTGCCTATATTAGCTCGAAATCATTCATATCACAATGATATGATATAATTCAGCTAAGGAGTCTATTGGATACTGTTTGAACTTATCTTCGTTTCTATTACATATGAAGTACAACATGGTTCTGATGGCGTATTTCCATTGTTACCATATTTCACTGTCAAAGCACTGTTTGAAAGTAAGCCCTGCACTGGTTGTAGCACTTGTTGCTGACAGACTAGGTAGTTTTGGCCATGTTTCAAGTTGCACCAGATGAAGCTTAACCATTGTACCTTATCTAAACAAAATATCTTAATGCTAGTTTTTCATACTTCATCACTTACCTTTTAATTTTAATTTTTGGGTGTTATGAATTTATTTGGACATCACTTACTAAATTCCTCCAAAATATCTTAAGATTTCAAAGTTTTATTCTATAACCCATGTTACTCTTCCTATTTTTTACCATTTACTCTTATGTTTACAGAACTATACTGTATGAAATACATAAGCAGAATTTAACAAGGAATAATAAACTACACGAGTACAATACAAGGAGCAATTCTGATTTCCACAGATATAATGTATTATGGGTGTTAAACAGTATTACAGAAAAGGACATTAGCATAAGAGGAATAAAGCAGCTCAATAAGCTACCATCAGAATTAGAAACCGTTGCTAACAGCTCAAAAATTCAATTTAGCCAGAAATATACTTATACAAGTGTTTATATAATTTAAATGAGCTATAAAAAATTGTATAAATAGTTTAATAATTGTATCATTTAGTTAATTGTATAATTTAGTTAGAAGGCTTAACATGTCTTAAGTTAATGCAAATTTGATAAAGTGGATGCAGTAAACTACATTGCATTACATCCCAGTTGCAGTAATCAGGCTACACAAGCATACTTGTGTACACATACCTTCTCCTTGAGTACTGCAAGATCCTCATTTGGTGAGATGTTAATGTTTGATTCCCTGGAAAATAATTCAATTCATTAAATACTATGATAGCACCAGTTTTAAATTCTATTTTACTTTGATAAACAGTTTAACTCAAACTATCTAAATATACAACAAATTCTGCTATATTGTGAAAGGATGTATAAATGAATGTACTAGTCTAAGAAATTTGCTATACCAGAATGAACAAATCTGATGAACTACTGAAGAGTGCAATTCACTTGTTCATTTGAATGAATGAATGAATGAATGAATGAAATAGCCAAATGTTCCATGAAGGGCAAAGGCCTCCTAGACTTTGAGGTAGGGTTAGCTCAGTTTTCCTAACATGGTCAGCTACTCCATGTTAGGTAAAATGCTGTTCATTGGGTAAGGAAGCAAAAATAGTTTAATGTTCTAGAGCTAAATGTCTGAATTCTGCAAGTGGCAGAAGTAAGATTTAACTATATTCCCATTTTGACAAAGGCATGCATGCTGAATGCAAAATTGCTGGTCATCTTAGATAGTATATTTTATAGAAAATGGAGGTTTTTGAAGCAGTTTGGCCCTTAATTCCTTTTGATTCATTAACATTCATCATTCTCTAAAACAAAATCCTTTTAAATTAACTTTAAAGAGAGTCGATTAAAGACACTAGACAACACTTACACAACCACAACACAACCACAACATAAATCCAGAACCAAAACTACTAAAACATACATCAGGAAAACAAGAACTATCCACATGGGAACAAATCTTCATTTCAAAAAATAGGAACAAAGTATTCAATTTTGACATCCCCCAGAAAGATTTGTTCAGCAAGTTTCTTGAACCGCCACCAGAGGAGACCTGTGACAAAATATCGTCAGCTACACCAACGAGAACCAGTCGAGAGCCGGCCGATGATAGAGGCAAAGCCTCAGAAACATGTTCCGGAAAAATTTAAAAGTAAGTGTTGTCTAGTGTCTTTAATCGACTCTCTTTAAAGTTAATTTATCATAACACTGTTTTCAACAGTTCCAAGAAAGGAATTGCAAAATCTTTTTAATTGCAAGATCTTCACCCATCAGCCAATTTCCTCAAGAGAATCCATTCTTTGTTTCAGATTCTTGCAAAATCGTAATGCAATTCACCTTTTTCCTGTATTAATCACTCAAATAGTTTCTTTTCTGACACTGCCAACATATGGAATATTAAGTCTTGAAAAGTCATCACTTTACTTCCAAATAATCTCCAAACAAATAGAAAATCTGGGATTTTTTGCTTTACGTATTTGAAAAGAATCGCTCTTACAAATGCATTCAGCTGCTTATAATTTTATTTTTCACTTTGTTTCTTGAATATTTAAATTGCTTTCATTACTTTATCTGTTGAATATAAATTAAAATCATTATAGCACTAGTTAAATTCATACCATATTATATATAAAACTATTTGTAGTCTGCATTATTTTTTTAACACATCCCTTTACATTTCAGTTTTTTGAGGGACCAGTTTCGGGAGCTGTTACTTCCATTTTCAACCTCAAAGGTTCATACCACATAAGTTAGTACTTCAAGCATTTAAAGAATGGTAGGACTCTTAAATTTTGTAATACACAATTTTTTCTGTCAACAGAAATTACTTATATACACATAGATAACAGTAAACGTTGCCACAAAAGATGGATGAAGATTTACATGAAATTAAAGCTGCCAAAACAGTTTAAGAAACATTAAGAAACAGTTGCATTAAAGTTAACAATGATTACATTAACCTTCTAGGGAAAGAAAACCTATATTTCAAGAATACATCTTAGAGACAAAATAATTTAAGTGGTAAATAAAGGAAAAGTGTTTTGCTAATTTGTATTAAAAATATATATACAAATGTAATAAGTTGGTTGATTAATCTAAGAAAGTTCTGCAGTTTGTAAATGTAAACTGTGAAATTGCATCTTAAAGCATTATTAAAATAGTGATGAATGAAGTAAGAAACTAGATAAATGGTGCACTAGCACAAAATTTACAATTTAAAACCTGATGTGTAAGAGGGGGTCTGCATTAGGTCTGCAAAGCTGAACGTATCCAAAAATATAGAATCCATTTCTTTGCTTTCCATTTTAATGTTCTAAATATAGCACACTTCTCCAGGTGTAATTTCTGATTTAGTGCTGATCTACTTATAATTCATAGTGTTGCTGATAGCTTATCAAGGTAGACCAAGGGAGTAATATATAGTTAACATTATTTCCTCATGTGACAAGATTGCTCAAAAATAGAAGTGCAGTGTTTGCAGCTTTCTACTTCTACAATGAAAGTAACCCTAAGCAACTATTATAATTGACAGTAGCATTTCTACTTCAGCAGTTAACGAGACAAGAGAAAAGTGCACTGGTATTTGTTGTAATTAGGTATTGCAATAATCCCATAAGAATGAATCTTTTAAGGGATGTAACTTGCTTTTCAGGACAAAATTCTGGAGATTTAATCCTTAATGGTAAAACACCAACACGCAATTTAATTATGAAACAAAAATATCTAATTTAAAACAATGGCACACACATTTGTATACAATTTATAAACACACATTTAAACACATTTAATGCTCATTCCAGTGCTTCTTATGTATTATGTATTATTACAACAATGAAACAAGAAAAAGAAAACTTTTTGGCAGCTTAAAGCAAAAGCAAAGACCGTTTTCATTTTTTATCTTATGTGCAAGACAAATCCAAACGGTGTTTGTTAGGAATAGGGTAGAAGAGTTTGAAAAATATTACTGCAAACATTAGTAAACATGCGTCACCTATGAAGCATATTACAAAATTATTAAATTTTATCAGCTGAGGGCAGCACCATGGCTGAGCAGTTAAACTGCTTGGCTCTCACCAAGGGGGCCCAGGTTCGATCCCAGGCAACTGCAAAGTGAGATTTGTGGTGGACAACATGGTGCTGTAGCGGGTTTGCACCAGGTGGTCCAGTTTCCCCTTCCAGCATTCCACCAATTGCTGCATCATCTTTCCTATCATTTCATCTTGCCCTCATTCTGTCATTCACTTCTCACTCTCATACCAGGCATCAGCCTGATCACCCATTCTGGATTCTCACTGAAATTTTGTTCAACCAACTGCCTGCAGGCAGTTAAGAGGAACAAGAATATCCTGACACCACGTAGTGGTATGAGATAGCAGTTAAAGAAAAACAGTTAGCTGAGAAAAACTGAATTAGGAATGGAGAATGCATATTCAGAAATTGTGATAAAGCACAATGAGGAAGTTGATCACAATGACATAAAAAGCATAACTCCACAATTTTGCTTTTTGGCATAGCAAGAACTAGCATTTTGTGGCCATGGAATCCCAGTCATCCATGAACAAAAGGAATTATTTGGAAACTTTACAATTTTCAGCTCAGAAAGAAAACTTTAAAAATTCACTTGAATAGGAATACTTTATGGGCACCTGAGATATTGAATATGCTAATTCAACGTATTGTTAATGTAATTAATAGATAATTTTCTCAAAATTCAACACAGCATAACATTTCTCCAGAAATACTTATAATAGGGTTAAATAAAAGTACAAATTATGCTAATAACTTGATACACTATGCTAGGTAGGTCATGCAAATATATCATCAGTGGTGTGGTTATAGCAAAGACTCAACCCAGATCTAATCTAACATAGAAGTTTTTACCAATTAACTTCTTGTTTTCAGCAAAACAAACTGAAGTCATACTGTGCTTTCTAAACATGTATAGGATGTCACAAAAGTTCTTAATAACATGCAGTTTTATTTTACAGTACAAATGCAGCATACAGGATACACATGATTTTGAACATGTAACAAGATATCACAATTGGGTAGACCCAGAGAGCAAGTAACAAATGTTAACACTTTTCGGCAATGCAATTGTGGAAAAAAAAAAATTCTCATTTTAGCAATAATTGAAATGTTGTATGTGATCATATTACCGTAATGTGATGAAGATCACAAATTACCAATTAATTGAACATTTACAACCTAATATTACTTGAGTCTACCCATCACACAAATTCAAGCTTTGCTCCCGAGTATATACAACAGACAAAATGAACTTACCTTCCAACACTTGATCTTGAACCAGTAATTTTGCGAAGAATTCTGTACCAATGTCTTCTTAGAGTTCTTCGAACATCTTCCTCATTTTTGGAATATGACGACATTGAAACAGCTGCTCTCTTAAAGGCAGCAGCCCTATTCAGTTGTTCTGAAATATTTTCCATGCTCAAATAACATGTGACTCACTGCACTCATTACTTCTAAAAGGATTTTAACTTAAGCTACTAAGTATACAAGTTTTAAGATGCGAGAGCCATCAATTGAAGGAATTAAATGCCAGCAAGTAATTTTTAGGATTACTAGCCCAACTGTAAAGTTTAGAACATTTTTATAAGCTTTTAAAAGGTTGCATTGTATTCTTTCAATGTTGCAACAGTTATAATTATGGAGGTGCAAAGTTAACTTGCCTGAATTATTTAGAACTTCAGGTCCAACACAAAAACTACTTCAAAACAACTTTTATGACCTGTATCACCAGCCTTAGTAACCATAAAGGGAGCTAATGGTAGAAATTTCAGTTCTTCATACACGAAGCTACAGTCTTAAATCTCTAAATGCAATTAGAATGCCGCAAGTATCCACAGTACACTTAAAATTGACTTTCTGGAACAGCTACATAGTTCAGGATGAAACTTGTTTCACTGTTTTAATGGAATGCCTGCAACCTTTACTACAAGGCCAGAGAAAAGTTTACAAAAATTTCACAGTGAATTCCTGATACCTAAATATGCAGAAATGTTTAAAAAACCCAGAATTCAGTTTTTCTGTGAACATTGTTTTATTTCAAAAAGCATAAGTTATGAATAACTTCCATGATTCTTTTCTACATTTAAATACAAAGTAGGTGAAATGTTTAGCTTCTAAGTATTTCACTAGTGGATCAACTTACTATCACTTGTGTTCACTTCAAAGCTTTGTGATAAATAGGAAGCTGACAAGTTTGCTTGTTATATGCACAATAGCCAAGTGGTGAAATGCACATTTGTCATAACTAAAATAATTTGTTAACTACATGACAATGCTGTATGTTCCATGCATAAGTTAACAATTTTAAGACATTCATACATAAAAAATACCTATTATTCCTTTCATTTTCAAAATAAATGCCATATTAAACCAAATTAAATATTTGATTTCATAACATTCTTATTCCCCTTGACTGAACTGCAAAATTGTCTATAGTTATCTAACAGCACAGTTCTTTAAGCAGATTCTTTCATATTATCATAGATTACATTGCCTCACATTTATACAAGAATGTGTGAGCTGGCCCCGTAGCTCAGTTGGTAGAGCACCTGCCTGCTGTGCGATGAGCCATGGGTTCGATTCCCAGTTGGGGGTAGGGGATTTTTCCAACCAGATGGAAATGATTTCCCATACTCTCCAGAATCTGGAAGTATGAATGAGAGCAAATGTGTGTGTGATCTAATGATTAAAAGTCCAAAATACCAGCAATCCAATGTCTGAGATAACACCTTCGCCAATAGGCAATATGTTCCAAAGGAGAATGGCCGCCGATAGGACCACTGCAGTTAAAGGCAGAGTATAAATGGAACAAAAAAAAAATAAAATGTCAACATAATTACAATAGGGTTATATTCAGACCAGTTTTTTTGCATCCACAGATCAGGGGAACCAATTTTAATATTTTCCTCTGGGATGATATACAAAGTATATGGCACAAATGGACCCTCAATGTTGTATACCCATACCATGCAGGGGTTGAAGGTCACAAAATAATCGGCAATATAGAGATCTTGGAAACGTGGTTCTTTCCGTAATGACTAAATATCTGATATGACTAGTTCCTTTAGGATAACGAGCCTGTCCTCTTAAGTCAGCAAGTTTCAAACAGGTTCTTGCAAAGCCAAGGTATCAGCAGTGACTGATAGGACCCTTTGTTAATC
The DNA here is from genome assembly GCA_030765055.1 of Mantis religiosa. Taxonomy (NCBI): domain Eukaryota; kingdom Metazoa; phylum Arthropoda; class Insecta; order Mantodea; family Mantidae; genus Mantis; species Mantis religiosa. The sequence goes on along the minus strand of CM060948.1, from coordinate 97,094,469 downwards.
ATATTGGAAGAACTGTCATGAAAATTTGACCAACATCGGAACTCTTGAGGACAAATAGAAACCTAGGTTTACATATGTTATGCCAGGAACATATGCTGTGAGAAATATGCAGTGCATTGTTTCCTGGGAAACCAAGTTGAAGTTCAAGTGGAAGGTCTGAAACAGAACCTGATAAGGACTGCATGTGGGGACAAATAACAGGTGTGTATCCAAAAGAAATTATGGTGATAATGAATTTAGTTGAGATAAGCAAACACTGCCACACACAGTAATGATCAGTGGGATACTGTACAGGCAGAATGTAAACAGGCTATACATACAGGATATAAATGAGACATTGGATTCATTATGCCAGAAATGAAACTGATGGTAGATGGAAACTGAATGGACAACAGACCTCTCCAGGGATGGTGTTTACTTAAATTGTGAAGGCACTGAAAAGTTATAACTGGGGAAAAAACAGGAGAAAGAATAAAGGAACTACGGAACCAAGCTAGAAGAATAAAGAGGTTTCAGATAACAGTAGCTACCAAGCTGAAAGAAATTAAGTACTGTATTATGAAAGGTGAAGAAAACAGATCAGGTAGTGCTATATAGAAAAAGAACCCCAAAATAAGGAAGGTCTCCATGCTTATCTGTAGAGACTGAAATGTGGATTTCTTAACTGATAGTACAAAATTATTAAAATTAGAAAGCCTATTGTTGTTGAACAATCTATGAAAGTATCAACTAGGGTAAATTCAATAGATAGTTATACATGGCAAAGAAAAAACAATAGTTTTAGATATATATTTAAAAATTATGCACAAATAGCACCTACAAATCTACATAAATTTATACAAAAACCAATTAGTCTGTAGAAGTTAACAGCAATAGTGTAGCAGTTCCAATATTTACTAGCAAAGGAAAATTGGGAAGAATTTAGTATAGTAAAATAAGTAAAGAGCACTTTACAACATTCAGAGTTTCTCACTACTTTGACATTGCTTTCCCTATCAAAAGTATATCTTGAACCAAAGTAAAACATGAGTTATGAAAGGGATCATATCAACTAAGAAATTGAGATTGTTTAAGAGTAGAGAAGAAGGGTGCACTAAATATAGAACTGAAAAATTATGCACACTCTTATTCACAATACAGTGAAAATTTTAAAGGGGCTAAAAGGAAAGAACGAGGTACATGGAAGTGGCCACCAATAAAACAAGGAAAATCAAACAAGGAAATAGGGAGTGTTAGAGGAAAAACAAAACAAAACAGGATTAAAGATAAAGCCAGGTAATACGAGGCATGTTTAAGTCAGTACCGTTTTGCGATTCCGCCGCCGCAGCGCTACGGTCAGCGTTCCGCGCATGCGCGCTGGTTACCTACATCTCTTGTCTATGCACTGACGCCTTTACAGTCGGATTCTTCATTGTATACGTTGGTTACCGAGTGTTTAAGTTGCCTCCGACAATCCTGAGTCCCGCCGATTTGAAGTACGGGCTGTTATCGATTTCTTAGTGCTAAATGCGTAAAACCGATCGATATTCATCGTGAGATCTGAAGTTTACGGACAAAACATGAGTGATGGAATGGTAAGGAAATGGGTGAGTATTTAAAGATGGTCGCACAAATGTGCATGATGAAGAACGGCGTGGGCGTCCTTCGGTCGTTACTGAAGATTTGGACAAGAAAGTGAACGAAAAGGTGAGAAAACAGACGCTTTACAATTTCATCATTGTGCGACTATTTTCCTCAATTTTCTCGTAGTGTGTTGTATCGCATTGTGACCGAGAACTTGAAGTACCGGAAATTGTGTTCACGTTGGGTTCCAAAAATGTTGACGGATTTGCACAAACCCAACGTTTAGGCAGTGCATTGACTTTCCTTGAGCGGCACCACAATGAAGGTGAAGATTTTTAGACCAAATTGTTACTTGTGACGAAACATGGGTGGCCTACGTCACACCAGAATCTGAACAATCCATGGAATGGCGACATTCATCATCACCCACAAAAGTGAAGTTTAAGCAAACAATTTCTGCCCGGAAAATCATGTGCAGTTTTTTGGGACAGAAAAGGAGTATTGCTAGTGGAGTTTCTGCCTCGTAATGAGGCAATCAATGCAGCGTCTTACTGTGAGACATTGAACAATCTGCACTGTGCAATCCAGAACAAAAGCCGTGGCAAGTTGAGTAAGGGTATAGTTTTGCTGCATCACAATGCCCGTCCACATGGGGCTAATCGGACCAAAGATCTCCTCAAATCTTTTCAATGGGAAACTCTAGATCATCCTCCATACAGCCCTGATCTGGCGCCCAGCGACTACCATTTGTTCCTGCACTTGAAGAAACATCTGGGTGGGCAGCATCTTCAAGACGATAACGAAGTCAAAACAGTTCTGATACAGTGGTTAACACTGTCAGGCGGCAGAATTTTATGAGGAGGGTACTCAAAAACTGGTGCTACGTTATGACAAGTGCCTCAATATTCACGGAAATTATTGTAGAAAAGTAGATTAATGTACAGGCTTTCATGTAAAAATAAAATTATTGCGATATCTATGCACGTCTTTTTTTAATTCCAAAACGGTACTGACTTAAACATGCCTTGTATAAGAATACTCCCAACAAGTAACAGAATATTTCAAAAATTCTTTCTCAGAGCTTATGGACCAGTAGTTAAAAAAAATGTTTTAGTGTATGGGAAAAGGAATATAAACTAACTGCTGTATGTATTCCTTTATTGGTTCAGCTGCAACAGAGGATTAAGCAGTAAAAGATAGACGTCTAGAAAGGTTTAAGCCAGAAGAGAAAATACCAGACTACATAATTAAGCTATGCACAGAACACATCAAATCTCCCTTGACGATATTTTAATGAATTTATATCACTAGGAATTTTTCCTGATAAAATTGGCCAAAATAAAAGGATTGCACTAAGCAGAAAAACTGGGCTTATAGCCCTATAAGTATTTGATGTATTTAAAAAGTTGAAGTATAATAATTTGTAAGGAATATCAACATGGGTTTGTAACAAATCAACTGATACAGCAATTTTCATCTTAATGCTAAGGTCATAAATGAAAAAATTACACTCCATAGAAATAATTTTAGATTTGTTTGAAGCTTAGATTTGTTCAAAGCTTGTGTTGAATCGTGAAATATTGCTTTTAAAGTTAAACAGATATGGAATCAGAGGTATTGTGTAATGGTTTAAGATCATATCTGACAAATCACAAGCAGATTGTAGAGCAAAAAGGTGTGGATAGCAATTCTTTAACATGAGACCATGCTGTGGCTGAGTGGTTAGACCACTCGACTCACCAAGGTGGCATCAGCAAAGCAAGATTTGTATTAGGGCAGGTTTCCTCCGGGATCTCCAGTTTCCCCGGTCGTCGTAATTCCACTTCTCATGTATCATTAGTGTCACTATCTGCAGTGCCATATACAGTAAAAAGAGGGCACTAAACACTACACAATTCTATAATATGTAGCTTCGGTTTACAGCAAAGGAGTAAAGTATGGTCAAATCAAATCACACAAATTCAGACAATCAAATCAAACAATTTCAATTCCCTGCAAAGATCAATGCTTGGACCCCTTCTCTTCCTGATGTATATTAATTTGCCACTAAATGAGGTCCTGGACTTGCCTAATTTTATTTTCAAAATACAAATATTTAGCCAATGAGAAAATATAGAAATTACTCAGAAAATGTTAAATTATTGAACGATTTATACATATGGTTTCAATCAAATGAACTAATTAAAACTACATATATCCTTTTTACAGCAGACAAAATAACAAGACAACTATAAGTAGAGCGAGACCGAAACTGTCATAAAAATGCAAGAGAAGTTTGTTACAAAGAGGAAACAAAATTCTTAAGAATGCATATTGCAGAAACACAAGTGAAGTATGCATTTAAAGTTGCTGGTGTCAAAAATCAGTTCTGTTATGTATATGATCAGTTCACTTAGGAATACAGTCAATCAAATGTTGAGAAGTGTGTATTTTGCCAATTTTCATCTGAGATATGAAGTAATTACTTTAAGGTGTAGGAAGCGACAGTAACCAGATTTTCAGAACCCAGAAGAAGGTTCCAAGAATAAGAATGCACACTCCTGAATCATGAGGGAAATTTTTAGAAGAGAAAATACTTGCCTTAACATGCCTACATATCCTGGAAGTGTTATGTTTCATGGAGTCTCACTTATGGCAATTTTAGATAGAGAAATAATGACATACTTTCTGTACTGTAGAACAGAAATCTTTAAAAGTAGTAATTAATATAGATGCCAAATTGTTTGTAATTTACTCCCTCTTAATTATACAACATAATGAGTACTGCAGTTAAAAATGAAGCTCAATCCTTCCTGCTAAAATATGCTTTTTACACAGCAAGTATATGGCCTTTGATAAGGCATAGGAATTTTATGTCACTTTGCCAATATGTAACACATTTAAAAAGTTCAAATTCTTGCCATCAATGTCTTTAGTTTATAAGAATTTTATTGTATGCCCTATAAATAGATTGCTTCCTTAGTTTTATGTACATAGTTTATATTGAAGTTTTGAATATTCGGATAGTATTTAAAGTAAATTTTTACTACAGCAAATGATACCATCAAACTAATGTATTGCTTATTCTGTTACTTCTAAAGATTATGTAAATAGCAGAATTAGATTTAAGATCAGAGTATCAACTACTATTCCTGACAAAACCATGACAATGTAAAAAATTTTGTAATGGTGAACAGAAACATACATGTACCTGACATTAAATTTATATTTTCTGCTTCCTTTTCTATTATGCCATATAATATTTACTTATTTCTTATTTAGTTTAAAAATGAAATGATTGTTGCACTTTGTATATGAGCATAAATGCCTTAAAATCAAACTTTAGCACTTAGAATTTTAATACACATTGCAAACATTGCATTAAAACGAAGGTGGGATATGAACCTCTCAAGTCTTCATTGTTCTATACTGCTTATTGCTGTTTAGCAGTTATGTTATATTCAGTTCCTCAGACTCTATAAAAGTTGCAATAAAATAAAACTCAAGGCATGCATCTCAAGTTACCATTGTAAATCAATTGTGAGAGGGATTTGGGCTTATACAAATGTACAATTTTGAGTAACTGCCCTATTTTTTGGTCTTAGAAAGCACAGGCCTTAAGTGTTGCAGCAGCCTGCTTGTTCCAAAATACTTCAAAACTATGCATATGTACACTGAAGTATTCAACATAAAATGTTGATTTTATTTTGATTTAAATGTTTATTTGTATTCAACATAGAATACCAAAAACACACAATTTCCTCCTTTATGCAACTTTAAGTCAATATTAGTTTTCATCACAAGTCACGTGCAGTTTGCAAATAAAAACTTAATAAATATTAAACCAGCATTAACATATCCTATAATAGCGATATCTTGGAACAAAACCATGTAAAGTCAATCAAATGAACTAGCCTAAAATGTGTATACTTCAGAGAATTTATAGTACTTTTTCAGCAGTAAAAGAAATATATTCAAAATCACTCACGGTTATCTTGTGTATAGCTGAAGTCTTCATGCTTGCGGTAAAGGAATCTGATGTGGCAAAATGTTACAAACAATATTATAACCACACCAGCTCCCATATGCAATGTGAAGTTCAGGAAATCAACACCCTGTTGGGAAATTATGATTTTCAACATTATGCATCATCTTATAATCAGCATTTAAATTTTGAAAGATAATATATATATATATCTGCATATTATACATAAACTGATTATACAGAAGTATGTCTTAAATGAAAAATTTAAATAAAGTACAAATCAAAATGGAATGCTAATTTTTTGCTTTCATACTTACTGCTTTAGCAATTACTTCATTGGAGGCAATAATAACATTTGGTGGATCTCCAACTGGTGTAAGACTGCCCCCTATATTTGAATAGATGATTGATGCCATTATTATTGGTTTTGGATTTATACTCCTTGCTTCACAAAGTCTAAATTACAAAATAAAAACAATTTATTAATATACAGAAGATGCATTCTTTAACTATGCAACTTTTACATGTATTCATGTGCTGTAATCCACAATAACTTGGAAGATGCAGAGAATTTTTGGCACAGTGAAAAATATCATTGACAGTATCTAGTTTTTAGCACCATGGAATGGTTTTAAGCCTAGTAGGTACTTGAACCAGATTATAGTACTAACTTAATATTGAAAGTACTAAAAATATAGGTATAATGTACCGTAACTAATATGGTTATTTTGGGTATCTCCAATGAAATAATATACTGTATTGGAAGTGAACTACATTGAGTTTATCTTATTAGGTATTTGAAGGTTCAATGGAATATGAAGAAACACATCTTTACATCTTAGGGAAAAAAAAAAAAAAAAAAAAAAAAAAAAAAAAAAAAAAAAAAAAAAGAATCTGCATCTTTGAATATAGGTATGTGTTAAGAAAAATTTTTATAGTGTTATTTCATTTTAAGATTTTAAATTTTTAGATTCAATATCAATACAACATCAATCCTATTAAACTACAACTTGTTTCAACACTGAGTGCAATATTCCAGATGATTCCCATTTAACTCAAATTGGAGGTTTTGAGAAGATTTTCTGGCAATGACCCAAGTTTTTCCACTAAAACTTATTCTTCTGCATATACTGATAGGTACGATGGAGAGAAAACTTCAGCCACAAGGAACCCGAACAAGAGATCCTTGAAGTTAACAGAACATACACCACACTACAATGACATTCACTACAACAATTTGTAACAGTTTTAATATTTTATACACATTAGTTGACCCAAATCTAAAGTTAATTGCAACAACATGTTGTATTAGAAATGTATCTTTTCATTCACGTAAGTGATATTTGACAAATGTCTTGGTGAAATTTCTTGGATATGCAGCAGAACATGGTACAATACAAGTTAATGCATCTAATGCATCTTCTGTGGTGATTAGGACTGATTTCTAACCTGTAACATCAGTACATTTTATTGAACCAATCACTCCATAGGCCATTCTTGCCAGACTAGTAATTTACAGTGTTCAACCTGTTCTTACTACAAACTTGCTTCTGTACTAATCAGAAGTGTTAACACCAACACCATTCAAATAATAAAGGCATTTATTTTTCAGTATGAATGATTTGTTTTCTTTAAACTTGACCTAAAATATATGCAATTGATTACTCCCTTTTAGGGTTGCTTATTTGTTTTTTCTGCTTATATTTAATATCTGCTGTAGGTATATATAAAGTAGGGAAGTATTACTACTATTTGTTTCATTTTACACCTCTTTGTTTTCTACCCTTTCAGCCATTTTAATCATACTTTTCCTACAAATTTTTCCCATTTTCTCCATATATTCAACTGATTCTCTCTGCCTTCTTCAATATCAGTGTATTCCAGAATTTATTGCCAATTATAACACAGTCGACTATATTTCTGCCTCCTTTTCCTCCCTCGTAGGCTACTTGAATACATTACATCTTACTTATCCATGCATATCCCCTTATAGCCTTATTACATAAGTATGTTTTCTCTTCCTCATTCCATTTCTAAACACCTATTATGTACTAGCAACATTTTTTTCATTACGACTGCCAATAACTTCTTGCTTTTCAATATCTTTGACTCTTACTCTGTTTCTTTCAGGAATTTTTACTTTCATTTCTGTCTGCCCATGTTTGCCCATTCCAAATCTCCCAATGCTATCTAACTTGGGCATCCAAACTACTCGCACTAGAAGCAGACACTTCTTCCCCTCTCCACTCTGAACATTCCAATTTTTCCTAGAGTTGGTCCACTCCACATGAACAACATGGAGGAAGTATGCAATTCACACACTTCTGTTAACTTAAAACATCACAGAATTTCCTGTTTGTCACCACTAAATATCAAACTACATAACATACTATTCCTAATGCTATATAAACATATATAGTTGTATTTATAAACACCATATAAAAAAACTTTCCTGCACATTCTACAGAGACTTCATGTGACAATCTGTCAGTGGTTCCTAACAATCTAAGAGTTGCCATTGATTCTGGAAACCTACAAAGTATTGTATTCAAGGTCCTGAATGCATAAATACAGGAATATTCAGTACTGAATGAGCTTTAACTGTTCTCTTGAATCTAAGCAGCTGACATTGTCTGGAGCACCATGAATGTTCATGAATAAATTTTGAAAATGTATCAAAAAAAAAAAAAAAACACTGAATTCTTTATTTTTTCTTTTCCTCAAATTCTTGGGAAAGCAGCACTTCTAGCACTTCATAGCACGTTTCACCACTGCCTACCACTATGGCAGTTACTACATTGTGCCTGTATTTGTGTCATGCTGTACTTTCTTGGACTACTGTGATTAGAGAATTTTAAAATTGTGTACACACTTTTCGTTCACTCTACATCACACTGCAACATCTCCATTTTCCACCTTGTACTTCACTTTTATTTCCAGACTTTTCTTCACAAGTATATCTATTCCCCTCAACATCCACCCTCTTTCTCCCTTCCTACTACTTTGCCACAGAAATCAATTACTAGTCACTTCGTTTCTTTATTTAAGTTTCCATTACCGGCAGCACATCCACCAACTTTGTTCCACAGACCCTCTTCATTCCACACCAACAGCACTGTTTCTGTATGGCTCTTGATCTATCATGTCTTAGCTGATTTGCTCTTTCTCTTTGCTTGTTCACATATCTGGCTTCTTTCAGCTTATCTAGCTGCATTATACTTCCATCTGGTGATGACAGTATTTAGTCATTTATGTTGAACATCTTGAGGGCTACATTAACTTCTTTTATAACCTTACCACTTTTTCATATAATTCATTTTAAAGAATCTCTCTAACCACATTATACTGAAATTTGTATATTGAGCACCAATCGTATCCTTGGCCACCTATGAACTTTGGTTGCAATTCTTACCATTGGACAGCCTATTTATGTTTACATATATCCACCTTATATGAAAGATTTAACTGCAGTTTTTGCAAGAGAATTGATAAAATGTTAGTAGAAAGCATTTATTGCAAACAAATGATTAAATTAATATACTATATGCCTAAAAAGGTTTATATTCTGGAAAACAGTGCCATTGAAATTTATTTTAATTCAATTTCATTTATATGTTTCTGTAATTTAATATATTAGAAGACTTTCCTTCTAATGCTAGCTGTATTTGACTGTACAGTTGTTTGACATGTCAACATCTTTCTATGCCTCATGCAACTGGAAGCAAAATGGTTGTCCCTTTAGCAAATCCAAAATGTTTTTTTTTGTGGGGTGGGGTAGTGGGGGGGGGGGGAATTAGCATACAAGCACTTTTAAGTTCGTAAAATATTTTGACTAGCTCCATATATTGCTAGTATTTACCTAAAACGCATTTCAATAGGACATACCTAACATCCTCCGCTAATGTTAGAAAGGTCCTAACGAAACACATTCAAGGTAAACACTAGCAATATATGGAGCACTGAGTACTAGTTCACTCTAAATATTACTTTTGTGCTTCATTGTATCACAGTCCTTACTCAGAGGAATTTTAAGTTTGTTCACTTTCAGAATGGCAAGGAACAAAACATATCAAAGCTACCAGCCACAGACAACTTTGTAGAAACATGACAATGAAGGCAATTTAATTTGTAGTAAAATATTAAGCAGCTGACTTTTATATGAATTACAAGGCACAAAACTTCAAATTCTCTTTTGAAGTACCTATTTTGAAATTGTGAAATTCAACAGCAGATTTATATTACCTACCAACATATATCCAAAGGCAAATAAAAACCACCCATTTTCAACAAAATTAATTCAGATCCTTAACTTAGGTCTTAACGCTTTGTAGTAAAATACAAATGTAACATTACTTACTTTATGATTACTGTAACATTACTTACTTTATGATTACTGGAGTCATAAGTAATATTGTAGTTACATTATCCAGAACAGCAGATACAGTAGCAGTAATTAGACAGAATATGATTAACAGAAGCCAAATGTTTCCTTTTGTAACCTGTAATAAAGAATTAGTTCATTGTATTACATATATCCCACTTATGGGTATTACATTGCTATAGTATATAAACCGATTTTCCCCCCTTAAACTTTTGTACTGAATAAAAAGGATTGCTTGTCAATTAAAACATTCTGGAAGTTTTACAACTTCAGACTAAAATGCAGAAGTTCATACACATGATACTAGATCAAAGAACAATATCAATTTGCATAGAACCAAATTGTATGAAAGTAGCTTCACATATGCTGGTCTACATTTATTCAATAAACTACCACAGAGTATAAAGAATGTCCAAACCAAAATTCAAAAAGGCTCTAATTTCTTAATGGAGAGAAACTTTTATACTGTAGAGGATTTCCTAAATCATGAAATAGAGTAAACTCCACATTTGTGAACAATTACTCTTATATAGCATTTCTCTATGATCTATATATTGTTTTTATTTCCTTTTCTACTTTAGACTTCTGTTGGATCCTGTATCTGTTACAGTTTTTAGTCTTATGCAACTTATCTTTGTATAAATCCTTTTATGGAAGTGTTGAAAACAGAAACCTCAGAAACCGGTTCCGGGAAAATTTAAAAGTGAGTGTTGTTTTGTGTAATTAACTTAATTATCTTTGTATATTGAACTGATGTGTCCTATAACATATGTATTATGTTCCAAAGGATTAAATAAATACAATACAAAAATAACTGGTCCAATTCTTGAAGCCTGAACATGCTCATATCCTGCTTAACACCGAGTCATGTTCAGATATGAACATTAATCATTTTGTAGTCAAACAAGTTCCATTAATATACAAATATAACTATTTGTAACAAAAAACTTCACTTATCTTAAGAAATATGTCAATTTTTCTTATTAGTTGAGATCGATTTCATGAACCCTTGCTTGTGTCTTCAGTCAACACTTTGTCGTTGATCTGCTACAGCCAATTGATCAGTTTGTTTATACTTAATGTTGCAAAAATGTTCTTTCGTTCTGGTTTCCAGATTACATTTCATCTTGCCAATATAAACCTGATCACAATCTAAACAATTAAAAAGACTCAAGCAAGGGTTCGTGAAATCTATCACAACTAATAAGAAAAATTGATATTTTTCTTAAGATAATGTAAGTTTTTTGTTACTAATAGTTATATTTGTATAATACTTATTGCTTCACTGTAGCTAGCTTCATTTTCTATGCAACTTCCATTATCTTTAACAGCAATGGTCTTTCTAGGCAAAAATTGAGTTTGGTGATGCATGACTAAGTGATGCATGCGATTAAGGTGAAAACTGCTTTCTAGTGGTTTTCCTCCTTTTTTTTTAATATAAGAAAATGTATTCTAAAAACTTTATACATTTTTATATTTTCATTAGGTTTTGCTAATCCTTAATTGGCAAAATTTTAATAAGATGCAGATATATTTGCAATCTTCACAACAAATTTGCTTTGGCTAGATTGAAGAAGACAGCTAGTGGTCAAATCAAGCACCTGGGACATTAAAGACTAATAATTAAGTTAATAAGGAAAAAGTGAATATTTTTTAAAACTTTATTTCAATAATTTTCATATCAGCTTTGTGTGTGGACACTCGCAGTGTAATGCAGTCACGGATTTGAAACCGAGTATAAATGTTGAACATGTCATCACTATCATACATATAACTTTCATATCCTATTACCTGATTTTAGAATAAATTATTTTTCATAAGTTAGTTATTGGCACATTTTATACATTTTTTGCAATAAACTACACTTTCATTATTCTACTTCATTTTTCCTCTTATTGTGTGGCAAATGTAACTCATTTGTCACTTTACTCACCACATAACAAATCTTCATTCTTTGAGGGAGCAGTTTCATGAACTTGCTTCCATTTTCAACCTCGAAAGTCCAAATATCACCTGTTGTCTTCTCTCTGATGGTGAAACTAGAGTACTACTTTATCAAATTGCAACTGGTAAGATTATTCATTGGTCCTTATTTTCTTATGATTTTCTCCCTCATCAGTTTATGGTCTATCACACCTTTTAATTATTTTGGATTTGGACAAAGGTTGTGGTTCACATTTTTCTCAGGCAGCCAGGCAGGTGAAAAGATGATTAGATATCAACGTTTCAGGAGTGTGCATCTCTCCCATCATCAGGATATTTATAAAATGATATAACCACAAATGAATCACTGGATATAACAACTATAAACAAAGACAAAACACTATCAAAATCTCATTACTGAACAAAAGACTTTTCAGTAAATTAAATGCCAGGTCAGGAGATGGCACGAGTATAAAAAACTGTCAAAGTCACGTAACTACTTTACTATCAAGCTTTATTGATCTTTGCTTCTTAAATCGACGAATTTCCATTTTTAAGGCCGGTTTCCAAGAGGAACTGAACTGAAATCCAGCATCACAATTAAGTGTGCTCCTTTCAGAGGAAATTGCCAAAGCCTCCTTAATTCTCTGCTCCCAGTAACTGTTGCATTTTGCCAAGATGGTCGTCTACCAAAAGTTGGCTCTATGGTCGTTATCAAAACAATGCTCTGCCAGCCCAGATTTCTCAGGTTGCATTAAACAAATGCTCCGTTCATGTGTGATTATTCTAGTAGCGATGGTCCTTCTGGTTTGTCCTATATGCTGTGTCCCACATTCTGTTCAGCTAACCTTAGAAACCTGCCTTAAAAATGGAAATCCGTTGATTTAAGAAGCAAAGATCAATACAGCTTGATAATCAGGTTAAGTAGTTATGTTTGACAGCTTTCTATACTCACCATCTCCTGACCTGGCATTTAATTTACTGAAAACATTCTTTTGTTCAGTAATGCGAATTTTGATAGTGTTTTGTCTTTGTTTATAGCTGTGTTATATCCAGTGTTTCATTTGAGGTTATAACATTTTATAAATATCCTGATGATGGGAGAGATGCACACTCCCAAAACGTTTATATCTAATCATCTTTTCACCTGGCTGGCTGTCCGAGAAGAAAGTGAGCATATTTGTCGCCAGGAAAGCTTCAGGTCTTAAAGGTTGTGGTTTTCATTCCAAAAGTTAAATGCTACTGCTGACTTGCCTTCCTGTTTCAATTTGAAATGTTCTTTGACTCTGGTTTTTAGATTTGTTTTAGTTTGCCATTTGCAGAATTTTCCACAATCCTTTCTACTTATTTGATATATTCCAGATCTATTGAGTGGCAGGATTACATATTTTGTTTTTGAATTTAACAATGTTATAACTAAGTATTTATAGGTCCCAAGATGATATATTGTTCTCTTAAGATCTTTTTGAACTTATTAAGCATTTTTATTAAGCAAGTGAATCCATTGAATATGCCGTTGCTTGCTTTATCTTTGTGCACATTCTTGCTTATTTCCTTCTTGAATGTTTTTTTTTCTCTCTTTCTGGAGGGGATTCAGCACAACAACCAGTATTTGTCTATTGTACTTTATGCCCCCAAGTGAGGCATCCCCAGGAAGAAGAATGAGGCAAGAGAAGACAGGGCAGCCGTCCCAAGGAGCCACAACAGTAGAGAGGGCAGGGTCCCTAAATTTTAGGTAGATGGCCAGGACAACATTTCGCCATACTTTGGTGCGAAGATGGTCCCAGCAGTCTGTCCAGAGCATCCTGCCATGCACTGCCAAGACTCCCGACACTTCTACCCTGAAAGAGACCACCAGGTGGTAGAGGATATGAAATGATAATGGATATGAAATGGAGGGACAGAAAATTCAGGGGATGTAATTAATCTACCCTGTATTCACCTAGCAACCCGGGTAAACCCACAAAAATACCTATGGGTCAGGTAGGTCAGCCACAGGAGTCAAATCCGGGCATACCAAATGCAGTCCACAGACAAAACCATCTGAGCCATCCCCCTTGGTATGGTTTTCTTTAGCTTCATTCATTTTCTGAAACACCAGACTGGTTTTATCCACCTTCTATGTGAAGTATGGTGTTTTGTTCCTTTTATTATTCTACCTTATTCACAGGTATGTTGACTGTATGCAAGATTCTTATTGCATGTTTATGTGTAATCAGGTTATAGCTTTTTATTTTATGTAATTTTCAGACTGTAGACTTCCCATGAATGCCAAATTTTATATTTGTCATTCCTGATATTTAGGTCCAATCACATAACAGGTATCTAATTTCTTATGTCAGTATTTCATCACATACTGTAAGCTCAAAAGAATTCCAATTTTGGTTCAATAGTTAAGTGCCCAGGAACACCTTAACACTTTAAACTTAAATTTTTGAACTTTCAAGAACCTAGAAATGCTATGCCTTAGGTAGTTGCTTAAAAAGACTTACCTTATATGCATAAACAGCTAGGAAATCAAAAATTCCAGTGTCAGCTAGAAAAGCCACAAGCATCATCATGGAAAACAATAGAAGTAGTGTCTCGATATCAATCCAAGATATTATTTCCTTTGTGGTTGGTCTCTGTCAACAATTCAAGTACAAAGGTTTTAATTACAATATTTATAAATGTTGTATGAGGTTTTCAGTTTTTTTTTGTACTTATAATTTTAATGAAATTTCACTGTATTAGCTTTTTACTATTTAAATTAAGAGTTCATAATTCTATAGGTTCATAATGAATAATCAGCAGAAGTATAGGAGTGTTTTGCAGCAGTGAACCAACAATCTCAAAGTATAACCTGCAGTAAATGAAGTGAAAAATGTGGCACTTGTGTACTACTACAGAAACAAATGCACCTAGAAATTAACTATGTGTGGTTTTCGGTTCTATACAAGCGGGCTGCTCAATTAAGAATGATAAAATTTCTTTTATGGTCATAATTTCTCAAGTTGCAACTTAATATGTTGACATTCTGTTAGCTTAATTATAACAAACATCTCAATTTCATAGTGGGCAATCATGGTTACCACCTATGCTACAGCTCAAAATTGGTTTAACTTCTTTGAAGAATTAACTTTAAAGAGAGTCGATTATTTTAAATTTTTCCGGTACATGTTTCAGAGGCTTTGCCTCTATCCTCAGCCGGCCATCGACTAGTTCTCATTGGTGTAATTGACGATATTTTGTCACAGCTCTCCTCTGGTGGCGGTTCAAGGAACTTGCTGAACAAATCTTTCTGGGGGATGTCTAAATTGAATACTTTGTTCCTATTTTTTGAAATGAAGATTTGCTCCCATGTGGATAGTTCTAGTTTTCCTGATGTATGTTTTAGTAGTTTTGGTTCTGGATTTATGTTGTGGTTTTTTCCCCCAAAAATGTGTGGCAACTGCTGATTTTTCTAATTGTTTATATTTTATGTTTCTAAAGTGTTCCTTTGCTCTTGTTTCTAAAATTCTTTTGGTTTTTCCAATATAAATTTGACTACAGTCATTGCATTCAATTTGATATATACCAGATTTTTTGTACCGAAAAATTTAAAAGTGTTTAGTGTCATTAATCGACTCTCTTTAAAGTTAATTTATCATAACACTGTTTTCAACACTTCCAAGAAAGGAATTCATTGAAGAAGTTAGACAATTTCAAAATGTAGTACACCTGGCACTCTATTGCTCATACAAAAACATTACTCCACGAATAATGTTACGAGTACTTCTGAAATACAGTAGGAGCCTGAAAAGACATGGTCCAAAATACAGCAGATTTGCTTTAATGCAGGTAAAAGTATGTCCCTGTTAAAAAATATTGTATTTAATTTTATTAGTTCTTTTATTTGGAAATTTGAGATAAAAGTATTCTGCAAACAGGTTTTGCAGTATAATTTTCATCACCAGTGTTCATTTACACTGACTGTTGCATTCCAGAAAAATCATGAATGATGCCTGTTTCACCAGCTAATATGTATAATACTGCTGAATGTACTCATGCTCTGCAGGTCAGGAGAGTAGTGATGTCTGCATCTGAGTCAGTCCTAACTAATTCATAGCTGCTTTTCTCTCCACACATTGATCTTGCATAAATTATGTCATCAGTGTACTTGGTACATTAGGATCCAAAACATTACAGAGTCAGAGTCGAGAAATTGTTTCAAATGTAGGAGCATACAAGAAAAAAGTTAAAAGCAATGAACTGATTAGATCAGATTTTTTTAGAAGGTGCATATCAGAAAAGAGTGTCAGAACAGTAAAAAGAATTGTTAAAGAATGGAAACAAAATGAAAATCAGAGCACATCTTTGGAACCCCAATCAAAAACCACATGGAAACAAGATACATCTTGAGGACTTCATACAGATTTGTTAGATGGATTCAATATTTAAGTTCAGGAAAAAAAATGATCCTATGGTAGCTCAACTACTTATTTGAAGAGAAAGCATTAACATTCAGGGCTGTAAGTCATCCTTAAATAGAATAGCGAGAGAACTGGTTTTCAAATGGGGGGGGGAAAAAAAACAGAAAATGCTTATATAAAAACACGACATTCTTTCTAAAGGTCCCTGTTGAAGACAATATCTGGTAATGAACAACCTGAATAGATTTAATTACAATGCCTGCAATTATACTTTCATTAATATGAACAAATTTGCACAACTAATTCAGCCTGTAAATTGTGGATATTTTTCTGCAAGGACTATCACTTTACTAACGAGTGCATTATCAGAGTAGCATATGAAGCTGACAATTTGCTTAATGCTGTCCACAACAAGAATGACCATGAAAATGGTCAAAATATTCTGAATATTGATGAAGTGGTAACTCATTTAGACTAAATTATTCTTTGCATGGAGATGCAAAACGAGTCAAACAGCATTCATTTCCTTCAATTAACTGCAAAACTTACTGATTTTTTTTAAAACAAGGAAAAATTTATTTGGTGTAAAATACATAAATCAAGATCAGTTACAGGCTGGAATACATCTCCCAGCACAACTGGTGAGTAATTGTAAAAATCATAATTATAAAGACATTGTAATAAATCATTGTAATACATTTATCTGATGTAAGAGAGTTTAATGTTATACTGTGATTTATAATGTGCACATTTCCGTCCTCCAACTGCGCAGGATTGATTTTTGTCCCTTCTAGTGTTTCATTCTGTATATAACATGGTAAGGTAATAAAGCAGAGGTAAAGTGTGCCCTACCCCCCCCCCCCCCGGGCCTCTCGAAATAACCCTGTTATTTTGGGCTTCTACTGTACTGGAAATTGAGCATCACCCACATGTTGGCGACAAATCTATACGTAAGACATTTGTACATAGTAGGTTCCAAAATTGCCAATTCCAGAAACAGAAGGTCGTTTGCATGCAGTTGCATGCGGTTGGTATTAAGGGAAAATCCAGGGTTTCTTTCTACTATTGAAATATGGCTATATCATTTTGATCCTGAGAGTAAAACTAGCAAAGCTCTGTTGAAATCTCTCGCCAACCACCTCCCAAGTGGAAGCATCTACTTCTGCTGACAAAGTCATTTCATTTTTTTATATTCATAGAATGGTTTATTACTATGTTGTATCAAAATACAGCAATAACAGACAATATTGCTGGTATATCTTTAAGTCTTTGCCAGTCCATGAGATATCCATAAAACATGCCAGATGCTGCACCTTGATAGTACAGTCACCTCATGAGCATTGTTACTGAAGAACTTGCAAAAATAAACGTGAAATACCTCTCACTTTCCCTAGTGGCTGGATTTAGCGCTATGTATTCCCTATTCCCTAACCTAAAGAGGCATATCATCTTCAGAAGCATCAATGAAGGCTGCAGATGTGATTCTGAAAGAACTTTATAGTTTCCAGCGCGTCCTTCAAGACTGGCAGAGATTGAGAAAAGGGCAAGGCATCCAAAGGAAATTTTGAGAGACAATTATGTGGATAACTAAAGGTATGCTATATAAAAACATTTTATTGAACAGCCTTCATAGATTTAAAAATCTTGGAAGCTCATAAGCATCTTAGATGCTTAAATCTTCCATCAGCTTTTCTTGACCCCTAAAATACAGTAAATAATGAAAGAGGAACTCATAGTTTTGAATTTGTTTTACTAACCATCTTAAAAATATGGAATTGCAACCTTAATAAATGCAAAAGACATGACAATTACTATAAATGCCAGTAACTGAAACTGAAAACAATGCCTTGGTACAAATAAACATGTGGTAGAAGTAAAATGCATGTGAAACCCAAGTATGGGATAACGAAAAAGCTTGCCAATAATGGTTTCTGTATAACTACCACATCATAACACATGATTATGTCATTTGAAAGTAATTTTATATTTTATTGTTAGGTATATAGACATAACTAACGAAAGATTAACTGGCCCATTGGATAAACCTTTAACTTCAGTAATGCATTATTCAGAGTGGTTTGGAACTTTAAGGACAATACATTTCCATACTTATGCTTGTGTACGCAGTAACACTTTGGTGCCCAACAGTAGGCTTCTTGCAAATTCAGTTTAAATATTACTCATAAGCTGCACACATGCACGTGCACTTGCATGCATACACATAGTCCCAAAATGAGACTGAAAATCTTTGGAAGCTGATATTATTTTAAACACTTTGTAAAGCAAAAATTTTCACTGCAGTGTTTTGTTTAAGTGCTGGAAGAGTTAATGTCTAAGCAAATGTTGGAACACAGGCCCATTGCGAATAAGGAGTACATCGGTGTGCAATATTCTGCTGTACTCTCACAAAGACACCAGCCATTTCTCCTTGAATAGATGAGCAGAAGTTCAAGGACAGCCACATTCTGTAGACTCCTAAGAAAGAGGAAGATGTGCTGCAGTGCAATGAGAGTAGTCTTGTAGCTAATACTTGTGCCATCTCTTGACAATTGAGTGCTTTTTTCAAAACTCGATAGCAACAAAATTTTACTAAATTGAGTTATTTAGTGTATCGGCATATTTTCACCTTCTGCATTGTTCTGTGAAATCATATTTTTCAAAATTTGATTCATGTCCTGTGTAGAAGGTAGAGAATATTAGCAGTTCTTTTCAAAACTATAGATGCACTTGCTCAGTTAAAGCAAAAGTCAATAGATGCAATTTTATAATTTTAGATCCAGCATGTAGCAACCTCAAATCTATTAAACGCATGTTGGCATTAACTGCTCTCACGGTTTTGATTCTTGGAATTCTCAAATCATTTCTGCAAGCTTTGTACACTGCTGCACTGTTGGCAATAACTGCGAACTCAGGTTGTGCGCTTGGGTTTCACATTCATTTCTGAAAGCTTAGTACACCGTGGCAAATCAAGTGAAGTAGTAGTTTAATAAAGTGACCACAACACTGATTCTGAACAAAGTGATGTACTGGAGTCTATCTCTTAGTTCTGAAAACTTTCAGGGAAAGATAGCTATTGCAAAATGAGAATAGTATTTTTTGCAGGATGGTAAAATAAAAGGAAGGAACATAGTAAAACATTTTCCTGGCTGAAAAGGTCAGCAAGAATTCCTAGAAATAAACTCCCACTTTTTCATGCCAGTTTTGACAAATGTCTTAAAAATGTGACATGCTGCTATACTTTCCATCAGAGACCATTACTGAGTTCTTTTATACCTGTCTGTATGCTTTTATGTCAGTAAATTGTTATTCATGCATTTTGTTTATATGACTAATAATTTTGTTCAGATTGCATTCAAATGCAATGTGTGTGGAAACCGTTCAAAACATCAGTTGCAAAATTTAACTACATATTAAAGTAAATAGGTCTGAAATTTAAGTATTGTTACATCTTAAAGTGTGTCAATATGATTAAATATTGAGAAATGAATATGCCTGCTTCTGTTAAAGTTAGCGTGTCAGCTCTTGGTTAATGAGAGTGTTAGGTAGCCTTAAGAAGAACAGGTTTATTGCAGTATGTCTAGATTTGAAAAGAAATGTTTATGAAGTACTGATGTAAAAAGCTTGATTGATGCGATAATTTATAATAATTAGTGATTAAACTTATTACAAAAGTGAATCGAGAATATATTGACACATTGCTTCACTCACACTGTTTATTCACAGGACATGTTTCAAGAGCTCTTGCTCCTATCCTCAGCTGATACTCGATTAGTGCAAGTTGTAGTGGTTTCTTCTTTCTCCGTATTGTCAATAGATGGCATGATGTACTTGTCAAAGATGTCCGGTGGTGGAGTTTCAAAATTCATGACTCTATGACGATTTTTGTTAATGAAGAGTTTTTCCCATACGGAAAGGTCTATGGGGTGATTAACGTATTTTATTAGAGATGTTTCCAAATTGATGTCATGTCTAGTATTCAAAAAATGAAAAGCCACTGCTGATTTTTCTGTTTCACCATTTTTAATGTTTCTCATATGTTCTTTAGTTCTGATGTTAATATTTCTTTTTGTTTTTCCTATATAAATTTTAGGGCAAGTGGCTTTTCATTTTTTGAATACTAGACATGACATCAATTTGGAAACATCTCTAATAAAATACGTTAATCACCCCATAGACCTTTCCGTATGGGAAAAAATCTTCATTAACAAAAATCGTCATAGAGTCATGAATTTTGAAACTCCACCACCGGACATCTTTGACAAGTACATCATGCCATCTATTGACAATACGGAGAAAGAAGAAACCACTACAACTTGCACTAATCGAGTATCAGCTGAGGATAGGAGCAAGAGCTCTTGAAACATGTCCTGTGAATAAACAGTGTGAGTGAAGCAATGTGTCAATATATTCTCGATTCACTTTTGTACTAATTTGTGCTTCACTGTCCCTACGCTTCTTTCAAGTTTATACTTTGATTAAACTTATCTTTGATATTAATAAATATTCTAGTAGGATTAGTTTCCCAAATCCATCATCTTCATCCTCAGCTATGTTATTTGCTGTTGTCATTGTTACTGCTACTAAGTAAGCATTCTTTATTTGCACATATCCAGCTACATGTTAAAGTCCTGATTTCTTCCTCCCCACCCACAGGTAAATAAAATTTCTGTAGTATATCCACAAGAAACTTAATGAACATTTGCAGTGTGAAAAACCTATAAAATGCAGAGTTGAAACATTAAATATTTCAATTCCTTTCTTGGAAGCGTTGAAAACTTATAATAAATTAAATTTAAAGGGAGTCCATTAATGACACTAAACACTTAAATTTTTCAGGAACATGTTTCAGAGACTTTGCCTCCATCCTCCACCGGCCATCGACTGGTTCTCATTGGTGTAGTTGACTATATTTTACCATAGGTCAACTCTGATGGCGGTTCAAGGAACTTGGTGAACAAATCTTTCTGGGGGATGTCGAAATTGAATACTTTGTTCTTATTTTTTGAAATGAAGATTTGTTCCCATGTGGATAGTTCTTGTTTTCCTGATTTATGTTTTAGTGGTTTTGGTTTTGGATTTATGTTCTGGTTTTTTTCCCAAAAATGTGTGGCAAGTGCTGATTTTTCTATTTGTTTATATTTTATGTTCCCAAAGTGTTCCTTTGCTGTTTCTAAATTTCTTTTGGTTTTTACAATATAAAATTGACTACAGTCACAGCATTCAATTTGATACATACCAGATTTTTTGTTAGATGGAATGGCATCTTTGATGTTTGAGCAAATTAGGTATTTTAAGGAGGAATGGTTGACTGGTGCTAGTTTAATGTTTTGTTTTTTTGAAGACTTTTTTGAATTTATGAAAGGCCCATGGATGGTAAGTGAATTTTTTGAAAATCATTAGTTTCTGTAGCTGAGAGAGTTGTGGTTTCCTTTATTAGCTTTTTTTGCTAAGTTCACTTTTATGTCTACTAATGATTTGGGAAAGTCATTTTTTGTGCTATTTCAATAATTTTGTTGTATTCTGTTTTGTATTCTTCGGCTGTTGAGGGATGTTGACCAGTCTGTGTGCTAAACTATTGAAGACTGCCTGTTTGTGGGCTCTTGGGTTGTAGCCATTAGCTTTCATGTAGTCTGTGTTGGTTTTCTGTAAATTCCAAAGTTTAGTCTGTTTTTATTTCTCATTTTTAGATCCAAAAATGGTAGATACTCATCTTTTTCTATTTCTACAGTGAACATGATGCTTTTTCCTTGGATATTTAAAAGTTTTAGTGCATCACTTATGTTTATTTGGTACTATTGCAAAGAAGTCCTCTACATATCGTTGCCAGAGTTTGAACATCCAAGGGAAACCTTTGGTGATCCTTATTTCTAATGCAGTCATGTACAGATCGGCCAGGAAGGGTGATAGGGGGTCGCCCATTGCTAAACCTGAAGTTTGGTGGAAATATTTTGTTTGAAACTGGAAGAAATTTTGTTCTATGCATAATTTGGTTAGTTCGATGTAATCTGAAATTTCAGGTGATGACATTCCAAATGATTTGGGCCATTTTTCTCTCAATGGTGGGAGTTAACTTACTGGTATGCTGGGAAACAGTGATTTAACATCAAACGAGACTAGTGTGTTCTCTTCTTTTAGTTCAGTATCCTTAATGTGTTCTATAAAGTTCATAGGTGTTTTTGATGCTTAGGCAGTCGAATTTTGGAAATGAGTTGAATTTGTTTGTTAGCCACTTTGCAAGTTTGTATGTTGGTGAATTTATACTGCTAAATATAGGTCTCATTGTTATGAATGGTTTGTGTATTTTGGAAGCCATAACATCTAGGTAAAGTTGGGTTATCCGGTTTAACTGTATGTTTGGTATTATGCTTGATTTTGCTTTTTTTTTTTTTTTCTTTTTTCTTCAAATGAATGTATGCAAGTTATTAGAGGATTTTTATTAATGATTTCATATTGTCAGTTAGCATTTCTTCCATTTTTTCAATATAATCTGATTTATCCATTATGACTATTGTTACCTTCGTCTGCCTTTGTGTATGTAACGTTTTTCTGCTTCAAAGAATGGATCTGTTTTTTTATTTCCTCCAAACTATTTTCACATTGGCTTTTTACTGAATTTTGTTTGGATACTGGTAGAACCTGTGGGAACAAATCATCATTTCAAAAAATAGGAACAAAGTATTCAATTTCGACATCCCCCAGAAAGATTTGTTCAGCAGGTTCCTTGAACCGCCACCAGAGGAGACCTATGATAAAATATCGTCAACTACACCAATGAGAACCAGTCAATGGCCGGTTGAGGATGGAGGCAAAGTCTCTGAAACATGTTGCGGAAAAATTTAAAAGTGTTGTTTAGTGTCATTAATCAACTCCCTTTAAATTTAATTAAATCTTTCCTCAATTTAATTTTCACATACACGTTCTGTAAGCTAATGCTTGCAGCTTTTGAGAACCTTACATGAGCAATGCATTGTAAAAGAAGTTACACTGAAATGGTGAGAAAAGCTGCAAAGAGAACGACTTTCCATTTTCTATGTCCTCAACTTAGTTGCTTGTCCTGCACCATGTCAAAATGGGCTTGAGTATAGATCTCTGGTTTTAGGCCATCGAATGCAATCCCACCCATAGGAGTGCCGAATTTTAAATTCCAGTTATAGGACTGGTGACCCTAAAATAAATTGAGGAGCTGCAATAGATAATGATCCTGGCCATAATTCCAGTCAAAATGTGGGATGCTGCCCACAACTAACCTCATCTTTTGGATAATTGCCCACCTCTGCCATGAATGTGGGTGTAAGACTAGTAGTCAAGTTGGTCAGTCCCCGAAGTGGGCTACAATACATGGGATTGCATCATGTTTTCTTACACCATATATAACTGGATAACCAAATATGTGGAGGGTAAACTACTCTACTAGAAAATGTCCGAGGTTAACTGGGGGGAAAGTTAAACCTTCACTAATTTTTGTGACTTTATATAAATGACAGGAATTAGTTGCTTCATTTACATCCCTTTTAAACAATACATTAACTATTAAAATTTACTAAGAAACGTTTACCTCATCCATTGCTGCCAATATAGCCACTGTCATTGTAGAAGCCATCATTGCAGCAAGTGTTCGGGGTACAATCTGTAAAATGCAAAATTCACTATAGATAATGTATTCAGTTAACATATATGTTAATTATAGATGTTGATCAGTACTGGTTTACAATATGAATTATCTGACAATGGCATACAATAGAGATTAACAGCTTTGGTTGTTTAACTGTTTAAGTTCAAGTGATCAGAAATACCTTAGTTAAATTTAAGATGTGACCAAATACTTTTAAGCAACAAGATCAGGTTGCATCTCAAACATAAAAAATAACCACACTGTTATCAAACTGAGGCATCATGAAACAAAGCATATAGTATTACTATGTGATGGAGCATGTTGGAAAAAAAGATGGTCATTTAAGACCAAGTACATTGGAGAGATATTCTCTGCACCAGAATCAGTATGTCTATCATGCAGACTAACTAAACCTGGCCCTCTTCAGGTCACTTATTAACTGATGGTTCTTATATGTATCACTTAGGGTTCAAATATCAGTAATCAGTGGTTGCTTTAAGAGCAATATGACTATGCAATGGCCTTAAGCAGTGAATGTTAGGGCTAGTCAAAATCAGCAGGTATTATAAAGCCAGGTTTGAAAAATTTTAGGATGTACATGCATTTTTAAAAGATGCAATAAGCAGAACAGGAATAAACTATTTGAAAAATACTAAGCAACTTATTACCATGATGCGTGATATAAGCAAAACATATCTTGCAAGGTACTTCTATTAACTTGCACCAGATAGTGCGAAATATGAAGGGAATGGGGATAATGAAGTGATAACACTTTCCAATTGAAAGGTATTGTAGTACACCATTCCTATAATTAGGATTATGGTCAGCAAAAAATCAGTATTCCTTGTCAGGAATATGATACTTGTACATTGGTTTTTCAAGAACATTAAGGTCAGCTAGAAAATTTAATCTAAATGGACTTGGAAGCCATACAGGAGTGTAAAAGTAAAAACATCTTTACATCAAGTAGCAATTAAAATATTGATAAATGCACATCATTGAAGGACAAAAGTCATGAAAAGTACTTTTCACTACGAAGTATGGCCCGCCTCGGTAGCATGGTGGTAGTGTGCCTCACGTTCAAGAGGTACCGAGTTCAAATCAGTAAGGGTGAGCTACCTGGGTAAGGTAAGTTATTTTTCCAGGGTTTCCCTTATCCTGAAAGATGAATGTCAGGTAACTAAGCTCCATTGACCCTGATCTCATTTGAGCATTTCACCCCTTCCATTCATCGTCCAATATGACGGAGGACGTAAATTACAACAAAATACAAAGTATACCTATTTATATATATTACCAATGAAACAAATGAATGTATTTCAGACAAAAGCAAAACAAAGTTTGGCAACCAGTATACCATCATATTGTAGTCAGGAGAATATTAATATATTTCCTTTAAAAAGATTTTAAATACTTTAAATATAAGAAAACATTCACCAAATTCATAATTTTAAAGTGTGACTAAAAATGCATGCACATATACAGTTGACAAGCAAAGTAGCACATATTAAATACTTACATCAAATATGATCAGAATATACAAACCAACTAGAACAGCAGCTCCATAAACTACACCTATTTCTGTATCAATTGGATCTATATCATAAAGAACTCCTACAGGAAGAATGGCATCTATGTTGGTGACCATTTGTAGCCTCAAAATGCTGATCATCTCTAACCTGTATTACAAAAGAGGAAAGAATTATAATGCATAGATAACTTCCTTAATAAAACATGTATTGCTTACTTTTTTATTAGACTTTATTATTCTTGTATTAAGTTATGCAAGTAGATTCAACTTTTGCTCTTGCAAACATAGAAACAAACATTTAAGGGCTGGCCCCATAGCTATCAGTAGGGCACCTGCCTTCCATGCGAGGGGTCCCAGGTTCAATTCCTGGCTGGGGGTTGGAGAAAAATCCCCAACCAAGATGATTCCCCATCTTACCCACAGTCTGGAAGTGTGAATGTGTGCATGATCTAAAGCACCTGTAATGCAAAGTTTGAGTTAACACCACCACCAATAGGCAATATGTTACAAAGGAGAATGGCTGCCGATATGACCACTGCAGTTACAGGCAGTAGAACAAAAAAGTAAAAAATAAATTTAAGATATACTTAAGCATTTTAAGGGGACACTGGTACCAAAATGGCCAAAAATGCAATTTTTTTCAGAAAACATTTTGCTCTCGCTCGTCGTGCTGGCTGGCTGTATTTAGCCAGAAGATTTTTGCTGCGTGCCCACCCGTTTTGGGTTTAACCGCAGGTAAGGTTTGTTCGGGATGTAGGGTTACTTGTGGGTTTTTAGGTTGGAATTAATTTGCAAGGCTACTGTAATAGTACCTTGGGAATGAAAGGATAGGATGCAATTCCTAGCACCCTGGTGTTTTGTTTCTGAAATTTAGGTTGGTAATTTTGATGCCAAACAGCTTAGGAGAATATCTGGAGCTCAGCTTTTGCTGCTGTTAGGATTAGCTCCTGAGTTATCTTGGGTGCCCGCAAGCCATGCAGGGTACCCGATGTAGGCTAGAGCGATGTCTAGTGGGGTAATTAATCTCCCAATGATCTGACAAGGGCGCTTCTGTGGTTGGGTAAGTTGGCATATAATTTAGATGCCCGGTGCCCAATCTCGTCCTCCACGTATGGAAGACCTGAGGCTTCATGAAGCAACCTGGTGGGAAAGTAGTGGCCCACAGAGTAGATAGACTGTAGTCCTCTATTCTGTAAAAAAAAATAGTCATTTTTTCTAAATTTGGAAGAGGACATGCAGCTATGGAAATATTCCTCTTTGGGTTTATGTATGCATACATTGAACAGTGGAAATGTCCAGTAGGCATAAGCTCCTGGTGTTTTTATAATAGCTGTTGCAAGAGGTGACAAGCCTAAGCCACAAAAATAAGGTCCACACACCTCTAAATGTCAATGTAGT
The DNA here is from genome assembly GCA_030765055.1 of Mantis religiosa. Classification (NCBI taxonomy): domain Eukaryota; kingdom Metazoa; phylum Arthropoda; class Insecta; order Mantodea; family Mantidae; genus Mantis; species Mantis religiosa. The sequence continues at coordinate 97,067,706 of CM060948.1, read as the reverse complement.
GGAGAAAATGATACCCCTATATAAAAGGTTATGTTCAAGAGAAGTGTTAAACAGGTGTACCAGAGGAAAGATTCAAAACCCAAATAAAAGTCTTCATAGTTATTTTGGAATATTTGGCCCAAGGAGGTCTTCGTCAAAAAGGTTGGCATGTCTGTGGCAGAAACTATCCCTTGTAAATCAAGGACAGCTTTTGACTGAACTGGCAAAGTCAGAAATTTCTGCTTTTTCCACCAAAATAAGTAAACAGATGAACGTCATATCAAGCAGTGTTCGACGACACTTACATATAGAAATAAAAAGGAGAAATGCAATAAGAGTGACAAATATCAAAGATGATTTGAGCTTGAAAGGAGAGGGAGGTTTTATGCTGCAGAATTCTAATGGGCGAGTAAATAGCAATATTTCCAATAAAGTGTTCCAAAACTTTAAATAGCTTTTCCTCCATATAACAATTTGTGTTTTGGGGTAAACTTTCTTGCAGTAACTATTGATGAATAAACTTGAAATGTTCAGAATATGTAGAATATGACTTGATAAAGAAAACTGCATTGGTTTGTTGATCATTCATACGTAAATGTATGATTTTTGTGCTTTGTGATTAGTAATATTTCTTTTTATTCTGTTCTAAAGAGAAAAAAAAATTGTATTTCTAATAAATATTAATATTTTGGAAAACTAATGTACAGTTTTATTATATAGGCATTGAAAAAGTAGCATACCAAATTTCAGTCCTCTAATTTAATTCTTAACTCCAAAAAGTATACCCTTTATTACTGTTCAATTCTTTCAATAAAAAAAACATGATAGATAATTTTTAATTTCAGAACTAATGTAGAGCAGTGAAAGTTATACCAAGAGTATATCATGGCAGGTGTAGCTTAATCTAAAGCTTTTATTAAAATTGGTTAATTAGGGAAGATAATCCATTTGGGACCAAAGTGTCCCCTTAAGTTCAAAACAATGTTTAGATTAAAATAGACTGCAAATAATGGGATATGTCCAGCCATTCTATCCCATGAATTCTAATTCCAAAAGAGAATAACATGACTGCTTTAGTTTGCTTTTGATCACAAGCAATGTGCCAGTTAGTACCTATACCATGCATTGCCAGCAACATTTTGCAATTCTAATATGCTAGTTTCTTGTATTTTTAGTATATAAAATTTAAGCACCAAGAAAATTATTTTAATGTAATTTACAAAATATATCAGAATATATTATTTCTATAATTTATTTTCCATTTTTGGGCATATTTGTCTCCACTTTCTTCTGTTTCTCACTCATTTTTTGAGGACTTCCAAAATTTCTTTATCTATACCACTTACATTGTTAGCTTTTAACCCTTTAATTAGTTCAAAGTTTTTTATTTACGTTCATTAATGATTTGATGACCACCATATAAAAGCAATTCCATTCCCCATGTTATTTGACCTAAAAATGCCATAAAGTGTACATATCAATTTTCTAGCTTTTATTCAGAGCCGTATTAGAGGGAATGAGATTTTATTCACCCAGCTGCACCCCCCGAGAGGGAAGCAGCATTCCATTACTACTTCATATGGCAAATATTTTCTTTTAGTTTCTATCAGCTTGCTTAACTATATTCTAAAATTGAGAACTCGGAACATAAGGTTTAAAGCCAGCAGAGCATTGGTGAATAGCTCAATCAATTTATGAAGAACAACAAACCAGGCATAATGTTTTGCAACTTTAAATTCTCGCATTGTGCAACATGTTCCACTACCACAGCCATCCGGGTGATATGTCATCTACGTTATAGCTCCATGTAAGGGTCTGTTTCAAAGGCTGAACATAGTAACACTTCCTTGTGAATATATCTGTGCACTTCCATATAAAAAATGAAGACTTCAAAATATTAATATTCATAGCATAAATACTAGACAAAGAATGGACTTCCACAAACTCAGTGCTAGATTGACTTTTTCCATAAATTAGTAGGTATATTAATATGTCACAATATTCAATGCCCTTCCAAAATACTTAAAATTACTATCTTCAGGGAAAATGGATCAAGTAAGTCTGCTGTTAAAAATATCTATGCAGTAACACCTATTACTCAGTACAGGAATTTATCTATGTTCATTGATAGTGTACTGTACTACAAAGAGAATGCAATAAATCATTGTATTTGTTCAACATAGTATCTCCATAAGCAAATGGTTGTTGCATTTTCTTGGATTATGTGGCATGTTCTGGCATAACTCTTAAATCTAATTTTGTTTCCTTTTTTAATTTTGTATGTTGACTGGGCACTGTTCAGGTATATTGAGTAATTGTATAATATTGTGCATGGTAGTTGTAAAAATGTCTTCCACTTTTAGTCACATGTAAGTTGATAAGAGTCAACATGAAAAATTCAATGCCATGGCCGGGATTTGAACCACGGATCTTCTGGTTTCCATCCAGTCGCTCTTACCCTTTGAGCTTCCATAGCCAACGTGCTGTCCTGATATTAAATTCTCAAATTGACTCATTTTCCCAGTAGACCACTAGGGGCTTTCATATCCAAGATACACTAACGGAAACCAGGAGATCCATGGTTCAAATCCCGGCCATGACATTGAATTTTTCATTTTGACTATCAAAAACCTTAGGCTATATACAGCTAGTGTGAAGAAATGATTAATTCCCATCAATTTACTTAGTTACAGATGATGTTTGAAGTAAAAAAGTAAAAAATGCATGTTTTCATGTATGGTGGTGATAGTCAGAATGATTGTAAATTTGGTGAGGTGGTTTTCTGAGTGACATGTTCAATGTCCTAGAGTGCTGCTAAGCAACAGGACAAAATGAACAAAAAGACTAGTGCTGCTAATTCAAAAAATGCTCTTATACAAAAGCAAGCACTCAAGGTCATTTTCAAATGTTGAGACATGTTCAAACATTTATAGAATGTAATAAATAATACTTTGTCCAAATTACAGGATAAAATAAATAATTCCACTTCAAATCTGGTTCAGTGACTTACAGTAATATGCTCAAATTAAACTTAGACTAACTGTGTACATGCATATTGGGAATCCTACTTTAAAACCCTTCCATATCTGAGTACGTTGTTCTGAAATTACAGAAGTAAATAGTACTAAGTTCTTAGGTGTTACAATTGATTCTAATTTATCTTAGAATGCCATATATTCTCTTTGAATGATAAACAGTTCTTTAAGTTATGCATTCCAGAATTTGTCAAAATCTCTCTCTTGATGTATTAAGGTCAATATATTTTGGATAAGTACATTCATAGCTTTCTTATGGCATAATTGTCTGGGGGTGTTCTTCAAAAACCAAGGAAACACTAATATCGTAAAAGAGGATATTGAAAATTATATTGCAAGTGCCAGTTAGAACCAGTAGTAAATAAGGCGTTTTCAGATCTGAAAATCTTACCTCTTCCCTGCATTTATATCCTGGAATCTATCTTTCATTCAACAAAACATAAATCTCATGCAATTGAATTCTCTATTATATGATTACAATATTAGAGAGCATACAGCAAAGTCCATTTAAATTGTAAGACTTACTAGATGCTTTAAATAATACTTCACACCTAGGTAGTATTTTGTATGACCACTTGTCTCAAAAAATTAGGCTTAAATTGCAGAATGTTTAGGCAATCAGTGCAACTGATTAAAATTTACCTTTTAGCATAAGTGAATTCTTAAATATAAAATGCAATATATATTTTACTTAACTGCATTTTTAAAATGTAGTATTGTATTAAGACTTTATATTAGTTTGTAACATGTTCAATTATATTGTAATGCATATTTAGATTTTTGAAAATATTGTACATAAAACTATTTGACGATGCCATGAGTCTAGTTGACTCCTACGGCTAATAATTTATCTGAATCTGTACAAATGGTAATGGATTCCTCTCAACATGCATTTATGTTATTCTGCTTCTCAAAAGTTAACCTGCCTGTATCTTTAATATAAACTTCTCAGATAAAGCACTGATTCTCAGAACAGAGGGGTACTGGTGCACTTTTCGGATGTATGCTAAGCATCAAGGAATGCATCACTTCAGCCAATAGAATGTGCAGAAATTGCAAAAGACCTGGAGTAATCAGTGCATTATCTGAGATAAATGCCAGGTTAACCTTCTGAGTAGTAGATAATACTACCATGTTCAACGTAAAAGAAAAATGATAACTTCTCCTTCAAGCTGATGTTACTTATTTAATAATTCAAGCAAACTTTACTCCTATCTGAAACCTAAGCTGTAAGATAAGATGAATAAAATAGAACATTTCCCACTTCCTTATCTTATGCTGATAATGTACGCTTCAATGGAGAAACAGAAATAATGAATGTCATCTCTTGACCATCTAAAGATATCATCCTGAACAAACAGTAGTAAATTCAGTCATTCATGCTATTTGAGCACTTACAGCCAAATATTAATTACAATCAGTAGGTATACAGGTTATGATTTAATTTTCCTGCACACGAGTTTATAAACATTGTAACAGATGAAAATTAGGTTGGAAAGAGATTGAAAATGGAGGCCAGGGCCTTTGAAACTAGTCTCTCATAAATATATGAAAAAGTAAGTGACGAGTGTCAATAAACCAACCACAAATAATTTTTATATTAGATGAAAATTAATTGTTCTTCCATACTAGTGGTGTATAGGCTAAGGTTTTAGAGTGTGAAAGAAAGATTAATTCCCATCAATTAACTTGTGTTTAACAATGAAGCCTGAGACTCAAGTACTTACAATAGTAAGTCATCACAAATAGTATAGATCTTGAATACAAAAACCTCTAGTGGTTTACCAGGGAAACCCGATTCAATTGGAGAATTTAATATCATGGTATGTTGGCCATGGTAGCTCAATGGTTAAGAGCAATCGGGTGGAGACTGGCAGATCTATGGTTTAAATCCCAGCCATGACATTGAATTTTTCAATCGATCTTTTGCAACATTCTGTTAACTTCTATACTTCAATGTATTATTTTGCTGTGTTAGAGCCTGGCATACTGCAAGTTAAAATTGCATAAAATGTTAATTGAAAGGTAACATTTCATTATAAAACAAATCCAGTTCCAGTTGTATAAGGTCTGCATTCTTCAAAAGAATGTGAAACTGACAACCCCTTGTCATATACAAATGGTATGTGATGGAACAGGTATTGTTGAAGATAAAGGCCAATCATGTAAAGTAATTTTTACTATTAAGGACTCAAAAACACATCTTACTTCTCAGGTTGTTAGTGCAACAGTGCATGGAGAGAAGTTAACACAAAATAGGTGATTAGTGTAGAGGAAAGGCAAGTTGGGGTGTTCAGGGTGTAAAGAAGTACAAAAATTGCAGAATATAACCGAGTAAATCTCAAGATGGGTAATCTTAAAAGAATGAAAACTTATTTTGAGGGTTCAGCTTGTGCTAGCAAACAAGCTCAGAAAACATCATTTAAAACAAATATCAAATAAGATATTCTGAAGCCCATTTTACTGTCTATAGAAAAGGAAAAATGACCAGAGTGTGTTCTAGAACGCTTTGTATTTGAACAGCAGAAATACATTACTGCAAGAACAAGGAAACTAGTGTTTTGTACAACATACTTTTTGGATGTTGTGTTTGGAGGAATTTGGTGAGTGATGTCAAAATTAATTTTAAAAATATTTGTAGTTAGTTTGACACTTGTCACTTTTCTTAGATTATTGAGGGAGTGGTTTCAAAGGCTATTGCCTCCATTTTCAACATCTCTTAATCAACTTGGAGAGATGTTGAAAAGGGAGGCAATAGCCTTTGAAACTAGTCCCTCAATAATATAAGAAAAGTGATGAGTGTTAAACTACAAATAGTTTTACGATAAATACAAGTGAATCAAGAAGATATTGACACATTGCTTCACTCACACTGTTTATTCACAGGACATGTATTAATTTGTGCTTCACTGTCCCTACGCTTCTTCCAAGTTTATACTTTGAGTTTTACGATACTTTGTGGACTTGCAAATTTCTTCCACATGAGCAAACTGCTGCATATTAAACTGTTTTGTCAGCATCAGACTATATTTCAGACACTAAAGGAATAAGTTCTCATAGTATTGTAAAATTTCAAGATGTTGGTATTCATTGACAAGTACACATGCATGGTTACATATTTTAGTTTCATATTTAAGGTCATACTTTAATGATTGATGATGAATGATTGATTTAATGATTGATATTTGATATAATTGAACTTAAATCAATAGATGTACAAACAATATGCACGATTTATTGAGTACTAAAGAATACATCTTCGGCTACCCCTGAATTCAGCTTTGGCCCTTCTGTCATTAGACAGCTCTTTAATATGTATTACAAATGACACATTTACATGAGCATCTTTTTTTTTTTTTCATAAGGAAAAAGTAAGGGAAGAAAAAGAACAGCCAATTTTACTTACATTTTCTCAAATCTCATTTTCTCTAATGAGATGTTCATACTAGTAATTAATGTCCTAATTACCTAATATTACACCATTAAATCTCATCTCATACTACCTTCTATTCAACTATTTTGTTCACTGCCCAGATCTCCATTTTGTTCTGAAATTTTAATTTTTAAACTTTTACTTTCTTTACTGTCTTTTCCCCACCTTCCTTTTCATTCACAGCTTACCATTATTCACTTCTTTATACAAATAGTTAAAGTAATTAGATTATACTATATATTAGGAATATATATATATGCTTAAATGTAAATAGGATAGAACAATGAGTTTGGGCTAAAGCCATGTTATATTCAAATGTAATTTGAATAGCATAAATAAGGAAATGCAGAAGAAACCTTACCACAATGACTCTGCATGCAATAAACTCAAATATAATGAAATGAAGAGAATTACAAAGAGAAATTCGTAGACACATCAGAGACCAAATTTATCATTAGAAACATCATGGATGGATCTAAGTCAATCCGGAATATTAAGGAGGAGCTAAATGTTGGTAAAAGCTGGATGCTAGGTGTGAAATATAATGGAGAATGCATTGCCTCAAGGTAACAAGTAATAGACCATGCTTCCAAATCTTATAGAACACTATTCCAGCAACACTAAACCAGAGAGAAGAGTATAGATATATGTATAACAGGACAGCCTAGCTACTGGGGTCAGTCCAGTAAGTAATTCCAAGTGAGGTAAGGGTAGCCATAGTAGAAAGGAAGTGCAGGAAAATCCCTGGTGAAGATGGTATCTGCAATGAATATCTTAAGTTAGGCGCTGACGAACTTCTCACACCCATCACCAAACTGTTTAATCTAATACTAGAATCAGAAGTGATCCCCTGAGAATGGAAAACCGAGTGCAATAATTCTGCTCCACAAAATAGAACCCAGAGACGACCTGTAAAACTACAGACCCATAAATCTCAAACCTGTTCAAAATCTTCAAATATTGACAAGACACCTGAGGAAAGTACTTGACAAAAATCAACTGACTAAACAAGCTTGTTTCCGATTGGAATACAGCACAATGGATCACCTACAGTCAGTGAACCAGCTCATAGAAAAGGTGCTAGAATTTATCAAGTAATATATACCACTGGTGGACTACACCAAAGCTTTCAGCTCTGAAATATCAGAAGCAAAATATATCAGAATACTCTCCAAGCTATACAACAGCAACATGGCTAAAGTAAAGACCGACAGGGAAGGAAAGAGCTTTACACTTGGTGTCCAACAGGGAGACCCGATATTGCCAAAGCTCTTCAGCAGCCTTCTGAAGCACAAATTCTGGAAATTTAACTGGAAAAAGAAATGGCATAAACAAAGATGGCCTCTGATTAATGCATCTACGGTTTGCAGATGACAGTGGTGGCTGGATCTGCAAAGGAACTGCAATCAATGCTAACAGAGCTAAGCAGAGTAAGCATTCAGGTAGGACTAACCATGAACCCAAAGAGAAGCAAGCTAATGACAAATACTGATGAGCAAATAACTGTCAATGGGGAGAACCTGGAAAATGTCTGAATATGTCTACTTGGTGCAAACAATCTTTTTCAAACAATTCCATATTGGAGATAAAAGGGCACATCAATCTGGCATGGAAGAAATTTTGGAGCCTCAAATTTATCTTAAAAGAGAGGTCCTTAAATTAAGCAAAAGGAGCAGTAATAGAAACCTGTGTGCTACCAGTATTAACCTGGTCTATAATGAAAAAACAAACCAATGTTTCAGATTTGCCAGAGAAAGATGGAGGAAAATACTGCACATAATACAAGACAGGATATCAAACAGGACTAAGACGGTTATGACTGATGCAACTGCACAGGTGGAAGAGCTGAAATGGAGATAGGGAGGGCATGTCACCAGAATGGACCCTGGCCAATGGACCCAAAGAATATGGGATAGAATAGGACCAAGATCGAAAGGGAGTCCGAAGACAAGGTGGGCAGACGTCTTTAGGAAAACAGAGGAACACTAGTATGGACGAGACATGCTAACAGACATACGTGGAGAAAACAGAGCAGCCACCCACAAATACACCCCACCCCTCATAGTTTGCAACAGAACTGTTAGTGATTGTGTCAGTGCAGTTCAAGAAGTAGGATCAATGTAAATTACAAAACTCAAGCTGCACAAGAAGGAGCTTAAGATGGATCACTAAATTTAGGAGAATTCAAATTATAGAAATATCACAGATCCATCACCTTAAGCTCAGAGGAACATTGGTTACAGAACAAAGAATATAAAACAATCTATCCTAGGTCTAAGTACATAGTGTAGAGAATATAGGACATTACTAGTCATCACAATAGATAAGATACCGACAAGCAAGCATGACTCTTAGGAGTTGCTACCCTAATGAGCTCACAGCAGCAACTCCCGCACTAGCAGGAGGCCTTTGCCCTTTAAGGATAGATTGTCTATTTATTATTAGAAATAGAAAATTGCAGGCATTATTTGTCTAGCTTTAAAAAATACAAAACAAGAGCTTTGAATTTATATTTTGTAATAGAAATGTATTAAGTAAACAAGTACATTTGTGTGAATACATATATAGGGATATTTATGTATAACCTCAGAATTCATTAAAATAAAGAGAAAAAAGCCATCCTCAATATGGAAGTTTTAATAATTTATCCCACAAAAAGTAGTTTGCAATAAAGGGCATCTACATTGTATTTTTAAAAGCATATTAAAATTCCCCTGTTTTAAAACAAATTATAAACCAAATTAATAAATTTACATGAACATTAAACAAAGCTACTATATGCCTCAGGGCCGCCACATGAAAATGTAACCTTAAAATGTGAAAATCAAATGAAGGAACTAAGCAATACAATTTATGCAAATGTTTCTCGTAACTTGAAGTAGAAGAATACTTGAGTCATTTCCTTATGCAATAATGGCAGTTACTATCATCAAGACTTCTAGATATATGTTCAAGATAAGAGCACACAAATTAAGAGATAAAACGAATGGAAAAGATATCATTGATTCATAACAAAATTAAGTAATCCAAATCACCTTTTGACTATCTGGGGAAAAAAAAATCATATCTATTAATACAAGATCAGAGAAACCATAACATAAGAAAAATGTGTTGGCAACATACAGCACATAGCAAGATGCTAACTAGCAATTAGGTTTTATACTTGCATTAAATTGTGAAGATATATGTACACTGAATTAACAAATTACATTAAGAAAGTCACTAAAAGTTATATTCATGTATGGAAAATCCAGCTCTATGCATATGAGCAAAATTACAGAAACACTGAAGATGCCTGAGGGACATTTCCAATGATGTGCTTTGTCACAAGATATTTTGGTTGGGTTTAAAAGTGAATTCCTAAGTTTCATCAAGCATACCATAACTATATTTGCACCTGTGCTAAACAATTCTAGATCATGCTGAACATTCCAAGTCATACCAGCAGAGAGAATTTGCAGAAGAGAAGTGCCAAATAGTCTTACAAAACATAAGTGAAAAAGAATAAGTATTATCTAAAGCTTCAAGTCAAAATTCTACTGAGAAAAATATTCTGAAATCAGATACAAGGAGATATGGGATAGGATTTCTACAACAAAAGATCTGGAAGAATTATAAAACAATTTGTTTAACATACATGTGCTAATCGAACCAAACAGAAAATTAACAGGTAGATACCATAAACAGATGTTGAAATCCTTTAAAAAAAAAAAAAAAAAAAAAAAAAAAAAAAAAAAAAAAAAAAAAAAAAAAAAAAAAAAAAAAAAACAAGTTCTCCTTCGAATAAGAGCAACACAACTCCACTTATATTCATTTAAATATAATGTGCAATCCATATTTTACACAGAAAGGAAAATATAAATATCAATGTCAATATTTTGGGGGAAAAATTTATTTAGCTTTAAAACTTGTTACATATTATGAATTAATAAAGATAACCATTGAAAAACATTTGAATCTTGTGAAGTACATAAAAGGTACAATATGGTAATTAGGCTGATCTGCAAGTTCTAAGACATCAAGAAATCACTTTTTATATTCTTATTTACAAATAAGTGAAGTGCACATGCATGCAAACATAGGTGATTCTCAAGAAGTCATGGTAGGCAGACAAGGGCACAGCAGACAGATGGTAAGCCTTGGCCCAGAAAGGTCTTGTGCTGCAGGTTAGTTTTAATAGTATTTCACACCTGTTCTTACTATAAATGACACCACAGATGGATATTAAGAATATATTAGATTGCATGATATTTGGGAAGAAAACAATCCAGGGCTAAATTTAGGGTATCTTTCCAGCATTTGCCAGTTATGATATCTTAGAAAAACCTGGTAGAAACATTGAGGGAGCACATCCTGGCAGGATTTTTAACTACAACTTAAAAAATAATATAGCTTAATACTAATGTTAGAAGGAAAACTGCTTCATATCCTGTAATTTGCCAAACACATTCTAAAAATCCTCTCTCTCTGTCCCCCTCTAATGATCCATAACTGAAGTAATGTAACCCAATGAATATCTGGCTAAATAGACTATATTAAGATTTATATTCAATGTCAGGAGTACCATATCTAATTATACAGAAACAAATGAGCATTATTACATATAGGCAAATGCAGATTTAATCCATTCAGACAGCTGCTTGGTAATGCTGTTGCCTAATGCATGTTGTACAAAATTAGATTTTGCTAACCAAATAAGATGGTTTTGTAAAATCTGAGGCTCACACTTCAGGAGCTCTGCAGTTAAAATCCTGTCAGAACAGGCCTAATCCTAATCAAATCAAATTTATTCACCATAAGATTTCCAATTACAGAAATATCGGCTTCGTCAATACAATTTTACATTACAGATTAACAGTAAACACATGATCGGATAAACAAATAAGGTGATAGTATTTACAATTGCAATATATATAATACATATGTCTAACAAAATTGATTCACTGTTCATCAAGGTATTCATTTACTGAATAAAAACATCTTTGTATTAGATACTTCTTTAATTTCCTTTTAAATATTGTTAAATTTGGTAATTCTTTGAAATATTGAGGAAGTTTGTTGTACAATTTAATATTTATTAAATTTTCTACTGTTGACGAGTCACCTGTTTACTGAGTTTTTACTCACTATCTGTAAGCGTATGTGACAATAAAGCATCTTATCTTATCTTACAGTTATAGTGTATACTTTTTTCATATAGGGTTCTCTTATGCCCTGTAACATGAAGATGTGATTTACCTCTAGTGTTGTGACTATGTATTTCAGCGTTTGTGACAAAAATATTTAACTGTTTATGAGCGATCACCAGCACCTCATAGAGATATATAGATGGAACTGACAGAATATTCAATGATCTGAAATAAGGTCTACAACTGTGGTACTGGAAAGATTCATCATTAAACGTATGGCCCTCTTTTGTATTATAAACATTCTTTTCGTATAGCTCGTCTTTCCCCAGAATATTATGCCATAGGATAACTGCGAGTGAAAGTAGGCAAAATAGGCTATTTTAAGCACATCAAGATTGACTGATGATCTTAAAGTATATAGTGCAAAACAAGTTTGACATAGTTTTTTGGATAAAGCATCAATATGAGTTCCCCAATCTAGATTACTATCTACCCAAACTCCAAGAAATTTAATTTTATCTGTAGTAGTTACTGATTCATTCTCTAAGCATATATTAGGGAAACTTACATTTTAGTTGACTTTATGATGGAAACCTACAGCGATGCTTCTGCTCTTATTAATAATAAGTTTATTGTCTTTAAACCAATTTGAAACATAGTCTGTTACCCCATCAACGTTTGCTTTGAGTTCTTGTTTGTTTTTCCCAGAAATGAGAACACTGGTATCATCAGCAAACAGAGTAAATTTAGTATTAATGCATTGGTTGTTTTTGGCCAGGTCATTAATATACAATAGGAACAATAAGGGACCCAATACCGAGCCCTGCGGAACTCCATATTTAATGTTTTTTACACTAGAGCGAGCAGCTTTAATCTCCTTCGAACCATTTACTACATATTCAATTTCGGTTAACTGCTTTCTATTTATTAGGTACGATTTAAACCATTCAAATGGAACTCCTCTGATACCATAATTATACAACTTGTGTAATAATATATCACGGTCGACTAGATCAAAGGCCTTTGACTGATCAAGAAATAGTCCCATGCATTGATTCCCGCTGTCTAGATTTTTTAGTATATCTTCAATAACGTTCCGTAGTGCTGAGCTTGTTGATTTCCCTTGCTGGAACCCGTACTGCACTTTCGATATAATATCATATTTATTTAGAAATGCTAAGACTATTGTACACCACCTTTTCAATTACTTTAGAAAAAACTGATAAAATAGATATTGGCCTATAATTTTCACAATCAGATTTTGAACCCTTTTTAAACAGTGGTTTAATTTTTGAGACCTTTAGATTCTCAGGGAAGTGACCTTCACAGAGTGATATATTTATAATATGACAATGGTTTAACCAGATGCACAGCGCAATTTTTTAGAAGCATATTAGAAAACTCATCCAGGCCAACAGATTTTTTGGGTTTCATACTTTTAATAATGGAGAGTAGCTCTGCTTCTGTTGTTGGTAAAAAATATAAAGATTCCCGAATTTGATTATTTTGGGTAATTAAGCACGAATTGATAGCTACGTTTTTCCTCTTTCTAATGAGTTCTGCAATGGTCGAAAAATATTGGTTAAATTCATGAGCTACCATTAATGGATTAGATACTTGCCTACCATTTATATTCACACTAAAATCAATATTTTTCCTTTTTTTCCCCTCAATCTCATGTTTTATAACATTCCATATAGTTTTTGATTTGTTTAAAGAGCTATTTACCAGAGTACCATTGTAGAGTTTTTTAGCCATCCTGACTACTCTGTTGTATATTTTTTTATACTTTATGTAATATTGTTTAAAATCATTGGAAGCAAGATTATGTTTAGTTAGTCTACTTAGGAAACAAAGTCTTTTGCTTGATATCCGAATACCCTTAGTAACCCACTTAGTTTTATTATGTGTTTTTTCTTTCAAAGTTGTGATAGGCATGGCTATGTTCAAGTTGAGATTAAGAATTTTTTCAAATTCGATGTAACATTTATCCAGGTCATTTTCGCAGCAATACACATCCATCCAGTTTCCCCAGGTTTTTTTCAGTCCTCGTAACCAAGGAGTTATTACATTATAATCAGTCTCGTACAAATCCTCTCTATGGTATTGAAATTTGACAGTTGGATTCCACCTTTCATAGTTTGCCTACAATGTGTCTTAGAACAATCAGTAATCATTGACTGGCCTTATAAATGGAAACTAAATATAATAAAGAACCTTAAAATTCCAGGACTTATGTACTTAAAATTTTTATCTAGCCATTGGGAAATATATCAATTTGAGATTTCCTTCTGGTCTACTGGGAAAAATGTGCGACAGTTGTAACATTTAATGTCATACCTGCAGGTTGCCATTGTAACTATGGTTCTAAACCTGGCTGTGGCATTGAATTTAAGTTCCTATACTACCTTTCCTTAAACATGTGTTTGTTTCCCCTAGTCTGAAGAATTAATTTCAAGTCTGATACTTGACATTGTAAACATTCTGAAGGTTATGCCTACATTATTCTCCAATCCAGCATGTCAAGTTTCTCCTAGAGTTTTATGGCCTCTATTGCAATGTCGCATAAGTCCTTCTGGAATGTATAATGTCCCTTTAGTATCATGATTGTTTCTCTTCTGTAAAAATTTTCTATAGACTAATCAGCCACAATAGGAGCGAAGTGGGAAGAGGAACTTAACACTTACAGAACAAATGAGGAATTAATGGGACATCAGAAGTTCACTCAAATGAGAAAATCATTTGTACATCTAAGTCATACTATTAACTTATGGGAAGGGAGAAAAACATAACGGAATGCTCAGTTCCTCCAGAAACTGTCTTTATAATTACCCATGGATTTTCCTCCAATTCAGGAGCACCCAAGAGCATTCCATTAAGTTAGCTTTCTCACCTTCCATATATTTAAGAGATTGTACTAGTCTGAGAAATATAATTGAGGCTGACACCTATGATGTATTTTCACTGTGAAACTTTACACTCCTATCAGCTGGACACCCCCCCCCCCCCACCACTTCCCTATGATTTTTAACATTAACGGTGTTCTGCACTGTCAACAAAACAGTGGCCTTGTCCTTCAATTGCACTTATATTGTGGCCAACCAGTAGCTTTGCTCTTTCTGGGCTACTATTGAACGTAATTTTGTGCCATATCACTTAATAGCTTCATTAATTCAATTGATTGCCTAAGATATTCAAGAGATATTCTGTCCTTCAGGTTAGAGTTTCTGAAGAAATCTTAAATATAAACATCCAGACTGTTTACAAATCCTTACATTTCCCCCCTTTATGTCACATTCCTGTATGCTGAATCATGTATCTTATGTAGGGAATGCAATCTAGCTACTTGCTCTTATTTTAGATTACTTAAAATTGAAGTAATTATACTTCAGTATTTATGATAAATGCTAAACATTCTAAATGCTGCTTTCCTGTATGATGCAATATCTAACCAATTCATAATATATAAAGATGCAAAGGTACTGTATATACCTTTGCAATATAAACTGCAAGATCGTACTCTTCTCTCATTTACAACACATTGGACAACCGTACCAGTAAATTGCAGTTGCCTTAGATGTTTGCAATAAATACTGCTCGGTATTGGATACTGATTACTTGAACATGCACTAAATATATTTTTATATAAAGCCTATGTTAAGAAAGTTATTGGTTTAAAACAATTTGAGAACTGTGATCCAAGTGCATTTGTCCTAGAAATTTTATTCTTTATGGACTGCATAGGCACTTAAGCATATTGGTGCATTTTTTGTTACATTTACTCAAATTATACAATTATAAATAACATTTCAAAACTTATGTACTGTAACATGCAACCCATTTATATACACTGCTGGTTCCTTATCCATATACACTGAATACAGAGTCTGCTAAAAATGTATACTATAACAAGACAAAGTTCACTTCAAAACTGTCACTAAAATCCTTAGCTCAATGTTAACATACATCAGCCTTTCACACAAATGCAACACTTCAAAATTTCTTTACAATGTTCCTTAAGTTTCTGTAGTATGCACTCCTTGCTATAATCTGACTATACACAGGTCCTGCTCTAACTCGCCAATTCTGAACACAGCTCCAATATTAACACAAATTGCTTTACTGCCGATTTCACAGCTCCGTGATCCCTCACCTAGAGCTGCACTTGCTGACCTGTGAACTGCTTCCTGCCCATTTCACAGCCTGCCAACTCATCACGGAGCTTAGAACCTACACAGCTTGAAGCACCAAGCTGCTCATGCTACTCGCTGTAAACTTGCCAACTCTGGACAACTCAATGCTGACTGTTGGTCTTGCATTGACTTTTATGTATCCGCTAGGTGCAGTAGGTCTTTCTGGAATTTGATATCTCTAGAACTACAGTCTCAAAAGTTCTTTTTGCATTGTAATATGACTCACTTCCTGAGTCAGCTGTCCCTGAACATGTTTCTTATGGCAACTTTCTTTCTGCCAGTGGCTGACTTTCAGTGGATGCTACTATTTCACAGCTGATTTGCACAACTTCCAATGTGACAATATGCTCTTCGTCAAGCTGTAAGAGAATCTTGATATTTCAGTTACTAGTACATGTATTATAGTTTAATGTTTCACTCAGCAAATGTCAGCACTTGCATCACATAGTTCAGTTACCAATGGAGCAAAAAAAAAAAAAAAATGCAAACGACATTCAAATAGTAGAGGCACAGAAGTGGTTTACCAGACTATGTCATTGGAAGTGCAATGTTAGTAGAGGAAAGTTTGAAACAGAATCCCATCTACCTAACAAATACATTGACAAGTTTGAGGTTGTGATATTGTATTTGTGATATTCACAAAGATTGGGAAGGCTGCATAAAGCTATGAGGCCTGCTTCATTCGCTCACATTGAGAAAACATCAGTTTAACAGATTCTGCCTATGCAATGAGCACCTGCAGTGGATCTCAGGATTATATGTATGACTGAAGTATAAGTGGAAAGCGTAAATCTCGCAACTACTGTATGCCATTAATGAAAATCCTGAATGCTGAATGCAATTTTGTGGTTGGTATCAGCAAATTTTAACTGAAGATGAACAGTTTTTGATGAAGGGAGTATGGTTGGATGAGTGCCAGTATAAACTGAATGGAACAATGGCACGACTACATCTACTGGACAAGGGCATATCTACATGTTCATGTGGACCAGGCAAATCTAGTGGAAGTTTATGTGTGATGCACACATATTTGTAGTCTGTTTTAAACACTGTCACATTTTATATTATTGAGGCTCTAGTTTCAGAAGCCGTTGCATCCATTATCAACCTCAAAGGTCCAACTATTGTCTGTTGCCTGCTCTCTTCTGTGATGAAACTATGAACTTCTGTCAAATTATCCACTATTGGTTTTTTAGGTTTCTGGGAGGTATGTGAATGCACATTTAATAAATGCACATTTAGTAAGTTCAAAAAGGAACAAAATATAATCTTGGTACCTACAAATACTCAGTACTGAAATTGCTGAATTAAAAAACAAAGGATGGAAGCCCACCAAATAACAGATCTGGAATATATTAAGTTATAAAGACTGAAAAATGCTACATAGGTCAAACTAAAGGAAACCTAAAAGCCAGAGTCAAAGAGCTCTTTAGAAATGTAAAATTGAAACAAGTCAAGAGTAGCATTTCACTTTTGTAACAGAAAGCACATTGATCCAAATACAAAATTTCTAAAAGGAGTGATGTACCAAAAACAAACATGGGAGAACAATCATATGGAAAAATAAAGACAGAGTGATTAACTTTGAAATCTCACCAGCAGATAATTTGACAAAGAAATTCATGGTTCTGCCACCGAAGAGAAGAAAGCAGACAACAGACGATACACTTTCAACATTGAGAAAGGATGCAACGGTTTCCAAAACTAGTCCCTCAATAATATAAAATGTAAGTGACAAAGTGTTAAAAACTGACTACAAATAGGTTTTTCAATAGTTTGACGTCACTGTTACTAAATTTCTTTATCATACATAATTAGTGTAAGTTGCTTTCTTTGATTCTACTGTTACTGGAAATTCATGGTTTGGATGAAGAGTGGCCATTAAGTACCCCAATGTTTGCCAGATCCTTGTTACAAGTTTTTACATTTAAAGAAATTTTTAAGTCGTTAGGTTAAACTTGTAAATTATGAATATTTTTATTTTAATAGATCTTTTTAGGTCAAATTGATTCAGAGTATAATAAAACCCTATGGGGAACTGTGAAAAATTAAGTATCAAAGTAAGCCATACTTCCTTGTGGAGCTTCAGGATGTTACAGCAGCATGTACAGCAATCTCCATTGAATCACCAACATAGCTTGGCAACTGTTCTTCATACCATTATGCATCTGGCCATCAATTGCAAACACTTGGAATGTTCACAATGTCCTTAATTGGAACTATATACATGATCAATATTTACATTAGAAGAAATACATAGTGAAAATTTTTCTTCCACACTAGCTGGTGTGGGTTAAGGTTTAAACAGGTAAAGTAAAACAAAAATTAAATGCCATGGCCGGGATTTGAACTACAGATCTTCTAGCCTCCATCCAGTTCTTACCCATTGAGCTCCCATGGCCAACATGCCAGCAAGATATTAAATGTGCCAACTGGCTTGCATATTTTCCAATAAAGCACAAAGATATTCAGTAAGATATGCACTGTTTGTAGGACTTACTATGATTCTACCTATCCAAAAATATAATGCTTGTTCCATGAAGTGTGCTCATTTTGCTGGCAGGCCTTGTATATATGACTCCAAAATACTTGGAATAAGTAATTTTTACTTCAAAATGAACATGAATGACAGGAAAAATCAAGTGGGCTTGAAAATTAAAGTCCAATCATTTTAGTGTGGCATGTAGGAAGCAAACTAACTGCTTACTGTTTGTTGAAGTCTTGCAGCTCCAAGCTCTTTGTAGTGATAACATTTGGGACAAAATCTAGCAGATCTGTGGACACCAGGGGAACATTCCATGGTTCCGTTAAATTCTGAAACAAGACAAAACATTTAGTTTCAGTTTGAAAACTACTAAGGTAAGCAGGTCTAGAAAAATATGCATGGTAAATTTTTGGGATATCAGTTAACACCAAGAGGGATGCTCAGAAATGAATTAAGGAAACAATTAGATAAGATGAATAAAATGGTTAACATTTCTATAGCAATAATGCAGAACTAGATAAGATACTATTCATTCTGCAAACGTATCAGCCTTCAAGGACAAATTTTCAATTTATATGTAGAACTATGCAATTTAATATCAGCCATTTATTGAGCAGAAGAATATTAAATTGCTATTACACACTTCTTTATTGCCTTTATAACAAATTCTTTATCAAATTCATTTCTTTGGGTAACGTCTTAAGAGCTGTTCATGCTTTTTATGCAGTAGTTTAGTGTAAGCTTAAGAGATATTTACTATCAAATTTTTATTTTAAAATATTTTATAATCTGATATTCATGCATGGGACCATTAAAGTATCCGATAGTTTGAAAATTGATCTGGATGTCTGTTTACCTTTCGAGGTTCTTTTTTTTTTTTTTCCATCTCAGTTGCTGTAATACTTGCATGTGTAAACACACAAAAGCTCAGTGAACTTGCTTTAAGTACCTATTTCATTATCAGTTCCTCATGTATTTTTAGTTATATGGGTTATATTATATGACTTTCAGTTTGTCTTATACAGTACACACATTCTGTCTGTAATATCAGGGATTACTTCTGTATTTCTAATTTTATACTACTTAGACTACACTTAATTCAAAGTTTGTCCAAATTGGTTTTCAATATTACACCCACAGTCTCTCAAATTAGTTAAAAGACCATGAGCAGCATTCCACTGATTCAGCATTTCCTATTATAATATTCAGTTATAGACATCTTACAATGTTTCAAGCTTCATCAAAATCAAATACATTTTATAATTACAAGCATTTGTTATTTACATATATACAATTCTAGTTATGATACATATTGTATACAAAAATGAATTTAACTATAACACTAGGTACATCTTCACAGTTCATCTATTCTATATAGACATCTGTCAAGTATTGTTTTAATGTTTTGAATTGGTTATTTTTTTAATTTTTTTTTTTTTTAGCTGTAGGGGAAGTTCATTGTACAATATACCACGAATTATAAGAGGATCCTTCTCAGCTGCTTTCTTTGTCATACTCTATGGAAATTATCCAGGTTTGTGTTGTAATTTAGTAGTCACTATTCCTGTTTATATTGTATTTCTCATCCAAAACCAATAAAATAACATTGAGAGACCACAGTTAATATATTTTGAGATTTAAAAATGCTTTTGCATGACACCTTCCTTCCTTAAATATAATTCTTAAACTCAGTTTTTGTAGAGCGAGTATTGTGTTTAAATTTGTGATTCCTGCACTACCCCAAATTTCTATCTCAATTAATATGCCTGTGTATCTAGCCATAATAAGAAAGTTTTAGAACATCTAAAGTCAAATAGTTTGATGATTTTCTTAATACATACATAGCTGAGTAAATTCTTTTAAATACTTTATCCAACTGGTTATGGAAGTTTAGGTTATCTAAAAATTATTACTAAAAATTAATAGCTTTTACTTGCTCTGTTATTTCTCCATTGATAGTAAAGTTAATTTTATTACTGTATTTTAGTTCAAATAACATTACTTTCGTCTATATTAACCTTTAGATTATTTTTCTTAAAGTATTCTAACAATAAATTTGTCTGTTCTTTAATGTTGTTTTCTAAATCGTTTTCAAATGTATCCCAGAAAACCATTGAGGTATCAGCATATGCTATTGCTTTACCACTGTTAAACTTGAGCATGTCATTTACATAATGACATGGAAATAGGTTCTTAATATGAGCCTTGTGATTTTGAATGCTTCAGTAGTCAACTTTGAGAACTGCAACTTGTGTGCATGCATACATACATACAATGCACACATGCATGCACATACACACTTTTTTTTCATTGCAGTATTGCATATCCAATTCAACTTCTGTTTCCTTGCATTAATACTACAATCAAAACCAAGTTTTGCTTTCTATTGTAGAGTAAGAAAATTTGCAATTTAAGAATCAGCTCCAAAAAGTCAAAGAACTTTGATCTCTTAGCAGAATTTTCTTTTGGAGAACACCTAATGTCTACTCAAAACAAAATTGCATGGATCCTATTGAACATAAATACAGAAATTAATTTTTAGAGGAGTCGTATCTCGATATAAATACAGAAAGTCGGCAAAAGGCTGTATTTTGATAACTGATATAATCTTCAGTTTGTCCATGTTAGCAAATTGGCAAGATATGTTCATATAAAGTACAAGTGTCCTTGATTGCTAACATGCTAAATTGCAAATTGATTTTGCAAGTGAGACACTAAAGAGTTAAACAAAGTTTCAGATTTCGCTTTGATTTTTCACACTTGAGAAGTGAACTGACCCACATATCCAGATTTTGGGTTCTGTAACAATACTGAGTTTATTCTATGAGTACTTGTAATTTCCAAAAGTTAAGACTGTTCTTTCAAACCTACACACTGAGTACATTAGTTTGCACAGTACCAACAACTAATTCCTCAATAGAGATATCCTCCTTACATAGGACTTTCTGGAATGTGCAAAGCCAGGAAAAGTTTGCTTTATGACTTAAGTATAGAAATACCCTTGCTCAAAATATTGATGTCTAAGGAAAGATACTTGAGTGTCCTGGACCTTTTCTAGTAACACAGAGAAGTTGCCTTTCAAGAAAAACTGCGGCAAGCAACATTATTATTACTATTACATCTACTATTACTAGTATCATTACTGGTAAAGCAGTTCGGGCAGTAATATCAGTTGTATTAGTCGTATTAGCAGTATTGTTCTTAAGATTACTTTCTTCATGTGAGGCACACTGAGCCACAGTATATTACATATGTACTGTTTGGCACCGCAAAGAAAGTCACCGGGAAATGAGATGCAGGGTGGTTGGAGAAGGTTCCAACTTCCTGCTTGATATGTTTCACACCCTATGTCCATTCAGTTCCAGACCATTCAAAAACATTGATGCCTTCTACTTTTGTGAATAAATCTTTGTTTTAGTGTACTGAGTGAATAGGCTGCATTTTTTTTCTTAAAATGGCTCTACTCCTAGTGTAGCATGCATTCTGTCAAATTCACTGTTCTTGTCCCACTGTGTAAGGGTAGCACATTCCTGTCAAGGACTTTCCTTGCTTTGGTGGACAGTATATACCTCCCAGGCAGTCATAATCTTATGCAAGAAAATGAAATACCTTGTCTTTCAAGGAGAAACAAATTTTACTAATTTGCAGGATGAAACTGTACAACAGCTGAAGATATGTTAAATTATGATAGTATGTAAAATATGATGTAAAATTAGTTTTAAAAAATAAACTAAACATATTTTACTAAAGAATAAATTTATTCAATAGATGAATTTCCAAATAGTAAAATAAATTTGTGTATATTAGTAACAACTTTTAAAGAAATAAAGTAGGTTTATATACATTTAGAACTCAAGCTTCTAAATCATGTACATTGCGACATAAAAAATAAACTAGTGTTAAATTTGTGTATAATTCTGTGCTTCATTGTATCATAGTCAATACTCATTAAGAATATTAAATTTTTATATTCAACTTAGCCTATACATCACCTTAAATTTATTTATAAAGGTATTATACAGTTAACTGTAGAAGGTTTTGAATTCTGTATCTATTTATTATGTAATTTTAATGATTGTTTTACACATTTGATTTAATGTGTTACCTATTTTGTGTTTAATATAGTAAGGCAGGATGTGGCACTACATCGCCCACTGGCCCAGTCTATGGCACACTAACCCTGACATTTACTTCAACAAGTAATAGAATCAACAAGAATTTCTTTCATTCACTTTTCTTGTGATAAACTAATGTTTGGTTGCCTCAACATTTGAGAGTAATCTCTTCAATGAATTTCAACAAATGTAGGACAAAATTTTATAAAAATTGTTTGAAGCCGTTTTGAAAATTTGGCTATCAGATATCCCAACGCATTTGTGAATCTATTTTTAATACAAGAGGAATACGTTCAGTTGAAATGATTGTACCTCAAATTTATCAGTCTGAAAGTCAGCAAGGTCAGCAGTTTCTATTTACCAATGCTATGAACACACATTGAATAAACTCCTGCCATATCCCACAAGCTTCAGTGTTCTATCTACTCCTCACCACTGCAACATACCAGCCTTCTCTTGCACAATGCAAAAGTGCAACAGCCTTTCCACAATAGCTACGGCTGATTGTTTCTGTAGCATTTCCCTTGGACTGACATGTATCAAATCCTGATGTTGCTGAGAATTACTTTGTAATGTTTAAAATTATAAATAACATGAAATTAAATTCTCACATAAAGAGAAAAGGAATCTACACTACTACTGTGATAAGTGATTGCACAGATGTGCCATTATGCCACTACCTATTCCTTGAGTAATGAACTTCTAAAGGAATGCTTGGACTACTTTACAAAGTTTATTTCTATTTATTCAAAAAATAATTCCTAAAGTAACTGACGATTGAAAAATATTAGATGTGATACCTTCAAGTACTTTTGCTAAGGGTCATTTTATAATGAATGTGTACAGTCAAGTGCATGAAGCATGTTAATGCTTCTGGTTTCCTATAGTATTTTCTTGTATTTGATTCTATAGAATGTCTTATGAGTTTCACACCAGCACCAAGTGAGCCTTTTATTGAGCCTAACATACTTATTAGCCCATGAATAAAGGTCAGCCTAGTTCAGTTGTGAAGGGGAGAGTATGGACCTGAATGGCTAGAAGGTCTGCTTCACAATGACAATCAACATCAGTCCCTGGATGAGAGTGCTTATACTGATTTGACGTCTTAATTATACCACAAACATTAACCTATGAATACAGATCTATTTAAGGCTGAGGAATTAAGGCAGCAGAAAGAGCAAAACATGTAATGGGTTGCTATAACGTAGTAATGGCTGGGTGGCCATGGTGTAGGTAGGTAACTTAGCATTTCCTTAACAAAAAATATTACACATTATGTTTATGTATTTCCATGCATTTGACTGTACACTAAACATCCATATTGTGAAATAATTACATTTAAGTATGTAGTTTATGGAGAGCATGGTAATAAAATTACTTTGGGTAGCAACACAGTAAAATAAAAGCAGAAGTATGTAAATTTGCTTTCAACAGTGCATAAGCAAATTAAGTATCAGTACATTTTGTGACTCACCATGGAAAAACGAACATTTTGTTGATTGAAGTCAGTAAAACTTGATATTGGTTCATGTCCTGGAGGTATTTCCACAAGCTGAATCCACACCGATAAATAATTAGAAGTTAAGTTGCCATAATACTCTGGTAGAAATGCACCTCTTAATGATACTTCAACTTTCCGACTTGATGGATGCTCTCTTAACCAAAAATCTAAAATATGAAATATTTTTAAGTAAAGAATTAAACTGGATTTCACAATCTCCAATTTTTAGTGTTGGTATTAAATGTCTACAATACCATGCATCGTTGTACAATGTAGAATAAATTTAAATCTTTAATGTGACTACACTTACAATTGACTTGACTCATTTATATTTATAAATTTTTCCCTTTATTGCCCCTTTTTTTAAAACTTGGGCCTGCAGAAATTAATAAAATGGGTAAAATGGTACTTGAAGGAGCCCAAGATCTACCAAGCTCAACTGTTAAGTGTTATGGATGATGAACTATCCTATCTAGTCTGAAACTTTAAATATTCAGGTTAAAGCCAGATATGATACCCGTGATACTAGCCCCACCTCCCACACAAGTGTCCAAGTCACGGCTACAATATAGGCCAAAGAAATTCTTAAAACCTGTATGAAGAATGAATGCAGACCAACAGTGGAACTTGTATAAAAACAAATGTATAAGCATTATTACAGCATTCCTGTACCATTTGACAATACTGGTGAACAGCATTTGAGTATTACAGTGGACAGGTTCGATTCAAGTCAAAAAGCAAACACTCCCGCTCTTATGATTACAAATTAGAAAATCAATATTTAATGTCTTAGATTTACAAAAGAGAAATACAAAGGTCTAATTACACTGGACAATGAAACAGACTTTCAAACATTTTTTTGCATAAAACATCACTCGTATTTTGATGTTCTAATGTGGCTTGGTTTGTATGAGCCAATCTTTGGAAAGAAGTTGATTCAATCTGGGTTGGTCAGGTAACTGGGAGTTATACTGGATTCTAGGCTGACGTGGAGAGAGCACATTGAACATAAGGTGATTAAGGCCTGCAATACTTTGTGGGCCTTTCAGAGGGCCCTTGGTGTGAGGTGGATACTAAAACCACGGGTAGTTTATTGGCTCTACATCTCCATCGTTAGGCCCTCCATCACTTATATTTTGTTGGTATGGTGGTCTTGTTAGGACACAGGCTACCAAAAATGAACTAAATAAGATCCAACGCTTGGTGTTTTTGGGAATTACTGGAGTCTTGCACACCACTCCACTCAGTGCACTAGAGGCACTGATTGGCTTGCCTTCTGTTTATCCAATGAGAGGCCAGGGTGACTGCTCTTCGTCTGAGTTTAGGCTGTTGATCTTTCAAAACTCAGTTAAAGGACACAGACTGAACAGGCTTCAGAAGTTGCAGACTATTGTAACGATGGTTTGCAGCAATATGAAGCCTAGTTATAATCTCGACTCTGGATATAGGGTCAGTTTTCCATCCAGAGAGGAATGGACTCATGGCCCATGGGCTCCCAAGTGTCTAGGAGTCCATCTGGTATACAGATGGCTTCAAGATGGATGAAGGGACCGGGGCTAGCATTTATGGGCCTAAGATGAGGCTGTCGTACTCACTGAGAGGCTCTTCTACAGTATTCCAGACCAAAATATGCTATTTTGGCCTGTGCTTAGGTCTTAGGGATGCCTTGGCTGCACGGTCAGATCAGCATCTGTTCTGACAGCCAGGCTGCCCTGAAGGCACTATGTGCTAGCACAAGGTCTAGGTTAGTACGAGAGTGCCAAGAGACCTTGGATATTCTGTTCTCATTGACCAGTACAGCTCTACTGGGTTCCTGGGGATGCTGGAATCAGAGGAGGTGAACTAGCTGATGGCCGAGCCCTCCCTGGCTAGCCTAACACTTACTGGTCTGGAACCTGTTTTGTATTACCCCAAGAAGGGTAAGATATGAGATACTTGATTGGGTATCACTTTAACATAGCACTTCATGGTTTAATCTTACTACAGCTAGGCAGGCTCGGTCCATGATTGTGGGACCTAGCAAGAACAGCAGGATTCTGCTAACCTTCAGTCAGGTACAACTTAGAAGTGTTGGCCTGTTGACAGGGCACAATACCCTAAAGAGACACCTGCATGTAATGAAGCTTAATGTAGGCTCCACATGCACGAAGTGTGGTGGAGAGGATGAGTCTTCTCTACGTATTTTGTAGAAATGTGAAGCATTTGCTACACTTAGATATTTCATCCTGGGCTCATACAAACAGAGCAGATGATATAAAGAGTAATCATCTAAGACTTATCCTGTCCTTTTTGAAGTCTGACTTGAATGAGCACTCTAATAAGAGGGGCACAAAGGACCCAACATGTGGCCTATGTGCAAGGACGGAAAGGGCCCAACCCATTTACTTTTAAAGTTTTCAGTTTACTGCCCCTCATAAATCTTAGCTGTTTATCAGTTCTGTGAACGTCCAGCACTTGCTTTTCAGGGAGCTCTCATTTTTTGGAGAATGAGTTCAAAGGGTAATTCAGTTCATTATGAATGGCAAACTTCTAAATCTGAGTACAACATTATCTTCCCCAATAAATTAAAGTAAAAGGTCCAAAATTATGTTGCCAGTAAACAGTTCATGTAGTTTGTTTCAATTTCTGTTAGTAAAGATATTTTCGTAAAGTCAAAAATTATAAAAGCATTTGACAAAACATTTCTTATGGTAATAAGCATTCACTAGCCTAATATAGCATCAATAGAAATAGAATATTCCCTTCCATGAATACATGAAACAATATGCTCCAATTAAAGCTTTAATGCTAAACACCTTGGTGACATTAGCCAATTTTAAATAATAGTGCTATCAGCTCATCAATGGTCTGCCAATTACCAGTTCTACCTTCAGAGTGAACATTTAAGATAACATCAGCTACTGTCATGCAATTTATTTAAAATACTTATTTTGACCAGAGTGGTTAGTTTGCTACTGTATGCATCAGTCTTTGTGGCTTGGTTAAGTCCTGGCCTATTGATCCCAAGCTTATAGGTTCAAACCTGGCCATGATCAATGAATTTTGAGTACACTTAAAAGCAACAGTCCCATTATCAGTAGATTTACTGCATGTAAAGGAACTCATATGGGACAAAATTCAGGCACACCACTGAAGCCAATAAGATCCAGGGAACCGAGTGTCTAACAAAAATGTTTTTTGCTGCTTTACTAATAAGCAGTTTTTCATGCATCATTAAAGCATGCATGCGAAGTGCTTTCTCTGGGTTTTTTCCAGGGTCTTCCCTTATCCTGAATGATGAATGTCGCATAACTATGAACCCCGGACTTGTTTGAGCAATATTTCATTCATCATCCAATATAACATTGGGGGACGTAAATTAAACAAAAAGTGCTCTCTATTACACATAATAGTGAAAACCACTTACCTCTAATTGCCCCTACAGGAATGGAAATCTGATGCATTTCATTATCACTCTCGCTTTTCAAAATCAGTATGACCTGCAGCAAACAAGATTATCATTGAGATGAAGGCATATATAATTAAAAATTTTCTTAAAATGTGTATCATAGTATGTGATGTGATGTAAAAACAGATAGACATTAAGATAAATTTATGTGTAGGATGCAAATTTAACCCTTTGCAGTGTATACAACAGTAAAGCAGTAAAATAAATGGGCTGCTGTGCACACTATAGAAGAACATGGTAAACTTACTTCATATGGCTTCTGCTTATGCTGTCCAACTTTTAGTAGCTATATCTGAATATACTCCTGTTGCTCTACACAAGACTTATCATGCCAGAATGTAATTACAACCCACAAATATTACTGTTCAGAACTAAGTTCAGTTGCAAATGTAAGCAGCTTCATGATGTGTTTATACACTAAATTAATACCATGGAGACCAATCCAAGTAAATCAGGGGCTAAAAACACTGCAGTGAAAAGTAATGGTAACAAAGAAATACAATTTATGATAAATATCACAAATGTAGTTCAGATGAGTATTGAGTTTAGCATGTTAAATGAATGATGAACAAAGTGGTAGTGAAAAAGCAGTATAGGTAGCAGGACTTTTAGCTAAAATAAAAGGCAAACTAAAACTAAATTAATACCAGCAACGAGGATCTTCATTTTGACTTTCAGCAAATCATCTAAATGCGAAATTATCATATTCCTCAAATAATCTACTTCAGAACTTAAATTTTTTTTGCCAAATTGCAGAGATACACAGCTCAGATTCAAACTTTAAAGGCAGATCAAAAATGGGGAGATAAAAATTAAAGAAAGCTACAGGCTTATTTGGGTATTGGGATGCGTATTTGGATGGTAGATTTACTTTAAATTAGCCTCCTTTTGGGGGGATGCTTTTGTGTATCCAATTATAAGATCAGTGAAGACCTTGCTTTGCTTTCAAAAGATTTACAATACCTTCATTTGAATGAATATCTGCAAGTTACAATTAGGGAACAATGACATACCTGTATAAGATACAATCTTCTTCACATATGAGAAAGTTTGAGAATATCTACAAACCAGATTGCAATCTGTTGAAATGATGGGCTTCAAAGGGGGAATTTTCTAAATAAAATTTAGCCTCCTAAAATAACAATGGGAGGAGGATAAAGCCATTGGATATTGCAGACAGTAAAGACATGCGTGTTTTAACATACAGAACTATCTGGGGAGAGAAAAAAAAAGACGAGAAACATCAATCTACATAGAGAACAGTTTTAGAGCTATGCAAAAAATCCATTGGGTTGTGGCCATGTCTACTTTAGTATTTAAATTTGTTTTTACTTCCATGTGGCTAATGACTAAAGGCTGGAGGTATGTGTTTTACCATAGGTATACTCCACATGGCCTGTACTGTTTTCGCTCGGGAATGTAAACTACTGGTATGTATAGCCTGACTAACTGCCTCACTGCAGGAGGAAAAAACAGTCGCATTATACTACACCTTAACCTTATGTCTGCATATACTGCAAGGCTAGTTTGCAGAGTACTATGTTACATTGTTTGAGGTTTGCACATTTGATGGCTGTGTTGCACATTTGACGTCATTCATACTGTGTCCAGCTAACTTGTATTGCATGTGAGTACACATCTCCGGCCTTTACTAATGAGATTACTTTTGGATAAGAAAAAAGTTAACATATTGTGACTGTGGGTTCGTGAAATGAAAAGTGCAATTGCACCACTCAAAAACGTTCTTTATTTCCACAGACTTACAGTTAAACACTTGCCAATTACACAGAATTACATAATGCACACAATTACGATTCACCAGTTCGTCCGTTACAATTCCACTTTGCTCTCGCAATTACATACAATCCTCCGATGCATGTACACAATCTTTTCGTCCCTACACTAGCACTGCACTCTTACGCTGCTTGCCAAGAACTGACTGACTGACTTCACTCATTCCAGCCCTTTTTATAGAAATATCATTGTTTTCTAGAAGTCTCTGGTTTCCGTGAATCACTGCGAAAATTCCAGATGGCAGGCAAAGGGGCAAGAGGCAGCCAGCAACAAGTGACACTCCCCTAATCATCCCCTCAGTGACCGAGATTAATGGGAGGGTGTGTCTCGGCTGCCCCTGGTCCCTTCTCAGCTGTCGTTCGTCTGGCGTTCCGATAATTGGGTGACAATATGCTGGAAGGAAATACTGGCCAAAATGCTCATAGCAAAGTAAATTATAGCTGGAAACGAGTGGATCTTGCAAACTTCCATCATAAAAGTAATTGCAGTAATAAGGCATGATTACTAGGGTCCTCATTAATTACCCAGTTACTCCAGTCCTAGAACAGATTAGAAGGTAAAAGTGTCATAGAAAAGGCATAAATAAATAGAATATAAAACATTCCATCCTGGATTGTAAACTCTTATCAAACTAAAATATCAACCAATAGTAGTTGTCCACTTCCTTAATTTAGTCACCCATTAACTACAAATTCAGAATCTATAATTCACATTTTAATCATTTTGATATTGCTTTAAAAAAAAAAATGGTTAGATACTATAAAATTTTAACTACATACTACAATACCATACAATACATTAAAATAAAATTTAAAATATTTAAACTTCATTCACTTTAAAATGTGAAATCACTCATGTTTAACTTAACCTTACATTTGTTACTTATTAAAAATTCAAAATGCCTCACTTAGTGCAATCTGACATCTAAACCATTCTCATGCATGCTGTTCTTTACTATCCTTCATTCCACATCTGACTGCAAACCAACTATCTGGTCTATGCTGTCATTACTGCTGTATCAATTCCACTTAAGCTGTCCACTTGGATCCTAAAGTTGTGTATAATTCCAAGTTCTCCCCTTCTTATTCCTTCTTTTAGTCTTTGTTTATAATTTTTGTGTGTTTCATCTTCTCCTTCTCTGCCCATTTCGGTCTTCCAGTTATAATCCAAAATTTTCACCTAACAAACTATTAATTACCATATCGAGATTTAACTGTATTGGAACACCACAGTGAAGCGAAATAATTAATTTTTAGATGAGTTGTATTTATTTCACATCTGCTTCACTTTCGTACCTATTTTGAGGACATGTTTCGCAAATCATTGTTTGCATCTTCTGCTCTTATGCGACTAAAGCTTGATCCAGTGGTGTGGTGGGTGTGGGTAATTCTGGAGTTGCTGCTGCCATATGTTGATTTAGTGATGAACTTAAATGTGGGATTCTCTTCTGGCGGGATTTCAAAGTTCATTAGTTGGTTTTTATGCTTTTCTATGTATGTATTTTAGTAATTCTGTGCTATCTTCAATTTCATGATTTTCAGACCAGAAATGAGCTGCTATTGCGGACTTATCAATATTTTTGTATCGTGTTCTTTCTTTCTAGTGCCTATGTTTCTTTTTGTTCTCCCTATGTAAATTTTTTCAGTCGTTACACTTAATCTTTTAAATGTCTGACTTTTCCTTTGGTTTTATCTTATCAGTATTATTACTGTGAAGTAGGTTTTTAATGTTGTAATTGTTTTTTGGTGCCAATGTTATATTGTATTTCTTGAATATTTTTTGGAACTTTTTTGTGGCCCAGGGGTGGTAAGTAAATTTAGCAAATCTAATTTCTTGTCTTATTGGTGTAAGAGCTGCGATCTGTTTTAATCTTTTTTGAAGTTTGAATGATTTTAGTTTTTTATCTACAAGGTTTTTTCCATATCCATTTTTAATTGCAGTTTTTAAAATTTGATGGTATTAGTTTTGATATTCTTGCTGGCTGAGGGGTAGATTTACTAATCTGTGTGTGAGACTTGATGGTGGCATGTTTGTGTGGAATTGGGTTGAAACTATTTGCTTTGATGTAATTATCTGTGTGTGTTGCTTTTCTATGGATACCAAATTCTAGCTTTTCATTGCTTTTTGTGATTTTAAGGTCCAAAAAAGGTATAGTACAGTCCTCTTCAGTTTCCACTGTGAATTGTATGCTGGGTTCTTGCAGGTTGAGTAGTTTCAAAGCATCATCTATTTGTTTGTAGGGTACTATTGCAAAGATGTCATCTACGTATCTGTACCATGTTTTAAAAATATAAGGGAAGGCTTTAGTTATGTGTTTCAAAAAAGCTCATGTATAGATTGGCCAAAAATTGTGATAGCGGGCTTCCCATAGCTAGTCCTGAAATTTGTTTATAATATTTTCCATCGAAGACAAAATAATTTTGATGTATACATATTTCAGTCATTGCCAAATATTCTTCTATTGCATTGGCATCTAGGTTTATAGAGTTTAGCCATTTTTTCAGTTGAATCAAAAGTTTGTCTAATGGAATGCTAGGGAAGAGGGAGCGGACATCAAAGGATACTAAAGTGTCATGAGGTTTTAGTTTAAGATTTTGAATTTTTTCTACCAGGTCTAAAGAGTTTTTTATGCTCAGAGTATGCAATTGTGGAAAGGACTGAAATTTTTTGGACAGTCATTTTGCCAGAAGGTAAGTAGGAGTGTTTATATTATTTACAATGGGTCTCATGGGTATATTGGGTTTGTATTTTAGGCAAACCATATAGTCTTGCAAGGGTAGGGTTGTCCGGTTTGATAGTTTTTTGTTCTGCGGTTGTTCAATTTCTCTATTTTAGTCATGATTTTACTGTTTTTAATTGCTAATTCCACAGATTTGCATGCTTTCTTTAATGGATTGTGGATGCATGCAAATCTGTGGAATTAGCAATTAAAAACAGTAAAATTATGACTAAAAGAGATAAATTTAATAAAATAGACAATCCAAAAACACCATACATATATGGTTTACCCAAAATACATAAACCTGAAATTACCCTCAGACCAATAATTAATAACATTGATGCACCCACGTACCAACTATCAAAATGGCTGGTTCATATCTTCAGATCTTTCACAAAATTTGAAAATTTATGTATCAAAAACTCGTTTGAATTGTTAAATCTCCTGAAGGACACAAAGATCAACTCTACAGATGCTTTAGTTTCCTTTGATGTCATTTCTTTATATCCAAGTATACCGATCAGTGAGCTTATTCCACTTCTCAAAAAATGGCTGGAATCAATACAAATAACACCTGAAGAAATAGAAGAACTTTCACAACTTACAGAAATTTGTATCAATCAAAATTTTTTCAGCTTTAATGGACAGATCTATAAACAAAAAAACGGGCTTAGCTATGGGCAACCCATTGTCTCCCTTCTTGGCAGATTTATTCATGAGTGCTTTTGAAACACATATCACAAAAGCTTTTCCAAATTATTTCAAAGTGTGGTATCGCTATGTTGACGACATTTTTGCAATAGTACCTAAAAAACTCATACAAGATGGTCTTAAACTTTTGAATATACAAAATCCAGCTATAAAATTTACATTGGAAACAGAAGAGGATGGTGTGCTCCCCTTTTTGGACATCAAGATAAAAAAAATGAACAACAAACTCACTTTTGGTATCTACAGGAAACCGACACACACAGATAATTACATTAAGAACAGTTTCAACCCAAAACAACACCAACATGCCATTTTCAACAGTTTAATCTTTCGGATGATCAACTTTCCACTAAACAGAAGATTATCAAGAAGAATACCTACACATAAAAAAAGTAGCTATATCCAACGGTTTCAACCCAAATTTAGTAGACAAAACAGTTAACAGACTCAACAAAGCTAAGAAAATAAAAGAAACCACCACCCTAGAACCTACAGGAGAAAAAGAGAAAAAACTTTTTAAAAAATTCACCTTCCACCCATCAGCCTATAACAAATTCCAAAAAATCTTCTCAAAACACAACAACTCTTGCACCTCAAAATAGGTTTAATATCAGAAATTTGTTAAAAGGCCCTCCCAAAAATTCAATCACTACCAAAGAAAAATCAGGAATCTATGAGATCAAATGTGAAACTTGCCCTAAAATTTATATAGGAAAAACAAAAAGAAATATTAACATCAGAACAAAAGAACATCTAAGAAACATTAAAAATGGTGAAACAGAAAAATCAGCAGTGGCTTTTCATTTTTTGAATACTAGACATGACAAACTTAGAAACATCTCTAATAAAATATGTTAATCACCCCATAGACCTTTCCGTATGGGAAAAAATCATCAACAAAAATAGTCATAGAGTCATGAATTTTGAAACTCCACCACAAGACATCTTTGACAAGTACATCACGCCATCTATTGACAAAACAGAGAAAGAGGAAACCACTACAACTTGCACTAGTCGAGTATCAGCTGATGATAGGAGCAAGAGCTCTTGAAACATGTCCTGTGAATAAACAGTGTGAGTGAAGCAATGTGCCAATGTGCCAATATCTTCTCGATTCACTGATTTGAAATAACCTGGTAACATCAAAACAAAAATGTTACTTTAAATTTATAATCAAATGACTGATGCCTTTGTGCATTTCTGAACTCCTATCACTGCCAATCATGCTGAGTCCTGTTACAATCTATTGCAGTATATACTGTGGGAAATTTAATAAGTTCTGAATAAAAGACGTGGGAGTTTGGAGAAAAGATACATTTTTATAAAAAGCAATAGAAACTGTTGTAATTGACTGCTTATATGCAGCCATGTGTAATCCTTCAATATAATGTACAAGGTTTTTTGGGATTCCTTATGCCTTTTCAGGTGCTGAAACAAAGTACCACCACAAATGATCAAAAGCCCTGGATACATCTATGAAGATAGCTGCCATTCACACTTAATTTCTTTGTACAGACTAATATTTTATTTACCTAATACTATTGACTCCCTGCTTTTCAGCATCTTCTAACCTTTGAATTATTACTTTCCAGCATCCCTATCTCAAGTTTCATTCTTTCATACATTATCTATCACTGTTTGCTTCAAGAATGTTTGTAGTTTATGCAGCTAACTACTTACTATTATCATTTAACAATATTTCACAATATTATACTAATCCAATGTAATTCTAAACCAATATTTCAGTAATCTCCATTATTTCGCCTTTACTACCAGTTATATCCAGTTGAATCCACATTCTGCTACTATAGGTAAATCCGAGAGCAATTTACAAAACATTCTATGTATTAAATCCATTATCCATTACCAAACCCCAAATCTCAGCCCTTTAACTATCACATTATAAACCTTTTCCAACCACCACATAATTTGCATTCCTGATATTTTAATTACACATTCTGATTGCCAATTTACCTTTTACGAGTCACATTGGTCTACACCTTTCTCTTCCACATTCCCTTTTTATTATACTATAACAATTTAATGACTATTTTCTAGGCCTCTGCATATTTCTCACATATTATATATTATATATATATATATATATATATAAGACATACCATTACTTCAGTTTTTCTGCTTCACTTATTCCTATTTACCATTTTTTTATTTTTTACATACCTGTAGGATTTCATCATCTTTTGTAAAGCATTTATTCCAAAATGTCAGTATTCTTTCAATTACACCTTTCCTTATGCTTTTCCTTTAATTCTACTAAAGCTATTTCTGGAGCTGATCTAGGTAGCCCTAGTATCTCTTCAGCAAATTTTATATATGATACATTTTATTACTTTTGACATTCCCCATATTTCCACAGCATACATCATGTTTGACTCTACCAGTGTTTCATACATTCTCTCTAACCACTTGCTTGATATATTAAGTTTCAGTTTATGTATTCTTAGTCCTGACATTGTTGCCGTTCCTTCGGTTACCATCTTCCTGCCATGCTCTTACCATTCTTTGATATTTATTCGAACTCCTAAGTGCTCAAATTCTCTCTACTTCTAAATTTTGTCCTAAGTACTATTGTTACACTACAATTTTGTTCCTCTTTTGAAAACCTCACTTTTGACTACTTTTATATGTATAGGTGCTTTAATTTCCCAATCTTCAGAGCTTGTGTTTCATTTATTGCTCTGTAATCCTACTTATATTGCTGCTCATTAGATCTGCATATAACAGTTCTAGTACAGCAGAGACTCGACTATCCGATCTTCAGTAATCGGACATTTTGTATTATCAGACACAAAAAGCATATTGCTCAAATAATCTTACTAAAATGTTTATTTTGTCAGTGACTAAATTTTGTGAGTCTGCAGAGGGTGTACTAAATTCTGTGAGAGCCATGCAGAGAGTGGTTACAGTACTCTTGCCAGTGCTTCATCAGCAGGATGTGCATCCTCAAATCTTCAACGAGTGTGTGGGTATAGCTTGGGTGCAGATGATATCTTCATTTCCTGTGAGTACAATATGGCAAGTAAAAGGAAGAAAGTGGTTGTTTCTATGAAAGACAAGTTGACAGTATTAAAGAGACTGGACAAGGGGGAAACTCTTCATAAAGTAGCTTTAGATGATAGTGTTGGGCATGTTACAGTGGGATACTGGAAAAAGAAGGAAGTGTACCACCAGAGCAACAAGTGATGCACTAAAACACACAAAAACAATGAAACAATGTGAATATGAGAAAGTGACAATGTGAATATGAAAAAGTGACAATGTGAATATGAAAAAGTGACAATGTGAATATGAAAAAGTGACAATGTGAATATGAAAAAGTGACAATGTGAATATGAAAAAGTGAAGCACTGTTTCTTTGGTTCACTCAAAAAGGAGAAAAGGGTTTACCAATAACAGGCCCCATCTTGCAAGAGAAGGTACTGTATTTCTGGAAAGTGTTCAATGAAAGTGATCCTAATTTTACTGCCAGCATTGGGTGGTTTGATCATTGGAAGAAACGGTATGGTATTAGGCAGCTTAATATCTGTGGTGAAGAACTGTCTGCTAAATCTGACGACATTTTGAAATTTAAAAAGGAATTCCAAGAATCAATTCTTGTTGAACGATTAACTGGTGATCAGATTTTTAATTGGGACGAAACTGGACTAAATTTCAAGATGCTGTCATCTAAAATTCATGCAGCCCAAACAGAGGTGTCTGTCCCTGGCTGAATAGTAAGGAAGTGATAGCTATTCTTGCTCGCAGTGATGTAACGGAACTTCAAAGCTAAATTGCCTACGACTGGTAAATCTAAAAGACCTAGAGCATTTAAAAACATTTCTATTAATGCTCTACCAGTACATTACACTAACTAGTATTCTGCCTAGATGTTTGCTGCCATCTTTAAAGACTGGCTTTTCAGTTTGTGCCATCTATAGATAAGTTTCTAGCTTCCAACATCAAGAAAAGCTCTCCTAGATAATGCCCCATCACACCCAAATGTAGAAGAATTTAGAAGTGGTGATATCTAAGGTCTTGTTTCTCCCATCTAAGGTAACGTCACTTCCAGCCAATGGACCAAGGCGTGCTGTAAACATTGAAAAGAAAATATCTGCGACAGCTCCTTTATTCCCTGATGGAGGAAATAGGCAGTGGCAAGGACATGATGGAAAAGGTGAAAGATGTTGCATATTGAGTGGCTCAGGCTTGGGAAGAAATCTAAACATTAGCAAAGTCTTAGAACATACTGATGAAAATAAAGAGATGGTACAAGACATGAGTGTCATTGTTTCCTTACTGAACCACATTCCTGGCTGCAAACATGCTATGACTCAAGATGTGAGTAGCTGGTGTACAGAAGATCAACAGTTTGAATTCACAGACTCATATTGTTGATTTTTTAAATGGTAATGACAATGAGAATGAAGCAGAATGGGAAATTGAACAAAGCATGATGAATCATGCTGAAGGTGTAAGTGCTTTAGAGATGGCATTAAGATACGTAGAGCAACAGATGGAGGCACGTGCAACTGAGGTATAAATGTTTTGTCAATGGCAAAATTTTGCAGCAAGGAAATGGCATTCAGCACGCAAGCAGACTTCATTAGAAAGCTTTTCTTAAGACATTCAGAGTTTGTTTTTATTCAATATTACATGTCGAATTGGTATAGTTCAGTAAATACAGAAAAACCAACAATTTTTTTAATACAGTATACCTACCATGTTTTACTCCATTTTCCAATTTATTTTGTATTATCCGACATTTTCGGTATCTGACCTTGTCCAGGGCCAGTTTAGGTTGGATGAACAAGATTCCACTGTATCTCTATTTTCCATTACTAGGCATTGTTGATTTTCCTTCACTCGATCTACTATATTGTCACCCGAACGTCGGAATTCCCTATAGAACCGGCCGGCAGCAGCAGGAGGAGATGGAGGCGTTCGGACAAGCCCACTCATTTGTCTTATAGCGGCAATGATGGGTGGCTGGAAAAACATTACTGTGCCGTCTCTTTCTGCTCCCCTTGATTTCTCAAACTTACGGGATATTTCATCTAATCTGGAACCTTCTAGATTGGCCAGTTGGTCTTATATAAGCAATGCGCCAGGCTGGAGAAAAGTCAGTGCTTGACGAGCAGCATACGAGCGCCGTGCTAGTGAACGGATGAGAAGACTGTACATGCATCGGAAGAGTGTACGTAACTGCGAGAGCAAAGTGGAACTGTAACGGACGAACTGGTGAATTGTAATTGTGTGCATTACGTAATTCTGTGTAATCGGCAAGTGTTCAACTGTAATTCAGTGGAAATAAAGAACATTTGAGTGGTGCAATCAGACTTTTAATTTCACGAACCCACAAAGTCACAATATCATATATAAATACATTAAATAAGAGGGACTAGTTTACAGCCTTACCTTAAAACCATCTTGTATTACTAAGCTGAAACCCACCCCCAAATACTCAATTTGAGTATCCCTTAATATCTGACCTACTATACACCATTTTAATTTTTCAATTTGTAACCCCTTTTTGAAAACCATGATTTTCAGACCTTTTATAAACCTCATCCTACACTAAGATTTCCATATTGTTTGAAGCCTCTGTAAATCCCCTGTTGACATGAGCCCACCACAAAATCTGTATAAAGCAATTCTGGAATTTGTTAACTGCAGCCAAAAATACATTTTGTAACTTATGTCTTCCAAAATGCCATCGATACACAAACTGAATAAAATAGAATTCAATTTACAATAGGCTCAAAGCATTTTCAACATTTGTCACGGTCCACCCAATCCTCATAAGGTGTTCTCTTTGTAAATACTTTATAACTGCCTTTTCAGATACATAAATGTCAAACTTGCCCTCTTCCTGTCCAGGTATTTACCTAATTTTGACTTACAGCCTACTTCCTTTCCCAAAACTCTAGAAATTACCATATCTTCTGCACAATCCTGTAACCTTTTAGTTAATATGCCAGTGTTACAGTAGTAGACATTTCTCTACAGTTAGATTACTGATGTCTCTCCTTCCATTATACAAAGGTACTGCAAGAGATTCTCAAGGTAAATGGTACCCTGCTATCAAGTAGATTATTCAACACCTAATTCTGTAACCTCCAGTTAAAAACCTTAACTGCATATTTTACTATTACCCAGGAATTCAATAATTTTAAGTAACCTTATTTAAAAGAAATGTAGACTTTTTACACTATCCCTTATTTTTGAGGGAATAGTTTCAGGAGCTGTTTCATTTTCAAATTCAAAGGTTGATTGCAGTTGGTTGTAGTTGAGTGCAGTCTTCTCTCTGGCGGTGAAAAAATTATTAAATAGATCATGTGGTGGGATTTCAAAATTTAGTAATCAGTTGTGCATTCGGTGGAATTTAGTAACAGTGACATCAAAACAAGTGTGAAAATGAACAAACTACAAATCTTAATATAGATATGTTACTAAATTCTGCCAGACCATCAGCTAAGCTTATTTCTTAACCTCTTTTTTCCAAATATAATTGCATAATCTAGATGCCTAAACCACCTTGTTTGTATTTTAGCCCTTCTAATTCTGAACTACTTTTACTTAAATACTCACTACTTTTGAACCAAGATATTTCTGATACCTTTACCTCCATATTCTTTCCATACCTTTAAAATAAACTTCATATTTTTAATTTTTGCGTGAACATTACAATATATTATGGTTCCAATTATTGGTTCAGCCATTTGTGCACTAGTATCAGCATAGTTTCTATAATCTCCTCAGCTGCATAAAAAAATTGTAAAACTATTTGTAGTCAGTTTCACACTTTCACTTACGTTTTTATATTATCGAGGGACTAGTTTCAGAAGCCATCACTTCCATCCTCAATCTCTCCAACTAGAGCATATCTGCTCTCTTCTCTCTGGTTGGGGAACTACGAAATTCTTGGTCAAATTAGTTCCACCACCATAGAGAAGAGAGCAGATACTAGTTGGAGGGGTTCAGGATGGAATCCGTGGCTTTCGATACTAGTTCCTCGATAATATAAAAATCGAGGTGATGCAATAAACCAACTACAAATAGTTGGTCAATTTTGACGTCAGTGTTATTAAATTCCTACAATCACAAAAGGGTTGCAATTGAGATCTCAAAAATTTGGGTGGGAGAGATTGTTTTGGAAATGGATTTTTAACATGAAAGCTAGATTTATCATTGCCATTTGGTATCAAAAGCTACATATTTATATACTGATAGTCACCTTGAAGTCAAAATAAGTCTGGATAGTATTATAGAAAAATATTTATTTTCTACTCTTCAGTACTGCACTCGATTGTCATCTAAGAACACACAGTAACTCAACTCCATACTTTACACCACTGCTTTCAGCATAGGATTGTAGGAATTATATATTGAATATTGTTCAATTTTATTGGTATATAACATTGTATAACTAGGGAAGAATTTATTTCTCAGCCATATCTACAAAAGCCAAGTTGCTATTTGCTTTAGGTAAATTGGAATGAAAAATAGCTAAGACAGCTATAGTGTATAACTTATGCTTTTCACCCAAAACATGCTGATGAGAAACAACTTCCATATTTGTGGTATTGTAATGTGTATATATCATTTACTTACTGTGAAAATAAACCAAGGAATAAGCATAAAGCCTATTTTCAATACTGCTGGCCAAGATTTGAGTATAGGTTGATTATCAGCAGACACCTCTGGAGCATCCTTCCTAAGCTGGATTCCTGCTTCCATATCACTTGCTTCCACTATATCCTCTGAGCTGTCATTGGTACGAGAAGGAAGCAAATGATCTTTTACAGGTTCATAGGACTTCTGTTCACTAAAATATGATACACCATAAAATATTTATAACATGGGAAATACTATGTAACTTACAAGTCCAGTAACTATAATAGAAGTACCTGAACTAATTAATGGATTTGTGCTTTGACAACTTGCAAAGATATCAAAAATACATAAAAATAAACTTATGAGGATTTCTGCCATTTTATCTTAGAGAGAAAATACTAATTAAATTTAACACCCTGCAAACCTGCTGGTCAACTGTGCACCAGCACATGGAGTGCTGGTTTTCTATTGGTCAACTTTGCTTACTTTCCAAAAGATCTTTCAGGTTCAAAGCATACAAGTAACTTA
Source organism: Mantis religiosa (assembly GCA_030765055.1). NCBI lineage: Eukaryota > Metazoa > Arthropoda > Insecta > Mantodea > Mantidae > Mantis > Mantis religiosa. Next base: position 97,027,022 of record CM060948.1, on the reverse strand, counting down.
TCTTTGATAAAACTATTTCCTTCTGTTTTTGATACTATGTCACATTTTGACTGAGGGACTAGTTTTAGGAGCTGTTGCTTCCATTTTCAACCATAAGACCCAACTGTCACCTGTTGTCTGTCTGGCTACAGAATAGCTCCACCACCAGAGAGAAAACCGCAGGCAGGAACAAGAACAGCAAAAAGGCAACAGTTGGGCCTTCAAGATTGAAAATGTGATAAAATGACTTAGGTAAAGTAACTTTCAAAGTCCACAGTAAACATATTGAAATTTTGGGCTGTAGAAGAAATCTACTTGGAAGATGTGATTGATATTTTGATACCAAGTGCTACAAATTTATGGAGTACATTTTTTTTTTAGGTTTTTAATGTTTTACACTATCAAAAAAATTAAATCCTAAATAAATCTCTTAACTAAGAAAAAAGAATAAAGAAAACAAGGTATAGAGCTCTGGAGCATAAAGAAGGTTAAAAAGGCAAATATGAAAGTCCAAAAGCCCAATAAAAGTAGTCTATCCAAACATGCAGAGTAGATAATTTATATTCGTAAACTAAAGAGACTCCAAGAAATAATTTAAGTAGGCCACCACATGTGCAGTTCTACCAATAGCCAATGAGATTCCTTATTTCTGATGTTAATGGCCAACCTGACAGTACCAATCTCACAATTTAGATTTTAGTTTGTTCCTTAAAGTTAGGTCAGGTAATAAAGGCCTAAAGCACTTCATATTCTATTGTCTATATAGTGTGCTCTATGTTAAGTATTGAGGTGACAAAGTACTACTACTTTAACTTACCTCTGTTGGGCAGGCCTTAGAGAAGTAGATGAGCTAGTTGGTTCTGTTTGGCCACTACCATTTCTGGAATTGAATTCAAGCTTTTAAAGAATTTAAAGGTGTAAGCTTCATATATCTATATTTCCTATTTTTATATTCCTTGAGAAGAGTATGCCTAAATCGCTCATCTCTTTCCAAAATGCCTAGGAACACCATGACTTGTTAAAGGGTATATATTTGTCCTATATTATTTCTGCAAAGTACAGACATGTGCAGAAAGCTTGTGGCATTTTACTATACTGTTTCCTTCTTCTAAAAGCATTTTTCATTTATTCCAAATAAAATTGATTTTAGCCCCAAGCCTGAGCACATTCCTATGATTCTCCTCATTTAAAAGCAAGCGTAAGGTTTCAGAGGATGGATTTCCGAGATGACAGTACAATTTTGAATATTAAATACACATGAAATACTTATTTGCAATTTTATTATGTATATTCAAAGAACATTTTATTTATTATGCTAACTTCTTGTGTACAGAATCTCTAATTGTTTGAGTTATAAAATTTATCATGTATGACATAAGCTCTCATATGCAAGGCAACTTGGCATGCATTTTTGGAATTCCTAGCTCTGCCTTCAACTCAACCAACTCGTGCTGCAGTGTACTTACTTTAGACATCCATTGTTACATAGCTCAGATTAATAGAACTACAATTATGTAAATTTTCTATGGTAATCATCTGGCCTAATCATTTATAAGATCTAAATTCACATAATCTAGGACACAGATCTATGGTAAAGTGGCTCATGTGAATACTATGAGGATATTCAGTATATAAGATTGATTGTATGAAGTCTAGTGCTCAGTTTTACTCAGAGGTCTCACCTAATGATAAAGCCTACATCACATTGTACATTTCTTGGAACCAAAGTTAACTCCATTATTCAACATATTACTCATGAAAGGACTGCGTAAGTTCTTATTTCTGCATAGGCAGGCTAAAGCTCACTTCATAATTGCCTGTGAATAAAAATTGGAACCAGAAGAGAAAAAATACTTCTCAAGTATGTGCAAGTGCAATCAATGAGAAGCTTTCCAAAACTCAAACACCTAGGAAGTTGGTCAAGTTTCAGGTTTTCCATTACTGAGCAAAGCACACTTGTCATTACTAATTGAAGCCTGCATTCGTACACTATTAGTCTATTCACCAAAAACTAGTGAATGAAAATGTATATTCCATGTGATCAATTCAGTAATTGAACCATTTTCTTATTTTAATCCTTTGTTCCTAGTAAATTAGGCCATTAATGTCTAAGACTTTCATTTCCTCCTCTGGTTCCCATTGCCAACTTTTTTTATAATCTTAGAAAACAAACTCCTTTACTCTATAGTAGAAGTTTCAAATAAGCTCTGCTAAGTGTATTAAAAATAAAATATTTCTACATATGTATATGGTACCCTTCTTTGTACTTACGTATCACTGAGTATAGAATGTTCCATGTTATCGAAGGAAGAACTGTCTTTTTCCAGGGGAATTATTTCTGGATCAAATGTAAGGATGGATTCAGGAAGATTATTAACGATTGACAACAGCATACTTGCTGAGGGACGTTCCTTCACAAAGTCAATTGTTAAAAGGCGACTTAGAACAGAGATCATTTTCAACCAGCGTTTGGAATTCACATCATGTCCTGAACTTGCTTCCCAGCAAGTGAAACACATGGACTGAATCAAGCCATTCAAAAATAGCTTGAAATTTACAAAGAAATCTTCATTTTGGTTGCATTTTGCTGTTAGAAAATGCCTTAGTTGAGTTTGTCTTACTCCTAAGTTATCAACAGCTTCCACACTACGGGACATGGGAGTTTGGTGAAGACCTGTTTCACTAAGAATGTCCATGAAACCCATTATGAGCATTCTAGCAACTGGGGAAGCTCCACTTACTATGTCCATTTGTATCAAATTTTCCAGAAAACCATTTAAAATATCATAATTTGTGTAATATACTTCATTTTCTCTTATCTTTGATATCCAGTCATTATGTAGAAGTGGGTTAGAATGGGAATAAGCTGAAGGAAGGTACTCCAATTCATGGGAAGTCTGCTGGGGAAAACTTGGCCCTGTAACATATATTGTTGGACAACTGGCATATCTGTTAATGTCTTCAGATATGGCTGCTCCTGTAGCTGTTGCATCACAGTTGTCAGCAAGATCAGCAGCAGTTTTGAGAGTGGTCATCTGTGAAGAATCCTGTGCAGTGGTTTCAGAAACTTCCATATAGGAGACAGCAGAAACAGCCCTTCTGTCCTCCGAATTTAAGCTCATGATGAGATAAACTTCTAGAATGAACAAAATAAGGATAATAAGTTTCATTAGAATATGTAACAAAGAACATTTCAAAATGGCACCATGAATGAAACCCAAATCTTAAGCTATTGAATTACTTCCAAATTTATCACTCTCTGGATGCCAGGTTGATTAAGACTATCCAGTTATGTACATCAAGATAGTTTCCCTATTAACACTAAGTTACAAAACATATTTGCGTAAACCTAAACATAATATAGATGCTAAGGGCGCGTAAGTGTTGCACAATAACACTGAAACAAGATTTGAAAATATGATCAACATTAATGAAAATAAATACCATTTTGAGCTTGTATTAGGTATATCGAGATTCAACTGTATTGGAACACCACAGTGAAGCGAAAAATTATTAAATTTTAGATGAGTCTAGTAATCTTAGATACAGCTACATACAAAGAAAAAATGTTAGAGTTACTACAACAAAAAGAATTCCAGGAAATAGATTCTAATCCACTCAACCGATGCATAAAAGATGTACAAAAAACCATCATTAATAGTAAAATTTTAACTACAGAACAAAAAACTATCAAACCAGACAACCCTACCCTTGCAAGAATATATGGTTTGCCTAAAATACACAAACCCAACATACCCATGAGACCCATTGTAAATAATATAAACACTCCTACTTACCTTCTGGCAAAATGGCTAACCAAAAAATTTCAGTCCTTTCCACAATTCCATACTCTGAGTATAAAAAACTCTTTAGACCTGGTAGAAAAAATTCAAAATCTTAAACTAAAACCTCATGACACTTTAGTATCCTTTGATGTCCGCTCCCTCTTCCCTAGCATTCCATTAGACAAACTTTTGATTCAACTGAAAAAATGGCTAAATTCTATAAACCTGGATGCCAATGCAATAGAAGAATATGTGGCAATGACTGAATTATGTATACATCAAAATTATTTTGCCTTCGATGGAAAATATTACAAACAAATTTCAGGACTAGCTATGGGAAGCCCGCTATCACCATTTTTGGCCAATCCATACATGAGCTTTTTCGAAACCCATTACTAAAGCCTTCCCTCATATGTTTAAAACATGGTACAGATACGTAGACGACATCTTTGCAATAGTGCCCTACAAACTAATAGATGATGCTTTGAAACTACTCAACCTGCAAGAACCCAGCATACAATTCACAGTAGAAACTGAAATGGACTACTCTACCTTTTTTAGACCTTAAAATCAAAAAAGGCAATGAAAAACTAGAATTTGGCATTCATAGAAAAGCAACACACAGATAATTACATCAAAGCAAATAGTTTCAACCCAATTCCACACAAACATGCAACCATCAACAGTCTGACACACAGATTAGTAAATCTACCTCTCAGCCAGCAAGAATATCAAAACGAATACCATCAAATCTTAAAAACTGCAATTAAAAATGGATATGGAAAAAACCTTATGATAAAAAACTAAAATTATTCAAACTTCAAAAGAAATTAAAACAGATCACAGCTCTCACACCAATAAAACAAGAAACTAGATTTGCTAAATTTACTTACCACCCCTGGGCCACAAAAAAGTTCCAAAAAATATTCAAGAAATACAATATAACATTGGCACCAAAAAACAATTACTACATTAAAAACCTACTTCACAGTAATAATACTGATAAGATAAAACCAGAGGAAAAGTCAGGCATTTACAAAATTAAGTGTAAAGACTGTGAAAAAATTTACATAGGAAGGACAAAAAGGAACATAAGCACTAGAAAGAAAGAACACTTCAGGCACTTAAGATACAAAAATATTGATAAGTCCGCAATAGCAGCTCATTTCTGGTCTGAAAATCATGAAATTGAAGATAGCACAGAATTACTAAAATACGTACAAAAACATAGTGAACTCGTCATATGGGAGAGGATATACATAGAAAAACATAAAAACCAACTAATGAACTTTGAAATCCCGCTAGAAGAGAATCCCACATTTCAGTTCATCAATAAATCAACAGATGGCAGCAACAACCCCAGAATTACCCACACCGCTGGATCTAGCGTCAGTCGCACAAGAGCCGTAGATGCAAACGAAGATTTGCGAAACATGTCCTCAAAATAGGTACGAAAGTGAAGCAGATGTGTAAAAAATGCAACTCATCTAAAATTTAATAATTGTATTAGGTAGTTTACAAAACTGTGCCATGGAAGTACTATTACTATTGGAAGTAATGCAGGTAGTTTGGGAAGCCAAGCCTCATACTTCAGCACTTTTCATGAATACCAACATGCCCCATAGTGATTAACATAAAGGTATTCCTTGACTGATGAAACCCTCTAAATATTTTATTTTTAGGCATTTTGTTTATTCATTCAACATATATTGTAATACATTACTTAAGAGTATGACGATTTTAGAAAATTGCAATGTTATCAACTGTTTGTGCTGTATATCATGCAAATAGACAATTATGTCCACAACATCAACACTTTCAGAGTAACCAAGAGTTTAAGACACCTGTGAGTTTTTCTCCCATGGTCTTCTAAATTTCTAGATCTTAATCCAATAGTAAAAAATTAAGTATTAAAATCAATGAGGAGGGAAGTCCAAAAAGAACTCCCGAAAACCTCAAGAAACACATTTAGGTGGTGTGGGAGAGCATACAGAGATTCCACATATTTAAAACGCTTGTTTAGGTCAAAGGCTGAATGCTCTTTTGTATGTGAATAATCATACACCAGTTATTAAACTTAAAACTCAGCAATTGGCACCAGGATTATCTTTTCCTTTCTATACATGGGGACCATTCTGTATAACATACAAAGAATTTGGATATCATTTCCAAGTAGTATAAATTGCATTTGAAGCAATAACAGGATTTTATATACCTACCGTCAAATCTTTACTCTTTCAGAAATAAGCTGAAATGATAGATAAAATGCAAATGTATTCAATGTATAACATAGGGCTGTCCAGGATGAAAGGGACGGGCTCGCAAGTTCAAGAAGGGTCTAAAATGTGTAAGAGTAGAACCAAATAAATTTAATTCAAATAAACTAAAATAAATATCTGGGCATTTGAATGAACTCATTATGAAAACGAAAATGGAATTAGATGAGAATTGTTATACAACCACCATTAATGGTTCTCTGATCAATGCATTACACTGCCTATTGAGAAGGGAAAAACATGTGGCAGCTCTCAATACCAGGAAAGTGAACTAAACGGAAGTTCAAGTTAAGCATAATGCAAGAAAAGTAGGTACTGTGATATGCATCAGTGCACAAGTCAAACAATCTACTTACTAGCCATGATCACTGGAGTGGATTCTGTGGTACTTGGCCGCGCAGAGTCTTGGATTCGAGCACCCCTTGGGCACGAGTTCAGAAAAATGGGAAAGCACAGAAAAGAAAAGCAGGACCACAAGGGGAAAAGTTGCGTGCTACAATGGGGCCCCTCCCATCCCTTCTTGCTTACTGCTCGAACTCTGAAATCCTTTAATATATCCGTTTGGAATTTTAAATATACTTATCTTTTAGAATTACAACATAGGTTTTAGAAGGTATTTTAGATGAACATAGATTTTATTTCCACATTTTGAAACACTAAAAATACATACCCATTTATTACATCCTTGATATTTTCTCCTTCACGATAAAACCATCTTCTAATAAAATATCTACATTGTGAAAGTGTGAAGGACAGAAAATGAGTCACCTTGCATGACACTGCACCACTTACACGCTCTATTATTTAAATCCTTGGGGAAACTTTTCTAGGTATTACGTCTGATGTTTAATCGAATTTGAGGGCAATGTCTTTCGTGAAATAATATGAAATAACCTAATGAAGCGAAGATTTCTAATTTATTAACATTATGTGAAAACAATATCCCAACATCAAATTTCTTTACGCATTTTGAAAACTTTCATTGAAGGTTTCAACAATTTTTCTCCATTATACATTTATGTTCAAGCACTTGTTAGTAGCCAAAAGTTCAGAAAAGTTGGGTAGGAAACCTGAGGAAAGTTTCGAAGACAGTAACACTTGTTCACCTATTTGTTTTATTTCTGTAGTTCCTTTAACTACGTACACTGGTCAGCTGGGGGGGGGGGGGGGGGGGGGGGAATTTGGCCTAGAAAAATAACTTGGTATTTTTTACTTGGCAACTTTAAGACGTTAGAATTAGTTTTATAGATGTAGGCATACTTCCAGATTCTATAGGGGCTAAGGATGAATGGAATCAATCAGCAGGTGCTTTAGGAGATTTGAAATGTTTAATATCATTGAAAAATACAAAGGACTCTGGAAAGATATTTTTTTTTAAAGTGTTTAAGGAACCTAAAATCATTTTGCATTGTTATAAAGGGGATTGCATGGATATACAGATCCTAATATTCTTGAGTTTTACAACTTTTTCCAAAGTTTTGTGGTTCTTTGTCAATGGACTTCTATGCAATATTTCTTTTTGACCTGATTTTCATACATATGCGTATTTCTTGATCTATTTATTCGTTTTTGGAAATCAAAAGGGCCATTAATGTCTGGAAATAATTGTAAAGAATACTAGCACCTATCTGTTCTTTTACAGTGTTTAAATACCTGTCAACTGCCTAAAACATTTGAAGTCTTAAATTTTAGATGAGTCGCATTTTTTACACATCTGCTTCACTTTCGTACGTATTTTGAGGACATGTTTCGCAAATCTTCGTTTGCATCTACGGCTCTTGTGCGAAACATGTCCTCAAAATACGTACGAAAGTGAAGCAGATGTGTAAAAAATGCGACTCATCTAAAATTTAATAATTTTTCGCTTCACTGTGGTGTTCCAATACAGTTGAATCTCGATATATTTGAAGTCTAGTTTTACAAAAAGTAATTAAAATGAAAACCGATAAGCGCAGATTCCTAAAGCATATGTATGCAAAACAAAAAAGCGACTGTCCAATTTTACGCGCAACGGTAATGTTACGAAAGTTTGATAATCATGTTAGTGACAAACATTTAAAATAAGTAAACGTCTTCTGTTATCCAATTTTCCATGAAATTATAAAAAATTCTTACATGTTTTGTTTCAGTAACAAAAATAAACCATACCTACATAATTGTCAACGATTTTTGAACATATACACACTACCAAAATGTACAAAGTGGGAAAATGTAAAAACTTCTTTCGTTGCGATCGTGTAATAAAGTAAAGAATCAAGTATGTATTTTTCCTCACAAGATACCTCACTCGCTTCACATTAGACGACTACGTGCATGATAAAATTCCTTTATCACTTCGTCGCAACATCTCGCCCATCAAATCATACTACCTCACTCTTCACGCTTGGAAATGTTTCAAAACTAAACTTGGCAATATTCATGGCGCACTTTTGTTTGGATATTTCATTCATCTAGAGAACTAAACTATGTATATATAATTTATAAATACAATTTCTCCTCTTAGAATAATATATGTATATTTTCAAATTAAAGTACACTACGATACATTTTCTCAATTTCAAGGAAATTTCCTGGAATTTTCACATAAACACTGCCTGCATTGCGAGAAGTTGTGTTCAGTTCATGTGTGAGGGTTATAAAGAGTGAATACTTTAACTCCTGAACCTCGTTATCTCAGGAGGACTGCTTCTGTTCAACAGATCCTCGATCGTACTCAATACCCAAGATCTTTACTCGTATATAGAACTGCAACGGGGCACGACACCCCGCCCCCCCCCTTGAGTATAAGCAACACTACAGTTCTCCTGAGGACATCCTTCTCTCCCATCGGTGTCGAGGTTTCGCTGCCAGTTATTACAATTGAATGTTCTACAGAAATTAAAAGGTTACCATTTCGCAAAATTTGTAAAAGAGTAACAAATGCATAGCAATATCTACACTGCCAGCATTCTCTAACATGTTCAAAAACTTCATAAGGAACTATTTCTTTCTTCTAAATACAATACTTCAGAATGCTCAAACTGGTATAGCAAACACCAACAGAAAGCCTTTGGTAATTTAATAAACAGACTAGGAAGCTCTTGGTAAAAGGTGGGTATATTTCTAGATTGTAATAAAACATGCAATATTCTTTATCGTGAAATCTTAATCACAAAAATGTAACTCAGTTTAGGAATACTATACCTACTTAATTGATAGAAAATTTGAGCTTCAACCTGAAAAGGAATTTGATACACCCTGTTCCTAGAGGTTAAACGAGTTCAAAGATCAGCAGTATTAGGCGTACTGTTGCTTCTTTCTATACATGTCAAAATGAAAATTCCTTTAAATCGCTGATTTTTTGTAAGACCTACACACAAACGAAATTTCTGCGAGTATATACCTAAACAAAAATATAAAATTTACCATACATATACAACTTAACAAGGAAACTTCTTTTGATATACTATTTGCTCAACTAACAGACTAACAAATCTAGCTTCACTGAGAAATGCTTTACATTGCGTATTTTCAATCAGTCGCAACATGGGATAATGTTTGGAGAGGGAAGGCAGATAACATTTCAAGCTACAAAAAGGAGCCTTAAGGGTACTAAGCAAAGTGAAAAGCTTCCTGCTGTCCACTAAGAGAAACTAAAATAGCAATTCTAGATTGCATATTTATTGCTGAATAGTTATTTGTTGCCTATTAAGAAACCACCAGATGCAAAATGATAAAAATGGAGATTAAAGCAGAAATAGTTTGAAGAACAAATTCCAAAATCTAGTAAAATTATTGAAAGAATAAGATTACTGAACACTATCGAAAAGGGTAAAGCAATTAAACAGTCTTACCCGTTTTAATAAAGAAGATATTTCTACTGCAGCACATTTTTTATTAAACGAATAGGAGTAAGGATGGCTCTAGAGATAGTGTCATGGCACAGACACCATCGTAAAAAAGGGCGTATCTTAAATTGTTCATATACTAAGAATAGAGCGACATTCTTCAAAGTGCAATGAAATGTCTTGCGCAAAAGCAGAAACCATAGAAGCTGAAGGAAGTGGCAAGTTGAAACAATTATGTGGATCATTTGCACTTCAAATGTGATACGGACTGACAGCACTGTGGACGTTCACTCAAACACCAGCGGCAAAGGAGGGGCTAGTATCTGTCACGACTATTGTCAGCACATGTCAATTAGAAGTACCAAATGAATCATACGCGGAAGCCAAGTTTGCTATATTGAGAATCGAGAAATAAAGCCCGCCGCCGTGTAAAAGTTACCGAAAATTTGTTACAGCATTCTACGGAAACCTACTGCGTAGTGTAAAAATACCGATCATCGAACGATTTGCAACAGTGCGACTAATATTAAATACTTTGAAAAGTGAAGATTCCTAAATACAACTATTTTTTCAGCAAATATTTAATGCTAACCGAGTGACACAATGAACTAGACCGAAGTAATTTTAGCGATATAAGCAAGTTGAGACAGCCAATGCACAGACTGTGGTTAAACATAACGCAGTTGTGTTAAACCTAATTGGCATCAGATGCTGATAAGTTACATTTTAAACAAAGTGGGTGAAATTATTGCATTAAAATGTCTAGAACTGCTCATTTAACACAGAAATATCGATTTTACTAGCTCGTTATTAGCGTTGCTAGCTTCAAAGATACTCAAATCTAACCAATCACCTGCCAGTGCGACACTGAACAGCGATTAACTGCCTTCTTGCATCATGTAGCTACGCTAGTGCTGCTTCTGAAACTGCTCTGATGGCGTAATCCACAGCACTGAGAACTGGTGTTCCAAAGGTCATTAGTTCGGCTCCTATCTTAGTTATTTTTCTTCGTATTTTTAATACGTAAATTCTGATAGGAAGAAATCACACGATTCAAAACTGCCCGAATAATAGCAGCATGTGAAGTTATTCGACACCCCCCACACACACCCACACACACCACCCCCACCCCATTTTATTTAAGATCGCTCACCCTTTAAACCATTTCCCTTTTAGAAGTACAGCATGTGAATGTATTAAGCAGGACTCAACCTTTGTTAGAATAGTAATTGCACTACAAGGGGAAACTACTCCACAAAATGCATACTTTTATACAAGAATTAAAAGCTTTAACAAAATATTAAATAGCAACCAAACGAACAAACCAACCAAACAAAAATAAAAAAACATGAACGTGAAGGAGAATCTAACTCTTGCCTTTCACTTGAAAGTGAATGCCAACCATTGCACCAGAGGGAGGGCTCCAACATGTCTTCATCTTCGTGTCTTGTGCGCTCAGGTGGTATAAGCAGTGACATATTGGCACTTCGTAAACTTATAGCCGTAACTACCACATTTGAAACAGGCCATAAGTCTCCTATCTCAAATTACTTGTTCAAGATATCTCCACTTGCTCTACAATATTTCGGTGTATATAAAGCAAAATTTAATCTGACGTAGGATTGAGATATGAGCAGCCGGAAAACATGCATACATTAGAAATTGACATCTTTGGAAATAACGCATTAACGCAACGTCTACAGATATGACATAAAAATGCGGGCCAATTCGGGATAAGATTTACACTTAACCAAAACAAGCGAAACAAGTGAAATAAAGTCCAGCATAAAATAGGTCAACACAGACGGTGATTGCAATGATTACGTTAAAAATAAGGTAGAGCTAAATAAACTTAAGATAGGCCGGCAAGAGATAACGAAAGGCATGATATGCCAAATACATCATGAGAAGTCATTAGCGATAGAAAAAAAGAAAAAGGGAATGCCATCTTCTGAAAAACGGACCAGGGGACGAAAATAAATGCTATGTGACCAGCTCACGCCGTTAAGCATGCTCGTACTGATGCAAGTTCAGCTTGTGACGCCACATCGTTGTATTGCTGCAGCAGCAAGGAAAGAAGTTCGAAGCGTGGGGAGTGCAGTAATACAAGAAAGCATGTTTGTTGTCACAAAATACAAATGACGTTTTGGTTATGTTAAAGCTGACTCAGTTACACAATTGCTCAAGGCAATCAGAAAATTGTAATTTCTAGTTTATATGAAGGACAATGGAACAGAATGCCTTTTTCTCTAAATTAAGTCTTGAGAATAATAAAGCTACGTGGACATTTCCCGAAACTAACTAGTTTATCAGATAGAAAAACAGTTGACATCACACCGCAACTTGCTGTCCTCCCCGACTAGGCTATTTGACTCCTACTAGAATGATCCTGCTGTAAACATATGGGAGGGAACAAAGAGGGATTTGCTTTACCGGAATGCTATTGGGCTGCTGGTTGAAGGAAAATTCATTTGTGTTCAGAGGTGGTTGCTGATGGGAACCGACGTAATTAAGTCGCAAAGCATTACAATGGCACAATAAGAAGCACACTAGAAAAATATTAGATTCAAATGGAAGGAAGAAAATTTTCAATATGTCCTTTACTACTGAGATAGGATGCATATGACAATATGGGAAATTACCTAAATGACTGAACATTCAATTGAAAATATATTTATTAACCAATGTAAAATAAAAGCATCGTAAACTCAAACTTATTAAAGTCGGGTGGTGGCAACAAATGGATAAGCAGTTTAAGGAAGAATGAGAAAACTTAATACCACTATAATGAAAGATATTGGAAATTGTTCTTTCACACTAGCCGTGTGTACGGCAAAGTTTGGATAGGTATAGTCAAGAATAAAAAAATTAAATGACACAGTCGAGATTTGAACCACGGATCTCCCGGTCATCCGTTGCTCTTAACCATTGAGCTGCCATATCAACATCGCAGCACGACACTAAATTCTGCAACTTTATTGAATTTTTCAGTCTACCTGTCCGCAAGGTTAATATTTATGGAGAATAAGTTGATCTCATTCACAGGGAAAAATGAGTAAGTATTACGAGATCAATACCATAGCCCCGAGATTAGAAGCCCTCACCTCATGTGACACGCCTCTTATTTGGCGAAGAAGTCTTTCACCACGACATAGCTCCAACACTCCATCCGTTGTTGCCGCCAACTGCATGAATTGCGTTATGAACTTGTGCCTCACCCTGACCTAGCTCTGATTTTTCTGCCTGTTCTCGAAAATGAAGGATTGGAGAAAAGAAGTCATCGTCCAAACAAGTCAATTTTGCAGAGCTTAGCAATTCCTACCTCTTTGAGATGTTAAAATGCCAGGAATGTTGTATAAACCCAAACCTTTCAAAACTGTAGCATATTTATTAACAAATGTATTTGTTGAACCACTCTTAATGAGAGTTGATATACGTGTGATTCACCAACGAGAGTTGGTGTACGTATACAGATTCTCACGTTGGAACGAACACCATTGCACAGGTAATTCCAATTTGAACTATTACATTTCCACACTTATCACCTTATCTAACGAGTACTGCGTATATAGTTGATTGCGATCGAGCTGCTATGCAATGGAGCATCTGGAATTTATGGAAAATGTTTTAAATTTACACTTGATAGGAAAAAATTAGCAGTCAGTTTAAACAAATCCTAATAAAGCATAGTTGAGTAATATTTTAAGATTTAACTTTTCGATGGAAATTAACGTTTGCAAAGACTTATAAGGAACACTACTTTGGGCTATGGCACATACTGAACATTTTAAAGATAGTTTAGTTTTATTACTTGTTCTCTAAATCTAGATATGTTCTTTAGATATTATTGCACATGTACTTGCTCCTTTTAGTTATTTTAATCGCTATTGAACATGTTTCAAACGCCTTCGCCATAAAAATAGTTCTACATCAAATTTATTAGTAATATTCTAATGGTACATAAAACCCTTAATGTTCATCCCATTGATATTCAAGCCCGTTGAAATATGTGCAAAAAAACATACTAAACTTCGGACAATTCAGGCAAAAACTAACTTGAAGTGACATTTAAATAAGTAGGTTTCCCGGCTTAAATACTGGAGTTCTAGAACGTTGTATAAATGATATTAAACTATGATAAGGGAAGGTGGATAGAGTTTGTAACAAAACTATAGCTTTGTAGTACGTTTAGCATTTTGTAGCTCTTAAATTTATAATTTAGCATTTCATAACATTTTGAAGAAAACCGAATTGACAAATGGGTCATGTCGTGACAATGTAAATGTAAAACTGGGATCACTTCTTTAAAATAATTATGCATTTTTAAATTCATATTTTTAAAGCAAATTCATTCTGGCTAAAGCATAACAAAAATACAAAATCAGAATAAAAATGAAGTTCACAAAGTTAACTCAAATTGAATTAAACCATCTAATATACCGATGTTCTCTTTACCGTTCCTATTCTGACAAATTATTTACCGATATCTTTCAGCATCCATGTAGTAGATAGGATCCCAAATGTTTCAACTACTAGAGCTAAAGCTGGGCATTTGAGTGTTAACAGCATTTGTAGGCAGTATACATATTCATTTTCTGCATAATTTGTAAGGGCTGGAAAGTATTCACAAGCTTGCATAAAAAGGACACAAGGACTAATTTAAGATCCCATTACTTTTAAACTGAAATACTTATATATTTCAATTTTATTTTCAATTCTCGGTCAGGAAGGGCAGGATTCAAAAGTTTTCCCACCTCTTAGAGGAAGAGGTAGAGAAAGAGGGCAGTTTTCTGCATTTTCAATGCGACTGTTCAACGTTGTTACACTTAGGCAAGCGTTGCATAAATTGCCAATTCACTTGTTTGATTTGTAAGATTCCATTAACTGCAGTATATTTCCCTTTTATGCAGTATTTTAGTATAATTTTTATGCGTACTGTTTCGTATTTTCACATTTCCAGAACATATTCAACAGTGGTTCAGACGTCATGAAAAAAATGAAGTACAGCAATACTTTTGAGCATTTTGCGCTGTTTAAGCCGCCGTTCCTAATTATTAAAGTATTTTTATATCTGCAATTTGAAGTATTAGTAAATTATCCCCACTTAAGTTCTATAAAATATTATCTGTGACCATAATTGAAACACTATCATTCGAGTTGTGAGGTGATATGCTAGGCAAAGAGCAGCAAAAATGCTACTTCTACCTTTTACCCAGGGATACAAATATATATAAGCACCCAGGTAGTAAAATTATGAAACCTATGGTCTGAACTTAAATACTAAAGCAGTAATGTATAGAGGTAATATATACTAGATAGTATTTGATATAATGTAAGTAGAGTACGATAAATTACTTAACGGACGCCCAATTTTACTTCCCAATAATTTAGGTTCATATGAGGGAAATATTAAAGGCAGAAACTAAATCGGAGTAGACTCGTTCTTAGTGGGATCTATCAGAAGCGGAAAATGCCGTCAATAGGTACAACAAATAATCATGCTCTGCAATTGTGAAACTCTTGCAGTACTCAGGATACCACCCCTCCCCATTGCAGTTCTGTCAGCTGAAATAAAATTTCTGAATTCACACCGCAATACCTATGAAAGAATGGAGTTAAGTTTGTAAAATTAGAAGTCAAATTTCATTTGTTATAGTCCAGCATCTAATATCTTAAATCAAATATGCCCACTTCCTTAAGGACAAGGGCTTCTTACTTGTATAGGGATAGTTCAGTTATTGCTCACATGGAAGCAATCCCCACGAGTTGAAGCAATTTGTCCCATGTATATCTTTAGAATCCGTGGATTTATATTGTTCATTTGCCCCCTATTATCTATCGCTTCATATAATAACCAATCCATCCCTTAAGGGCAAAGGCCTGCTGCTAGTGCAGGAAGTCGCTATGAGCTCATTAGGTTAGCAACTCCTAAGAGCCTAATGCTTGCTTGTCGGTACTTATCTATTGTGATGACTAGTAATGTAATGTTATATGTTCTATACGCCGTGTACTTAAATATAAAACAATCTAACATAGATGTATGTTCTATAACCTATGTTCCACTGAGCTTAAGGTGATGGATCTGTGATATTTCTAATATTAGTTGAATGTCATATCTTTAATTAACAAGAAGGTTGCGCTCAAGTGGAGTATTGACAAACAAGGATAAACTAAGTTTAATCTTTGCTGAAGTCTGTAACGGACTTTGTACTTTTTGTACTAGTTAGGTGATATTTCTCACCGCTCTGTCCGCACAATACACACTGGCACTCTTCACTTGGGTAGTAGTATCTCTTGTTACGTATTTTATAGTGGAACCCATGGATTGCTGTTCTTGTTGTAACATGTCTCCAGGGTTGCACTCCAATCTTACGTAATAGTATAATCTAACACAATGTGCGTTTTCAGTTCGTGGATTGTCTCGCATGCACGGTCACCTTATGTAATGTGTGATGTGTAGGTAGTTCTAACCACACGTTCCTATTTTTGGTGCTGGTGGACCATTGTTTTTCTGCACTTTTTCTGAAGGTGTGATCACCAGCGTTTTGATCTACCTCTTTTCCACTTGCCTGTGAGTGTGTTGGACTTCGTGGTTCACAATATCTATTACGGTTTGGTATGTCCTTTGCAACTGCCATCTAAAAAGCGCGTTTGAAATATTGCATTGCAGTATTTCCAGTATCTCGCATATCGTGCTTACCTTCGCATATCTGGATAGTATTACTTTGTTTCCGTTTGTTGAGAGACCAGGTTTGTCATCCATAAAGCTGCGCCAAATCAGTATAGGTTTCTGGAGCTTATAATCTGATACCAATTGGTGATAGATCACAAAAGCTTTAACGACCAGAAGGTTTTGCATACCTGTCAGATTGATCTGTCGTTTTCCGCGTTGTACTTTAACGATTTGTTTAAGGTATTTATATGAGATGTCTATGGCATCTAATGGTACTGGAGTTTCTGGGCCGTTTGCCACTTGCGTCTTGCGTTTGCTCACAGCAAGGGTTGTTCTTCCGCTGTGGTCGTGAAGTTCTCATATTCTTGGCAGTTTGCCTGATTAGGAAAATATGTACACTGCTAAACCTCAACTTTCGTTAGTGGGGCACATGTTTATCCAATCACTCTTATACTTTTAAGTAGAAAATTTTCTTCCAGGTCATTTTTGTGGCAATAGGGTCCATCCTGCCGTACTCCTTTCTGTAGACAGAATAGGTGGCCTACTTCTGCCTTTGACAGTTTTTGTAGTTGGGTTGTCGAAAATGCGAAAGTATTCCACACCTTGGATGATTAGTGTTCAGGTACATAGGATAAATTTGTATATTCCGGGTACTGAAGGATATACATATATGCATACATGTACATACGAGTTCCACTCCTTTCTCGATCATTTGGTTGAAGGTTTAAAGGTGATCCGCTGTATTAAAGCCGGAGTAGAAGTTCGCTTGTTACGGCTGTTGGTTTCCATCCCAAATCCATTTTGTGTTAGAATCTTTGAAAATAACGGATTACATAACAGTGATAAGTCTAGTTCATGTAGCCTTTGCTGCCTTTCTTATGGAGGATGATCGTGCTAGTCTGTTAGCCCATGCCTGTGTAGGATTGTGTTGATGTGGAAAAGGGATCGTATGTCCATGAACACAAACAAATTTGATTAAATATGTAACTTTTTATTTAAGTTCTGCATCTCCCAAGGATGTACATGAAGTTTCAAATAAATGCGCCCCCCCCCCCCCACGATAGGAAGTTTTCGATACGTTTAACTATCAAAATTGCTCCTAACGATTTTTATTAGAATAATTTAAGATATTTTGATGACTAAATATATCGGATCTGAATTTTATGGAAATGTCCTTCGGAACCATTTGGTTAACCCTAACTGGTAAACCATAAGAACTATATTGCAAATACACAATCTCAATTTTTTATGGAGCGAACCTTCAAGATATCCCTTATTTTAATTTTCCAATACTTACTTCTCATACGGGAAGTCCTTAATTCTCTTACCCATGCAAGTGGATGGAATTTCATAACCATGGTATAGCGACCAGCTCTTAAAGCATATTCCAATATTCCCTTGACACAAGAAAATCAGCAATACGATAATGTTTATCTGGATTATCATGAAAGAGAAATTAGCCTTTTTTAAGAATAGTTTCTAAAGAGTAGAGAAAGTCCTGCATGTTTAAGAGATATATTCTAATAGTAAAATATTTAACACTAACAGGCAACAACGGTTTTTGACTGTTCTATAGTACTTCATGTCGCACTGCATTACGCCGTAAGTTTTCAGAATAGGTAGCTTTATTCTTAACGTAGGCTACGATACCCTTTTCAACATCATGTAGTGCAACATATACTAATAAAGATGCGGTAATCCATCATTGGAAAACAAGGAAGCGTTTGAAAGTGAGAAAATCAGCTATATTTCACTTGAGATTTTACCAATATACACTAGCATATGTGTCATACTATTTTTGATAGTGAATGAAACCGTTGTTACTCCATAACAGAACAGCTGTTTGGTCCAGTTGTATAGGTCACCAACGTAAAACCTTTGACAGACCAACTCTACACTCTTGGTTGACCATAAATGAGCTAACGTTCCTCATACTCAGCAATTTGAGA
Source organism: Mantis religiosa (assembly GCA_030765055.1). NCBI lineage: Eukaryota > Metazoa > Arthropoda > Insecta > Mantodea > Mantidae > Mantis > Mantis religiosa. Next base: position 97,008,533 of record CM060948.1, on the reverse strand, counting down.
CCAATTTCACCTCAGAAATAATTTGATGGTAATTACAGGGATCATGTTCCATGCTTATTTATGCAATATTGGAATTTCTCCAATTCTAACTTGTATACGCGGAACATATTCGCCTGCGTTGAAATGTTCACGTTTCCGTATTTTGTAAGGCTTTGAAGTTGTAAGGCCAGAGGTGTGCAACGTCCGGGAAGAAATGTTTTCAATCTGGAAGTAAATGTCTTGTGCTGTTTTCTGGGTGCGTGACCAGGAGTAGGCCTAGGAGAAATATTACAAGCTTAGGGAAAATCCTGTGTCACGTGTTGGGGGAAGTCCTATGATGTCACAGTGAAAGATGAAAATGTGGCCAGACACATTCAACAGTGGCAAAACATACGCAATCCAGAAAAAGTGCGTTGAACTTACGCTCGTTGTAGATTTCCCATATAAAGCAATTAATAGTCTTAGTAAAAGCCAATCGCGAGTCGCATTTAGTCATTGTCAATAAGGCTTGAGAAACCCACATCAAGGTGAGGAACATATTCGCGCGCAAATATAATGCATTCCGCGAAAAGTCGGAGCGCCGAGGTTTCATTCCCGCTTCAATTGATAAGAATCGAAGATATAGAAAAACATTGCACGTATGTTTAGACGTGTCGCTTCTACAAACCAATGTATTAATTCTGCATTAGCACAGTACAGAATGAACATTAGATTGATTCGTCACAGGAACATTTAACTTCGGCGTATGTTAAAAGTGAAACAAAGAAATATAATAGAAGTTAAATTGGCATCTCCTATATCCTCGATCCTCGATCTCGGTTAGCGCTTATCTACCACGAGCAAAGATCAAGGTCTACACACTAAGATAATCCTAACTTTTTTTAAATTTACGTCCTCTATCGTTAAGTCATATCGGACGATGAATGAAATGATGCTCAAATGAGCCCAAGGTCCATGGAGCTTAGAGTTACCCGACATTCGTCTTTCAGGATAAGGGAAAACCCCGAAAAAACCCTTATCCAGGTAACTCACCCTGACCGAGATTCGAACTCGTGATCTCTTGAACATGAGGCAGACATGCTACCATCGCGATACCGAGGCAGGCCATCCTAACCATGGCAAACACTATACCTATATATACAACTGAATGAGTATCAGACAGCCATACGATCCAGAACAGACGCCGAGAACGTATTTGAACCAGAACTTAAGACGTACCGATCCAGCCTGCTGTCCAGTAATCAGAGGTATTCCGTCTCAAACTGCATGACTTAAATCCTTCGAAAATGTTAACAAATAAAGGTCGTCAAGGTTAAAGTAATTATCAAATATGACATACCGTGGCTTCAATAAATATTTGAAGTTCAACACATGCAGTAAAATTGGCAAAACACTCCAGTAGGTTAGGTAACCAGCAGTAAGTGGACGAAGTTCAATTTTCCACCATGGCAGCTTCCAGGGGAAGTGGATGAAACACTACCGTCGAAAAATAATTTTATCCCTAGAAAAGTAAATAGTGGCATAGGTTATGCGCTAATGTGGTTTTCATTAATCTCCTTAGCAGCTGTAATGGAAGTGTACAAAATACTGAACAGATCTTTTGCTTTTATATTGCTACCGACATTGGTCAAGACTGCACTTTAGCTCAACATGGGTAATCTCAATTTCGTGCATTTTAAATGTCAAAGAAAATATGTCGATACGCAACAAGCATTATAAATTGAATATTTGCATCAAATCTGAACTAATGGATTACATAATCGAGAGAAAAACTCTTATTTTAACAAGTAGTTTATTTTAAACCAATTCAATAAAAGTGACTTTACAAAAGATTGTTCAAGCGAGGCTGAATAGTGCTTACTTGAAAGTACCTGTAAGTGTATGGCGCGTTATATCCGTTCCCATTTATTCAGTCAATGGTAGCATGCCAGCTGTAAGTGCATCTAACTTCCATATCGGCAAATATAAATCTGACAATATATGCTCATGGTCTCAATTCGTGCGGAACTACGCATAGCTGAAAGTTAGGGATTGAGAGTTCCAAGCTAGAATCAGTGTCCGGTTTGTCCAAAGCATATAGGTGTCAATTTTTATGAGGAAATTAGGAATCCCACACCATTCGCAATGATCTAAGCAAGCAATATCCACTTGTATGTATTGATGTCCATAAAACATAGCCCATAATGAAATGCCCTGTTGATGGTATTGAAATACAGACCCACCGACTAACAGCGTGGCCTCTTTTCGGGCGGGATACGTTACTTCTCCCAAAATATTCTCGAAATCTTGAAAGCTAAAATTAGAATTTAAACTTTTCATGTTGCACTATCGTTTTCACTGCAGCTTTTTTATTGTCGTTAGCTTTAAGCTTTGATTCCGTGTCGCCGAGTTCACTTTTAGGGTTTTCCTTCTTTAATGTTTACAAAATCTCATTGTGCTGCCTGCCTTTGGTAAGGTTATCTATAGTTGATTTAGCTGTCCTGTACGTTATTAACCTATGAAATATAACCAACTGTTCGGTGAAAGATTGGAAGTATGTCACCTAAATGGTTCCAAAATGAGTTTCTCAAAAGCTCTTCATACTAGATAACGCATGAATGAGTCCGGCTCTTATTTCTGCATTCACATAACCTCTGAACAAGGGACCGTTATGCCTTAGTATTAATGGCTGGATAACAATGTCATAGATATTGTCCTCTGTTACATCATTTGGAGTAAAGAATATGGACATCATACCTGAAGTTCATCCTCTGAACAGGGTTATAGCGCTGCTGTAGCTGCGCAACTTTCAAGAGTAGCGTCAAATTGTTGGAAGAAATAACGAACGGGGTATAGTCCCGCTGCTCGAACGGTTACCATGGCTTTATCTTTGTTAATAGAAACCTCTCAGATAAGTCTCTGTTTGCTGTGAAGGTGGTTCGAAAACCCTGAATAAGTATACTAATTTCTTTACCGTGTAATACTGAATTTACAATTATTCTGAAAACTTAATTTTATTTTTAATCGTTTTATTTATGTTTCAGTGAACAACAAGTAGGTAGTTTAAACACACCTATAGGTAGGTGCAATTGAAATAAGGATCATTTACACACATTTGAACACAGAAACAAGGAAGTTACAATCAGGGTTTAACATGGAAGTTAAAACACAATTTTACAGACAAGAGCTATTGTGATATTAATGTCGATACAAATTGGTATGTTTTGTGGCGCTGAAATGGCCCTTTTTCTATTTCTGGAAAACAACTCCTAACGAAGTAAGTGCTCGAACTGATGACTTTAGGTAATGCACGCCAGAGTATGTTGTTGAATGGGGCTTCTTACTGTGTAGCATGGAGGTTTAAGATTTACAGGCCACCGTAATACGCTGGCGAAGGGTATCTGAATTGTCAAGCTCCTCTGCATAAACGCGTTCTTTCAAATAACCCCAGAGGAAGAAGTAAAGGAGTGTCAGATCAGGTTATCTAGCAGGCCAGAAGACTGGTCCTTATTTTCCAATTCAATGACCAGGATTTGCAGCATTCAAATTGCAGACGATCCTCGACCGATGTGGAGGAGCGCCATCGTGTTGAAACCACATCGTCATTCGCTCCATCAGTGGCACATTCTCTAATAAGGGGAGCTCTTACGGAGGAATTCCAGATAGCGTGCTACTGTTAAATGCCCCTGGAGGAAAATGGTCCAACAAGGTGGTCTCCCAAGATTCCACACCTCCCTTACCCAATGAGGATTATGAACACTCCAATAGTGCATACTGTGGTGATTTAGAGTTCCATTGTTGTGGAATCTTGATTCGTGAGAACACAGTTTCCTGGATGCGAATCCCACATTTTCTACTCGCTCCAGCAACCATTCACAAAAGGTCACTCGAACCTCGTAATCTCTCCCGTGAAGTGCATGGTGTAGATGTAAACGATAACGATGAAACTTTCTGGTGTTCAATATTCACACTACAGAAAAACTGGCCGATTCACCTCCTGAGCAACTGCCCATGTAGTATACGGATTGTTCTGGATGGTGCTCAAAACTGCTGCTTCATTAACACCCGAAGTGTAACAGGAGGCAAGTGACGCTGTTACACGCAGACGCCTTTCAACATTCCGGAAGGCGTTTTCTGTTTGCTTATTCGAATATCTTTACTGATGTAGATGCTAAGCCACTGATGTATTTGTTCTTGTTTCTCCGTAGATCAAAAGTATATCTATGTACTCGTCTGTCGAATACATAAAGAAAGACTGGCGCAAAATAGGTATCGTGTGACAGCGTACGTGTGGAGAACAAAGGGGTCGGTATTCATAATACTACATCATGCCAGTCAAACGGGACAGAAGTCATACCGGTTCTATCACAAAATGTAGACATCCAAAAAACTAAATTATATGTAACGTCCTACAGCCCCTCAGGAACTTTATAATTAGACTATTATGAATTCGGTTTCCAAGTTTTGATGAAAATCTAATAAAAAAAATATTTACAATGCTGAGACTCGAACCTTTGTCATTGGGGGTTACGGCAAAGGAGACATCAATCCTCTTCAGCCCGCCTTGGTAACGTGGTGGTAGCATGTCTACCTCACGTTCAAGGTCTCGAGTTCGAATCTTGGTCAGGGTGAGTTACCTGGATAAGGTTTTTCCAGGGTTTTCCCTTATCCTGAAAGATGAATGTCGGGTAACTAAGCTCTACGGACCCTGGGCTCATTTGAGCATCATTTCACCCATTCCATTCATCGTCCGATATGACTTAACGTTGGAGGATGTAAATTAAAAAAGAATATCCTATTCAGCTATTTCGAGACTTGACTGAAAGCACGCTCCACGTTCAATAGGACTTTTATGCCCGGCGCTATGTCATTGCCTCCTCGCGAGTTTTCGTGCTTGACTTAGCCCTTTAGGACAGTTTTGATCATTTTCTGGGCGTTTTAATATTACTTACATGGCAAAAGCTCTTATACATGTTAATTCAGATGCACGAGACGTAGTCTACGCAAAAATTGTAAATAAACCATCGTTCAACAATCAGTTTTGACTAATCTGTTTCATATAACCTTGCCCCGCTGATATGTATCATTCCGCGTGCAACTACCTTCCCCCTCATCTTAATTGGCTAATGCTTTCGCGCCATAGGCCATAGGCGGTGCCTTCCCGTCACATTTAAAACTGCAGTAAACGTCATAATTGCCAGGAAGATAGATACAATCATACAAATAAGAATATGAAGGCATGCAAAAATAATGAAGTTTATAATGAAACTGAGCTAGTTGAAACTGAATGAATGAGCAATGAAACAAACCAGTTTATAATGAAAGGCCTTCGGCCTTTTCCACTCCGATTTTTTAAATCCAGCACAAATACTTGCAAAAATGCTTGTCATTCAGCCTTAAAGTCGTGTCACGCCATACTCGTCAAGGTAGTATATTTTGCGATTTGTATCCCGGTGCAGTCTGATTATCCTTAAATAACGTCTTCGCCACACATTAATATCGCCCCTGGAGTGGTAAGTTTTCCTGTTGTCTCAATATAATGTCACGATGTTCCTACGGATCTAACACACCTGTAATTTCAGAGTACAGCTGGTTGACTTCTCATACTGACAAAGACGGGTTCTTTTCTGAGTGCATTAAACCATGCACCACAATTCTTTTTACGCCGCTTTGTAAAGGTTTTCCCTTACGATGCTTCAGCGAAAAGCTGGCGGTGGACTGCTATTATACATATAATAAGTACACGCGCAATAAACGAATAAAATAATTTAGCTCTCGCATTCGGCACAACACCTTCGAATGGCGATATATGACTAATCCTGTTCAAAACAAGGTCAGTGATAGTCAAATGTCATCACTACCGCTAAATCACGTGCTATCGTGCCATGTGCTTGAGAACAAAGGAACCTCTTTACTTCGTTTAAGAATTAGTATGCATTTCAGATAAATCAACTGTTGCGTAATATATTTAATTAAAACAGTTACGAAAATATGAATTTGACAATTCTCTTCCAACAAAGATATATCACCATGTTAAATAACGAACTAATTTTTACCGCACAACAGTCTATACTGCAATAGCAGCCAATGAGAGGTGATTAGGTCACGTGACCGTTAAGAGATACCGGGCAAGCTTATGTGAAACAAGGATTAGACGGGTTTATGATGGATGAGGCGTGCCTCTAAACATTTTTCTCATTTTTGGCAGCCAACCCCTGCTCTAAGTACAAAAATCCGGCATCTTTTTAGCTGACATTAGTGCACTCATGTCCATTTTTTCCGAGGCGTTTACTGAATTATGTTGCTATGTATACTCAAAGTTCTTAAAATAGGCTGGAAACCGGAAGTCGCTCTCAGTAAAGGAGTCCTGTATGAGGTGTACTTTAGCAAGGAGCACGTTCTGTTCCTTATACATCCATTCTCTTAATTGAGGATTCCTCTGTAAGAACATTTTAGTAAGCGCAAAACTGGACCTAGGCGCACATGCCGTTTGATGGTTAGCCTAACTTCCAAAAAATAAGGCGCGTCTGACTCACCTGGTATAGAATGAGACTAACAGTTAAAGAGCGTCCATAAATCTATTTTTGGAATATCCATGCTAATGGTCCACCAGAGCCATTATGGCGATATAGTGCAATTCACCTAAGTCTGTCTCATGATTCATAAACAGGAAACCGCTTCAGGGTGTACACAAATGTTGCGACATTACGAAATCTTTCCTAAATGCAAATGTTTGCTTTAAAATCAAGACATCCTTCTCGTTCCATGTTTTAGAATAGGTACGGAATACGGCACACAGGCTTTCGCAATCCCTAAGTAGCAATGGTGGGCTGTTATTTGTAAAATCATTCGAAAAAGAGGAAATATGCTCCGAGGCGATACCAGTAGATAAGCAACCAACATCATGAATCACTCAAATTGTATTATTAAAACCAGTAGCTCTCAAATCCGATAAGCTCTAATCTCGAATGTTTTTAAGTATCAATTCCTCTTCTGAGGAAGCTATTTTGATTTGACACTAAGGAATTTTATCTATAAGGGGAGCGATCGTTGAAAATTTGAGCCAAAATGAACTTGCGAATTTAAAATTACATTCGACTCTAGGAAGTGTTTCACGTAAATAATTTGTTATTGGTAGTAAACTGAGTCAGTCCCGTGCCGATTTAATAGAACTAAATCGTAGATCGTGTCTTTGGTTTAACTATCAGGTTTCTGCAAAATTTAAATGTTAATGCAAAATTTGCTTCATTAAGTCAATTTCTAAATTATGTATTTTAATAAAAATACCGTATACTATTTAATAAACATACAACTTTTCGGACAAGTTTTACGAGTGCTTTCCAGCGTGCTTTTTCGATTGAAATATTTTATACATTTTCAGCACTTTAAAATGCTCCTTGCATTGTAGTTGCAGTCGACAGATTGAAACATTGGGAATATCTCCAAAGTGTCACAAAAACTATGCAAAAGTGTTAGGGTTTTTGGCTCATCCAGGTTTAATAAGTAGTTTACTTTGAAAAACCGAAAACCATAATTGCAAAAAACAAAATGAAAATATTTTTGCAATTATATTTCTGAGCAAGCTTACCTTATAGGTAAAAGAGGAATAAAATGTGTAAACGCTGCTACTTAACTTTTGTTGTACCTATACAAACGAAATATAAAAAATCCATAAACTCAGCAAAATACTTAGCCTTACAGCTCTTCTGTGGTTAGAAGTAGAATCCAAAGTAGTAAAATATAGAAAACTCTCCACAGCTAGGTTTGCGATAGTCATTTTAAGGCCGAAAGCCTTAATATAGGCCTTGGATATTAAGTTAACACCAAGTTTAAACACTATGTTAAAGCTAACATCGTTGAAAGAGAATTTGCGTTAAACTTCAACGTTAAATCACTAAAATTGCGTTAAAATTCAGCATTAGTTGGTAAAATTGGCAGTTATAAGATTAAATTTCTTTTCCTGGAAATCACCCTACATTCTTAACGAAATAGATATGGAATAAACCAATATACAAGAATGTAGCATTAGCTGACAATGACTTTATTAAATTACCCGTAATTTAGGTCATTGCTAATATTTCTTCCTGGACAGTCAGCTTCAAAATTTCCAGTTTTTTTTAAGTGGGATGGTTTTTTTATTGTTCCATTTATACTCTACTTTCGACTGCAATGGTCCTATCGGCGGCGGTTCTCCTTTGGAGCATATCTAAGATGTTATCTCGTAAACTTTGGGGTGGTGGTACTTTGAATTTATGTTTTGTAATTATATCACACACATTCGCATTCATACTTCCAGACTCTGGGGAAGATAGGAAATCATCTTGGTTGGAGAAAAATCTCCTACCCCAGCAGGGAATCGAACCCGGACCCCTAGGGATAGTTTATAACTAGAAGTTAGTAGATTTGTTAGGTAAAATAAAATTGGAAAGTGACTATCTAGGCAGCTAGTTACCAAACTCGGCAATGTCGCCTTTCTACGACAGGCTACTCACTAGCCCAGGTTCGTATTGCTCTGCCTCATGTATATTTTTATCTTACGCACAGCTTAGTGCTTCACAACATACAGAAACCCGATCATACAGTGCTAATCAGAGATGTACCAAAGTTATTTTCAGGAATCTACAGATAGTTGAGGTACCTAATTCATATTCAGTATCTTCTGTAAGGGGGATGAAAATACGGACAAGGATGGTTTCGAAAGCCCAATTTTTAGTCCCACTTAAAGCGTATTGGCTAATTCATTATGTAGAAAACGTGCGACGGGACTGGAGTTGACTAATGGCAATTCAGCATGAACACCTGAAATCCTCCCGAAAAAAGTTAAATTTTGGTTGCTCTTGCTGAGCAGCACGACTATTCAGAGTTAGTTTAGATGCTGTCAAGGTTGTATCAGACTAGCGAAATGCATATATTTTTGGAAGAAAAATTATTCCCAGTTACATGAATTGAGTTAAAATGCATCACAATGAAAAGCCACATGGTTTCGCCAGAGCTTCATGTGGTAGAGTTAGATTGTATCGCCTTGAATGAACAGATTCAGAAAATTAACCTCCATTTAGAATGACATACAACTTTTTGTCCAGATCGTTCGAATGGTGCCAATGGGGTTGAAAATAAAAGTAGTTCCTCGAAGTTGTACAATACCTACTACACTTCAAGCGCATAAATTCGCGTCATAATTGACGTGCATAGAACCCGAATTTCTAAGCGAAATGCTTATAAATTCCTTTTTTCTGAAATACGGAGTTTGCTTATTTTATCTTAATTAAAATAGTATATTTTAGCCAAATCATAAATTTAAAAGTAAATTTTCATTCCTAGCCACTACTTTATCAGACAGTTTACATCTTCTCGCTGAAACAGTTAGGGTCCAACAAAGACGTGGACCATCTTTTCTCTAGCGTAAAGAAAGTGTACTGTGACGCAGCCTCTGTCACCTAGGAACACATACGACATAACTTGATATCAGAAATAAATGAAATGTGTAGTGTTTAACGCCCGCTTTTACTACATACGGCACCGCAGGCGATGACACTGATGATACATGAGAAGATGGAGCACCAGTGGAATGAGATGGCGGGGGAAACCGGAGATCCCGGATAAAACCCGCCCCAGTGCCATGTTGTCCACCACAAATCTCACTTTGCGGCCGCCTTGATGAGAACCAAGCTGTCTAACCACTGAACCACGGCGCGGCCTGATATCAGAAAGATATTAACCCAAACGAATATAAATGACGTATACCAGAATATGCATATGCCATAATGCTAGCATATACTCCGGAGACCGTCAGTGACAAGGCCACTCTGCGAAGTTCAGTGAACTCCCTTTGCAATCCCTGTAAACAAACCACGCTACTCTATTGTCTGTTTTGCCCTCAAGATAAATTTGGTGCCATCCAGTCGGGAACCAACCCATTGTTAAAATCCCATGCGTGCTTCTGACAACAGGCTATAAGATTTTGATCGACGCGCAGAGCGCATGCTTTCGCATAAATTTTTGCATGTGGATCGTTAGAGAAAGCGTCTCTGATGTTAGGTCCGAAACTGGAAATTCTGAACACTGATCTCAAGTGGGGATAGTAACCAATAGAAAATAGATATTCGTTCATGTGATTTTGCAAACTCCGAGAAATACCTAGAGTGGGGGTAATTCAAAGCGATGGCGGAAAGTAGGTTTTACTAGTAAGAGCACTTCGGTCCTGAGTTCTACGTGAGACGGACGTGCATTTGGCGCCGCCTAACAAGTACACTTCCGCGCCATGCACTGACAAAGTGCAATATCTAACAGTCGCTCCAGTGAGAGTTAGCACAAAGAGTAATATATATGGAAGACGATAAATATATCCAGTTCAACTACGCAGTGCTACTGCCTCTGCGCTTCACATCACAATATTGACCATGACGCTAACACAGCAACCACTCCGACGACGACTTTACAGTGCCGAGCGTAGGAGCCTAAGGACAAACTTCTGTCTACCAGATTCGAGGTGCCATCATTCAACCCACAAGTCAGGACGCACCCACTCCTGAAGTACAGATGAGAGTTCTCATGCGGGAGCTACAAGTCACCCCGAATCTCAAGAGTTTGCTTCGGGTTGTCCACACACAAAGCATTAGATCCGTCGCACAAAAACAGTCGTGGGTAGAATCACAGGTAAGAAAGCGGGTGCGATCAGCTGACCACTGCAAGCGTACAGTCGGGTGAATAAACTAAAGCATGGCAATGTAATCGAGTAAGAAATATACTGCCTCATGTTTACATATTTCCTGTTACCTTACGTAGTATATATGGTGCCAACAAGGTATCCTGCACAGACCTAATCTAATATTTTACCTTGACAGTACTTAGAATACAATGTTGGTATGTGAAACGAATATCGTTTTAATATACAATGCATTTATATATTTTAATATGCATGCTATGCATTTTAAGAGTACCTGCAGCCTTATGTTTAGTGATACAATCCTCCAGAAGATGTACATTTTTTTATAGTTGCTCCTGTGCATGCATCTATTGCAGTGAATCACCATGCGCATAATGAAGGAAGACATTCCTTACATCGCGAAAAACTGCATTTTACGTCGGTAGACGTCACAGATGTAAACCGATATTTGACCTCAATTTCACCATTGAGGACAGCAGGACAAGGTGAATGTATAGGTTTATGTGCATAGTCTGTCCAGGGTGTGGGGGTGGAGGTGCGATGGAACCTCTGACTGCACTGTCCATAGTCCAGTAGCAGCTCAACCCAATTTCCGTTCGCTCTGGCGTTTGCGCTTACAAAATTCTCAGCGTAGTTTTAAGTGAACGGAAGTTCGTCTAGATCAGAAGCTGGGAACTCGTAATGGAGGAATAAGTCACCATCGTACTCTGTGCACATGGAAAACCCTTGATACAGCCACACCATTTCATTTCCGCATAGTCATAGCTTGCGTCAATGGCGTGGCAGTTGAAACTTTGTATTACTTATTTTAGTTAAGAAAATATAACTGGCAACTAGCTATCAACTATCCTCCAGATGAAGCCTTTTGTATTACAAATATTAGAATTCGAGGGAATTTTCATTTGTTCACAATGACAAATACAATTAGACAGTAATGAAGTATTAGTTTTACACTCGCCTAAAATTTCATCCACTTCGAAATCGAGCACGCAACTGAGCCGAGGTCAACTAATAGTGATAAAGCTATATAAAATTACATTACGCTTCTTATTGAGTAAGGAATTTGTCGCAAATAAAATTCGAGATAAGTAAATTCCACAGTCGATTATAATATGCAAATAAATACCAGAAAATACTTTTTTCGTGGTTGTCGACATGCTCCATCTTTAAGTAATATCTTAAAGGAATGGGTACACAGCGTAAGTGATTCATTCTGTTGAATGCAGATTCCCATTCCATACCGAATGTTTTCTTACGTTACGCCATGCTCTTAGCTCCATTTTTCTACGTTCCTCCCTTTGCGTAGAAGGAGAGCAAATCAGTTTAATTCAAGTTAAGAAAGGGGAAATGGTGCACTCAAATGGCAGTTTCGGAAGCATCGTCTAATCAGACCTGAGAGTATTTGTATGTCAGCCTTTTAAAATAAGTGTAGCGGAAGGTTTTAAAAAAATAGTGTCGCCTATCACTGCCAGGTTCCAGAAGTCATGTGTACAAATTTGTCAAAATTATACATTTTCCTTGACGTGGTTCTTAGACTTAGAAGGGTTCAATTAACGTGATATGCATCTCACCACGGTTTAAACTTTGAGCAGTTAAGCACTATCAATGCCAGTCACTTGCCATAGTTCCACTTTATTTGGATTTTTTTTTTTTTTTTTTTTTGCAGGCTAAGATGCTTAAAACCATATACAAACATACCAACAAAAAGTGAATTTAAAGAAGTTTGAATACATATACTGTTGAGAACCACAAAATGGTGGAAGAAGGTTTCAAACAGTCTCATCGTAGGCAATTTCTTCACAATTCAAGAATTAAGACATTTCTGGAATAGTCCACTCAATAGGCGAATGTTACTCATATGAATGTTCAAGTCGCTTAGAGTTTTGGTCAATAAAGGTAGTATTTTTACACGAGAAAAATTGATAGAGCAAGTCGTTCGCGCAAAACAAGTTTTGAAATGACAACCAACAGTATCTCCACTTTTACTTTCACAAGTCCGAAACTGAATGCTCCAGCTGAAATTATTTTGGCCAAGTTCTTACTTAACATTAAAAGATCACATTTTCAGATAAACTTAACACCACTATGGATTGCTCAAATAGCTTTCCGCAAGCCACAAATCTCGGGTGTGTTTTGCAGACATGCGCTTTAAAAACAATAGGGCAACTTATTAAACAGCAACCGTGACCTAAATTTCCGTGTGAAACGTAGAGGTACCTTTATAAATGTTTACTTCAATTACTGACAGTTCTGATATTTCTCTTAGGTGAAACATTTATTTTGTCCTATAAACGAACGTCGTGCTTTTACCCAGCATGCACTAGCAGACGTTGCTTGATTGAAGCAAGCGTCCCATGATAAATTTGTGGATCGGAAAATCTTTCTTCATAAATCTTACGTGCAGTCGGAACTTGCACTTCTACCTAACGCCAAAATATTTTCAGCTCCATTTATGTACTGTACGGGACCAAACCGTTTGTGGGATACGGGGAGTATGCCGGTAATGTGCGGCAATGCAAGTTGGATTATCATGCTGGATTGTTAGTGTTCCTGACACGGGCATCAGTGGTGGTGCTCTCGCTTCTAAGTATTTGTTACAAGTGCCAAGCTACTGTAACTTATATTACGACTGAAGGTACACAGACGTGCAAAAGTATTCCGATGGACGAGGGGGTTGGAGAGGTAAGGTGAGCAAATGTGATTGGTTAGCTTAGCCTGGTGAGAGGAAAGGTCAGGTTAACCTGCTAATCCAAACTGACAACGTTCCCCCTCCAGCGACCACATGAGCTGAGAGACGATGAATGTAATAACGTATAATCCTGCCTTTAAGCAATCTAAACAGTGATACTAATGGTGATAGTAATAATCATAATAATCATAACAATAACCATCATAATAACCATATTTTTTATTTACATCGAACTATTCAAAATGAAATAATCTGTTTCTTACATATTTATCTATATATACATATATATTTATTGCACATTTGATATAACTAAATGTTCAATATCTATTTCAAATATTTCACTGAAGAAACGTGTTTCACAAAATACACATCTTTCTGTATCTTTTCTGTAAATGATAGTGATAATGATAATGAAAATAAAAAATAATAATAGTAATAATAGTACCAAAGGGAAGCTGACAGATCAAATAAGAGTTTAACACTATTCTAATATGCGGCTATAATAGAATTAAACATTTAAGCAAGAAATAGTTTATGTATTTGAAGCATCTATTGTTCGAAGCAGAATGCAGCCACTATATGCTCTAGAGGCTGTGCGTTGTTTACTGGATCCGGTGATTCCAGGAAGAGGGAGAAGGATTAAAACCCCGACCTAAATCCGGAAGACCCAGGTTTACCTCTCCGGACATAGATGCTGCCAGAGTGCAGCATTCCAGAGAGAATCCGTTCCGCCCTTCTACGTCAATCGTGATATATGTGGAACTTCAGATAACGCCTTCAACAGTTAGAAGGAGTCTTCATGCTGTCGGGGCTCACTAGGAAGCCAGCTCAAAAAGAGGACCCCGCAGAAGCTCATCAAGCTACTCGTGTGGGATTTGCTCTCCAGTTCCTTCCAATGCCTCATATCCTGGGACACTAATATGGACCCACGAGAAAATGTTCTCATTCGACGAAGAGGGAAGGATGATACTTTGGCTTACAGACAAGATGTTACAACCGAGAACACGTAGTGACCACAGCAAGAAGCGGCAGGATTAGTGTCGCGTTCTGGGGCTGGATGTCGGCTGCCGGTGTAGGTACCTGGTCCGTGTATCCCCGAGAATGAATTCTGAGTATGTGGAGGTGTTACAGGACTCCATGTTATCAAGTGTTCGTTTCGTATATCCCGAGGAAGATACGCCTATCATTAACTATGTTCATGATAACAGCAGCATTCATACTTCAGCATTTACCCGAGATTGGATAGCAAAACTAGCTGAAATTTCTTCTCTTCCTTGGCCAGCCAAATCACCGGATCTGAATCGTATTGCACACATTTGGGCTATTATGTTAACGAATGAGATAGGAGGGCAGAAAAAAAAACTTTTGAAAGCCTCGAGGATCACGTTCGGGAAGTATGGGAAAGTGTGCGCAGACGAACTATTTGTGAATCTCCCGTCGCTTCTCTTCCTAGGATGCTCAATTCTCTTTTAGATGTAAATGGTTGGTAGACCAGCTATTAATCCATCAATCCTTTGTTCTCTATCCCGTATTATTTTATCCATGTTTAAGCTAATATTTGCATCCTTTCCTTTCTTCATATGCACATAAGGCATTTAAAACAATTTAGAAATTGATTTCAGTTTTACCTAGATATTATTTTTAATGAAAATTATTCTTTATTTTATGTCTCAACAAGCATAAACGACTTAAATTATAGGGTAAAATTAAGATTTAAGCATTGCATTTATCAAAGAATTCAAAACTCAATTGGAACTTCATATAATAAGCTGTCCAATTTACTCCAGTGTGTTGGGCTTAAACCTTATGTTCATCATCATAATCATGTTCATCAGTGGGGATTACTAATGGCCAAATGAACCAGCATAATAGTTAAAATAAATGCTTATTCCACGCATTCCACCTGGACATTTGAGTCTTATCTGAAAAGTGCCCAACCAAATATTCTACCAAGAAAAATAGTAAATTTCTTGAAAAAACGTGGTGTTAATTGCAACGAAAAAATGAGGAAAGGACATTTATTCCACTTCTGGAAGTCTTATCACTCATAAAAATGAAAGTGAAGTAAACAAGTTGAATATTGGAGGGGGGGGGGACACGGAATCATTCGTGTTATAGATTACACAATTGAGAATATGGCAACAAATGGTAGCTCTACCAGCGAATTTGACAAACATTTTCAGTGACAATGAGAAAGAACTAGCACAGCCGCTGTGATGTGAGAGTGATTAAGTGGCCATCAAGATCTTGTCTGCCAATTTTAGGCGTTTTGAATTATATTAGTGTACACTATAGTAAACGGTATCATTTTACATGATTTAGACAGGTAGCGCCAGTTAATGTGGTTCAGACATTTGCACTGTTCAGTTGTACGCATTCATTGAAACCACATACGCCGCCACTATCTGGGTGCCCGCCTCGGTAGCGTAGATGGTAATTTACGTCCTCCAACGTTAAGTCATATCGGACGGTGAATGAATTGGGTGAAATGATGCTCAAATGAGTCCAAGTTCCAAGGAGCTTAAGAGTTGCCCGACATTTGTCTTGGATAATGGGAAGCCCCAGAAAAACCTTATCCAGGTAACTCACCCTGACCGAGATTTGAGCTTGGGACCTCTTGAACGTGCGGCAGACACGCTACCATCTACGCTACCGAGGCGGGCTCAAATTGAAATGGCAAGAACTATTAAACAAAATTGAATTAAAAGTAAAACAATAGATAGCCAAATAAAAATTAAAGAACAATGTAGTAAGCAGAACAGATCAGTAATACACACAATACCAGCAATTTGGTGCACTCGGATCGTAAATTAAGCAAACAAGAGTAAACTGAACGTAACAATCATTTAAATGTGAAGAGTTAAATATTCTCCATATTAAACTTTAAATATACATTCAGATATTTTTATAAAACAAAACAAAAAATCAAAATGTCTGGGTTAGGAGTATACGTGTTCGTTTCCGGTCTGCGACCATAACGAGGTCTTACTGAGGCATCAAATTTTGCTTTTGTCCGGCATAGGTCCTTCATTTTGCAGTCACGCTCACTCACGCTCGTGCGCTTATTCTGGATTCAGGAAAGAAAAGCGTGCATTTTCGGTGAAATCTTTAGCAAAATTTTTGGGTTATATAAACTGTTTTATGTGCTAAAGGTAAGTACAAGTAAATGGAAATATACTCTTAGCACACTATTTAGATCATGGAAGACATGTGGCGTAGATAGGGATTGACTGATATCCTGGAGTAAGGGCATTACTATGACGACTTACATTATATGCAACATTCATAACTTTCTCCACTCAAGAATTCGATATATATCATTTTATATTGTAGCGCTAATTTAAAAAGGATTATTCATTTTACTTAATCAGGATTGAAGTATTTTGCTATAAAACATTTCAAGTCTATGAATAGTCCAGTTATATTGCTTCAAAACCCAAGAAAAAATTTATATCTGAATTATCCCTTGAACTGAAACAATTTTATTTTAGGTTGGCCTTGCTTACCATGAACTCATGAAAAAGTTGGTAGTTAAAAATTTTTATAATTTCAGCCAATGTATTCTTCACAACTAAAAACCATAAATATAAATTGAAGAATATTTTGGTAACGAGAAATGCTAGTGAAAATGTTATACAAATTATATTTTAACTATTTTCGTGTATGTGCAAATTTTTGCCTGTTCTCTTGTTTGTTTCCTTACCAAAATATCAAGTAGCTCAACCAACCGTTTAATAAATCGCATCCATCTGAAATGAGATACTACAGCATATGATAATGGAAACCTTGGAAGTTTTATTTTGCAAATCACTCCAAACAGGTTAAAAAACTACGTGGATAAATGTTTGTACTAAGAAGTTTAGGGCTTATCGTTATACAATTGGCATTTAAGGCAATTTTATATAGATCTTCGTCTGGAATGTTTAAACCATTCAAAACGTTGCATTTTCGCTATTTTGAACATTTAATTTATATTAAAGACATGTGCTGGAAATGTTCCAAATAGTTTTCGATCAGCAGACTATTTCACGTGGAACTTCGACTTCGAAATTTGGAACAGTGTATGGCTTGTCGGAAAACAGAAGTACTGAAATTACACAAGGGCACGAGTGGCAAAACCACGACGTGTCAATCTTTATAGAGTGCAACGGGGCTTATCGCCCTCCATTTTCTCCCGTCAACTTTGCAATCTTAATCTGTTTTATCTAATGTTACGACTGCGACAGCAAATTACTTTTGGAACTGATTTAAAAGAGTAACTTCAGAGCAGCGTAGTTTCAAATTCTAATCAATTTAGCACATTAACTATTTGACATTGATGTAATTCCTGTTTACGAGTTTGCATTTTTCAAAGTCTAACCTCAATATTTTCCTAACCAAGTCATATGTAGAAATTTCATATGTTGCGCTAAATCTATATGTATCCGTGAATTATATCCAAATTAAAAATAACATCCTGTCCACTTTTACAGGAAATAGCCATTGCGTTGTGCTCATCACATTAACGAAAAATGCAGGGTTCTTCATTTAAATCCTAACGCAGTACTCTGCGTTTCGCCTCTCCCATAACCTTGCTGGATTCCCCCACTACCGGCTGTCGTTGTGCATGGGAGCTAGCGATGTGTACTACACTCGTCAGTAAAGTATGTTTAGTTAAAGCATGTGCACGTCGGCTTATGCCTTTGACGAACCCTTATATTCGTTTTACAACCCCCGACCCTCCTTCTCCCAGACCGTTCTACAAGGTTGCCATCTTTCTCGATACGTCATGGGTATCGTACGAGTTTTCGTCTAAATAAATAATCTTATGTCCATTACTGCAAAACTTCCTTAGTTTTGAGATATATATATATATATATATATATATATATATATATATATATATATATATATATCGCCAAGTTACAAGTCTACTGGATTCCATAATAACCCTTATCTTATTCAAAGTGCAGTATTTGAATCCCAGCTCCTTTAGGAGACCGCGCAAAATGAAGCGCCCATAAGGAAAATCACAAATTTCTTGCAAATATGCAACCAATTCGTCTAAGGTAGGCGCTCTCCCTTTTGCATAGAATCTATAAATTTCTCGACGAATTAAATCGCACGTGAAATTATCTACTTTAGAGAAACGTTTCCTTTTGTTTTCACACTTGATCGGCGTCTTTGGTATTCCTTTAGTCACAATATTTCTCACTGTACTTCTGTGAATATCCAGAATTTATCAGGTTCATTGCACGACCCCTTACCAAGATTATTTGTCAGCACATATTTATGTGTGCTCAAAACAAGCGCTTGAATTTGCTTAGAAACAGTTCCCGTTATAACTTTGTTATTTTTTAGGTTTTTCCAGTAATATAATTCGGCCCAGTTATTCACACTGTCTTCACTTTGATTATTTATATCTACTTCATTTGCATTTACCAGTGCATTTCCCTCCTTCGGTCTCCACATTGTGACACAACGAATTTCTGCACGTAATGAAACAGATCAACTAGAAGTTGGAACTTTGGCAACTGAGACTCCTCGTGGACTAGACATGCGTCTAGTCACTTCGAGAAAATCAGGGTTGCTATTGGTCCTCAACGACAGTGTTCCATTTCTGAAGTGTGGAGATGATTTATGACGGTCATTAGTGGGCGGGCGGCTCAGGTTCCTTTGAATCGGAACTGCACATGCGTCAAGTAAACGGACTTTACTGTACCAGGCACCAACATGAACAGACGCTTGACTCTATAGCAACGCATTATCATGTGTAAAGATTAGAAATGGGAATCGGACCACATTCGCACAGAGTATATTCAAACGTTCCCTGATGAAGTGCCTCCTTCCAAATTTACAATTCACGAGATTGGGAAGAAACTCCGTACCAATGGTTCTGTGGCAAACAAAAAAGCAAGCGTAAACGTAGTGTTAACAGGAAAGGCTAAGATGATATATGCTTATGTTTTGAACGTTTACTAACCAAATACACCACAAAAACTAGCACAACCGGTGAGAATTTCAATCTGCTCACAGAGCAACTCTATTAAAATTAGAGCCACATGTGTGCAAGTGCTTAATGATCTACAACTTCAGTTTTTTCCGGTGAGGTCGTTGACAACAATGGCCGTGACAACATAACGGTCTATATTGGGCCTCAAAATCCTCATCGTGTTCATGAAATCCCTCATTATGATCGGAAAGTTTGGGTAGCACGTTAGCTCTAGACGCATAATCGATCCGATATTGTACGAGCAAACTAAATGCACTGCGGTATCGAAATTACATTTTTGTGCCATTTTATCATGAACTCGCAAGAGAAATTATATGGGCGGTTTCAACAAGATTATTATACTGCCCCTACAGCAGGAGTCCATGAATAAAATTAGGAAGTATTTGAAGATAGCGATTAGAGCTGGTAGATGGCCCTCCTGCTACCCCGATCTAACCGTGAGATTTTTAGTTGCGGGGTAACCTGAAATGAAGTTTAAGAGACAAATCCACATACTTCAGAAGAACTAAAAATATTAGAAATGAAATCTGAAACAGTGATCCAACTAATCACGTGAATTAGAATGTGCTCTCCCGATATAATGCTTATTTAGCGTGGATGGACATTTCCAGCATGTTCTATAAGGTACGAGTTATACATGCTTTACGCGCGGAATTTGTGGAAGCAAAGCCGACTGACACCGAATCGCGCACAGGTGAAGTGCCGCGCGCCCGTTGAGTTTTAAATCAACTGTATTTCTAAACCTGGAAGATAAATTAGACCATTTAATTATACCAGTAGGTAGGTCACTGTACTCCCGTATTTTTCCCTTTCGTTACATCCCAATACTCAATACCTACTTCTCCCGTCGAATTTCCGTTTTTCAAATGCCAATTTGTTAAACATATGAAGATCGGTTAGTTCTATAACTACCATATGTCTATTCAGAATCTCTGCATTCTTGCAACGGTTACAAAGTCCCTGCACTACCATAAGACAAAGGTAAAGCACCACATACAGTGGTATGTTCGAGGGGGCCCCTATCTATCACCATCAATCTCTAGACATACGGCGATCTACCTTAAGCAATGTCACTCTTCGATAAATTTCGACAACTTTCTCAAGTGGAGTACCCAAACACTTTAAATACTACCTACTCTTGTGACTTTATGGCCCCTGTGAAATACGAGCATCTAGGCGTTTATTTACGACCTCTACCATTGCTATAAATCGGTCACTAAGAAGGCACTGGATGGCTTCTTTTAGTAGTGTATGGAACCGCTAAAGCACGTGAACATGTCAAAAAGGGAGCAATACAGACGTAGAGTTTAGCACATATCCGCCAGGATATTTGAAGCTAGGTGCCACCTCAGACCAATAGCCCGTTTAGATTAGACATTCCTTGCAGCTTCTACACGCCAGAGGACTGGTGTTGACCGTTTCGAGTTAAGATTTTGCAGAAGCCTCGTTTTCCTTTCGTACACTATGCAAGGAAGTAGTGCCGGCAGAAAATGAATTGTGTAGTATTTAACGCCCACTTACTACGTGCGGCACCACAGGCGGTGACACATACGAGATGAAGATGGAACACCGGTGGAATACACGAAACCTGGGGAAACCGGAGATCCCTGAGAAAATCTTCCACAGAGCCATGTTGTCCACCGCAAGTCTCACTTTGCGGTTGCTTGGGATCGAACCAGGGGCGCATTGTGAGAGGCGAGCGGTCTAACCACTCAGCCACGTCGCGATCTATGCCGGCAGAGAAAACAACTGGTAGTAATAACTGAGTAGAGCTCAGTGCAGTGCCTAGGATAGTTCAGTCGAGCTAGCACTCATTCCGGAACAGTTGTGATCCGAGTATGTTCGAAGGTGTCGAGTGCAAAGTTTACGCTGGGTTAAGCGCCTAGTAATACAATTGCGTTTTCATATGGCCTGTATGTGCACGCGATAGAGAGAAAGAGCGAGACCAGAATACGATATAATGGTGCCGATGTGAAGAGGAAGGAAATAAAAGTAGGTAGAAACAAGCCGTCGCCGAAATCTGAGCTCCCGTCGCCTGTGCGCGAAGCACATACTTTGCGATATCTTTGATCTTTGACTTAGTTTGTTTTCCCCCCAGATCCAAATAATAAACTACACATTTGGAGGTCCTGCGGTAGTATTATATCACGTTTCTTATTGGATGCTTTAGTATGTAATAAAATATGTAAACAAATTTGAAGATAAAAGGATTTATGTTTTAATTTTAAACAATCTACCTGGGGATTAATGAAGGAGGAATTTAAAAAAAGTATTTTACAAAGGCACTTTAGTTGATTTAGATGCTGAAAATTTATCAAAAGCTATAAAACGTGCAATACATAAATCAGTACCTAGGATGAAATCAGTGATTTAGAGAAAATTTGGACGGATGAATTACAAAAAAGCGAGATCTCAAGTGAGGAAATTAGACAATCTATCACAGATCTATATTTTTAATGAAAAATTAACTTACAACAGTATAAGGATGTAAAAGAAAAATATAAAGAATTAGAAGAAGCAAGAAGTAATCACTGGAAAATCTCTGTGGAAGAAATAAATCAAGATAGCGGAGCTTTAGAATATAAGGTTACTATGGAGAAAGTTAAGAAACCAGAGATTACAACCTGATAAAGCTAATGGTGATATGACCAGCAGTTGGCAGGAATCCATAAATTTATTACTACTTAGCACTACTGCGAGATGAAGCGCACAAGATGATACACAAAGAAAAAGAAAGCAAATATATTTAGGATGTAATAAGGATATGGTTATATACCCAACTGATGTATCAAATAAAAACAATTTTAAAAAAGATAAAAGGTCTGCAGGACTCAATGACGTTTTAAACGAAATATATAATCTTTAAGAAATAATTCCCTTTTGCATTTACTTTAACGACTGCTTGCGGAGAGGAAGATTTCTCAGCGTAGAGAAAGTGGCAAGAGTTATTCTTAATAAAGGCGCTGATAAGGATCTGAAACAAATCTTATACCAATGTCTGACTAATGGCAGGGGAAAGTTTTTGAACTATTTACAAAAGAATGGAATACAGAATTATTGGTATTAATGAAGAACAATTTGGTTTTAGGTAAGGATTATCGACAGAAGGCGCAATAAATGAATTTAAAAATGGTAGAAAACTGAGTAAATATTGTATTTTAAGACATCTCAGGAGCATTTGATAATTTTTGGCCATATTTTTTGCTAGGGTAAAAGAAAGATTATCCAAGTAACATTTATAGAATGTTGGAGGATTATTTAAATTGAGAAGTTTATGTAAAGGGTATTGAAGTAATTTTTGAAATATAAGGGATACCCTATGTGTGTTTCGGGGCCTCATTTTGCGGATATTTTTGATACCGTACCGGAATATGGATAAGGATGTCCAAGTATTAAATAATTTAGCCTATGCTGATTTAATGATTGAAGGTTACAGTCGGCGAGAATTAGAATCAAAAGCATAGCAAGTGACTATGAAATTTAATGATTTGTGTAATACAAAATTAAAAATAGCTTCAAATAAATCCAATATTTCATACAAAGGAACTTTAAAGACATCCAACAAAAATGAACCAAAATAAGAAGAGAGGCCAATATTTGGGATTTTTTTTAAGTTTAATTTTAGAGAGCATACAGATAAGACAAAAGTAGGAAACAATTGTTAAAATTGGCTTGAATAATGCAAAAAATGTAATATTAAAAACAATAATATGCCATAATACAATTTCTGGGTCACTCATTTGTATATGGTACAGTAATACGGACAAATCGAGTGAAAGATGTTGAAATTAAACGATTGCTAAGGAGATCACAGGAAGGTATGGTTTCATTATACAGGAGCTGTAAGTTCATCTACAGTGGGTCTGCTGGTGAAAACTGCGATATGACCAATAGATCAATGTTTGAAAGGAGCGAAATAGTGTATGAAGAAAGGCAAGTTATATATGGTGGTGAATGAAATAATTGGTAAGCGATGTCATACTATATTGGAAATGAAAACAATTTAAAAATGGAAGGTCAGAAAGAATGGGAAGAAATGGTATCGGGGAGAAGCGTATACGAGAAAGATTACAATTAAACTAAGGGCTTAATGTACTATATAACCGGCCACGAACATAAGACATATTGTTGAAATATGGATGCTTGTGTGAAGCGTGAGGTACAGGATACCATAGAGCATGTTTTGAATGCAACGCTAGTTAGAATGAGAAAAATGGTAGGACTTCATCAATAAAATTAAATAATGCACAATGTGAATTTATTGGAATCCCTACATTGTTTGACAAATTATGTAAGTAATAAGGCATAGGAGAGTGGTAGGATGAAGAACAAAGAATAAGCTGAAGATACAAGAATTGAGATGATTGATAAGAAAAATTAGAGATATCAGAAGGAAAGAAACTTTAATGAGGATAGAAGATGAAGGATATATAGAATTAATATAATTAGAATAGAAAGCTTTAGATTAATCAAATAGAAGGCTTTTCTTAACTGGTCGATAATGGGAAGATTGTAGACGAATTTGACCAAGAAGAATGGAGGAAGAAAGTTACAAAAAAATACAAAAGGTTGGCAGAAGCATTATTTTGAAGGGCAAAAAGGCACCGAGGTAGTGAAAGGAGCGGCAGTATTTGAGGATAGCGAACTTGAGGCGTCTGAGGTAGAGAGGCGTGCTACACTGGAGCCGAAGATTTGCAAGGAGGGAGAAGGAAAGGTGGGGTATGCAAGAAATTAGTGAAATGAAAGATAAGTAATGCGTTAAGTGAAGTGAGAGGCAAGAAGAGATGAAGGTTTAAATAGTGTTAGTTGTCGCGTTATCTCGAAGGTCCCTGCTCCGTCGGGCTTCGAAGCGATGATCTGTTGACTTCGTTGTACTCGTCGCTGTTATGGCTGAGGCGAAATTGTCTGAGGATCCACCTCGAGTGTCTATTACTACTAAACTATGGAGTGGGTGATGTGGTTGGACTGGGAATTTGTTTTTTTTCTCTCAGGGTTCTTGAATAAGAAGGTCGTCTACTCTTGGTTTCGGCGTCGAGTTACCCAGATGTCTGCAGGTTTTAGTAATTTAGGCGGCCCTCGCGGAATGTACTCATAACTATATGCTCGAAGGCTTAACATATTTCTTAATTTCTGAATATTTTAGATATCGGCGTCTGAGCTTCGCGCTTCACTGGATGCAAATTTCTTAACGTTACTTGATGCTGCTACGGCGTAGCACTTCTTCCTACCCTAGACTTCGCCGGACTGCCCCAGAGCGAGAGCGAGAACAAGTCGTCCGGGTGCTCCCGGACGGTGGGTAGATCACCACGGTACCTATCCGCTGTGCGGATTTACACGTGCGATCTTAAAGATTTTGTCGTTTCTCCAAAGCTTGGATGTCATTGTCAACTGAAGGACCTGATTCGACCTCTACTAATGCTCCTGGTGGCGGGGGTAGCTTCCAAGGAGGCCAGTGCCCTGAACCGCCACGCTGTTGGCGGTCTACGTTGCAGGGTCCGTCCAGCGTGGCGGGGCCAGGAGCGAGAGGTCGGGTAAGTTAGGGATCGTTATGTTAAGGTGCTTATCGGTGTCACACCGGGGGACCCGGCTGCCGGGGTTCAGCCGGCGGGCCGGGTCCGGCCTCAGTGTGGCCGGAACAGAGTGTAGACTTGAGGGGATGAGAGGCTGGTCTCACCACCCAAGGGCGTCCTTGGGGAGGCGGTAGCTCTTTCTCCTCCTAGGTAAGCGATGGTCATACTGCCCTAGTGTGTTCACTAGGTGTTTGGGATGGAATGTAATCCTGGCATACAATGAGCGCGAGCGCACTACGTCCTCAATGTAAGGTATGCCAGAATGGGTGTGGAGAATGTATGAGGGAAACCTACGTTCAGTATCATAGATCATCCTAAGCGCCCTGTTCTGCACGGCTTGCAGTCTGCGGATGGTGGTACGAGCCACCGATCCCCTGACCTCGCATCCATACAGGATCAGGGGCGGGATGATCGCACGGTACACCCGCAGTTTCAGGCGGATGGGCATGGTCGAGCGGAATATGGGGTATAACTGCCTGAGCGCTGCATGGCCGAGGCCGATTTTTTCACGGGCATGTGGGTGAATGTGAGGCCGCGGTCCAGTCGGACACCCAGGTATTTGGCAGTCCGGACCCAAGGGATCCTTCTCTGCCTCAACCGCAGGTCTCCTACCGGGCGCCAGCGGAGGACCATCCCCAGCAGAAGGGCAGAAGGGCTGATGGCCATCCTCCACCTTTCACTCCACGTGCCGATGGCCCGGAGTGATCGTTGCAGCGGAGGGAGGCAGTAGCGGACGTTTTTGTTCTGGGCCAATATGAGGACGTCATCAGCATATTGGCACAGGACAGTGCGAGGCTCTGTGGGGAAGTCAGACATGTAGGCAGCAAAGAGTAACGGCGACAGTACACTGCCTTCCGGGACTCCCGCCGCTATGGGTCTGACGGTGGACAGTTTGCCTTCGACCCGCACCCTGAAGGTTCGGTCCCGGAGGAAACTACTGATCAGGGTGAGGTATGGGGCGGGGAGTTGTGCTTCCTTGAGCTTGTATAACAGTCCCTGGTGCCACGTTGTGGCGAAGGCCTTGTCCACGTCCAGCAGCACCGCGACGGTTTTGAGGTTGTACTGGAAGCCCAGGGCAGCCTTTTCTACCAATCGCAGTAGCTGCAGAGTCGTGGAGTGGCCCCGACGGAAACCGAACTAGTGATCCGGTAGGAGGTGCCTTTCCTCGAAGAGAGGAGTCAGGCGGGCCAGGAGCAGTCGCTCAAAAACCTTTGAGACGACTGAGAGAAGGCTTATGGACCGGTAGCTTGACGGGAAGAGTGGGTCCCTGCCGGGCTTTAAAATGCATACCACCCTCGCCTCTTTCCAACAAGTTGGGAAGTGGCGGAGGTAGAGGCACGCATTGTAAATCCGCGTCAAGTGGATCACAGCTCTTTTGGGAAGGTTTCGGAGCATGAGTGCCGTGACACCATCATGCCCCGGTGATTTGTTAGGTTTGAGGCTACGGATTTGGGCTGCCACCTGTTTGGGGGTGGCAATGGGAATGTGGATCACATCGCGTGGGGGAGGGGGGTCCTCGTAGAGGTATTTCACCGCCTCCTCCACGAGTTCGGTGAACTCGTCTTGCGGGTCTTCCCGTGGCTTGAATTGAGACTCTAGATAGTCTGCGAAACTTGTGGCTTTCTCTTGGGGCTCAAAGGCGAGTCGCCCTCGAGTGCCATGAAGAGGGTGTTGGTATTGACTTTTATCCTTCCGTAAGGAACGGATGATCCGCCACGGGTGTCTCTCCGCGAGGTCTACCCGCTTCATTGTTTCCTCCCAGGCCGCAGAGCGGTGAGCACTAGGCAGCCGTCTGGCCAGGGATTTGAACCTCTGGTAGACTGCCTGTAGCCTAGGGTGGCGGAAGCGCTGCCATAGCTTCCGGACAGTTGCTTTAGCTTTAAGCAGCTGCCGGAGTTCATTTGGAATGGTCATGGGGTTGTGGTGGTGTGAGGGAATGCGGTATGTGTGGGAACGTACCACATTTACGATGTGGTTGGAGAAGTCAGAGGCTGCCGCTTCCAGCGCATCGATGGAATCGATACGTGGACGCGGGTCTACTGACTGGCTCAGGTTTAGGACGGCTGTATCCCAGTCGATCTCATATGTCCAGTCTGGGTTTAACAGAGCTGGCATGTCAACGCTGGCGTCCACCAGGACCGGGTCGTGGTCGGAGTCCAGTTCGTTGACCGCCGAGAGGTCTAGATGATATGGGAAGTTTTTGGTGAGCATGATGTCGAGCACATCCGGCCTGCCGTGGGCTGGATGGAACGTAGGACCTCTCGGGCCGTGCGCGACAAGGCTTGGGTTTCCGCTGATGAGGCGGTAGAGCCCACGCCCTTTGGTGTTAGCTGTGCGGCTATGCCAGTGGGCATGTTTCGCGTTGAGATCACCGGCGATGCATATCACTGGATGAAGGTTGAACAGGAGGTTGAAGTCCGCCCCGTAGAAGCGAGCATCAGGAGGATCGTAGGCCACTACCAGCAGCGTGTCTAGCCCGCAAATGGCAAGCCGAATGGCACAGGCTTCCAAGTGCTGGAGTGGGGGTAGTGGGAAAGGTGAGTGAGTGATATGCTTCCTGATGAAGATGGCGGTGCCGCCACCTCGTCAGCCGATTCGATCGGACCGATGGGTGACAAAGCTAGGCAGCGAAAAGTTGCTTGTGGCATCCAGATGGGTTTCGCAGACCATCAGAATGTCAATACCGAAGGACTGTACAAACTCAATAACGCTAGGGTGATGACCCCGGATGCCGTTCGCGTTCCAGAACGCGGCACGTAATGGCCTCCGGACGAGTCTGGAGGTCATTACTTAGCGGACCCCGGGAACAGCTCCTCCAGCGTTCTGAGCACAATGGCGTGCATCTGCATCGGAGTTAATTCAGGGTTCTCGACCTGCAGCTTACAGTTGCGTAGGGCCGGGAGGGTCCTCTGGATTAGGTCACCGAACCACAGGGAGAGGGCCTGGAATTCGTCCAGGTCTGCCTGGGATATCGTGCCCCCAAAAGCAGCGGACTGAGGTGTGCTGGCTGGTGCCGCCGAGGGTGCTGCTGGTGCAGGTTCCACCGTTGGCGCAGGCTGCGGTGCAGGAGCAGCTGAGGCCGGAGCTTCAGGCTGGCCCTGGTC
This sequence comes from Mantis religiosa, assembly GCA_030765055.1. NCBI lineage: Eukaryota > Metazoa > Arthropoda > Insecta > Mantodea > Mantidae > Mantis > Mantis religiosa. The sequence continues at coordinate 96,980,554 of CM060948.1, read as the reverse complement.
GTTGACTCTCGGCGCAGGAGGTGGAATAGCGGGCTTCCCGCTCTTTTTTGATCTTGACTTCCCGCTCTTTTTCCCCCTGCTTTGTGAGGGTGCAGGTTTGCTTTCCTCGGTCGGAGGCGGTGCTATAGGGGCTGCAGCTTGGACAGCAGTCGCTTCCGCTTGCTGCAGCGTGGTCTCGGCCTTCTTGAGGGCGGCCGCGAAAGACACCCCCGGGCGAACAGTGGCCGGCTCAGGATGCCCCTGGCGGCGGCTCTCAATGATGCGTTGCCGCGTTTGGCAGCCTTTGTAGACGCTGGCGTGCGGTTCTTTACAGTTCGCACACTGACGTTCTTCAGGAGGCTTGGGGCAGTCCCTCAACATATGCGGCTCCGCACACCTCAAGCACGCAAGCTTGCGCTCGCACATTGCGCTGGAGTGGTGGAAGCCCATACATCGATGGCACTGCACCGGTCCTTCTTTGCCGTGAAAGCGCTCGACTTTCACGACGGTAAAAATCAGCCTGCGAACAGTATCGATCGGCTGAATCTCAGCGTCACGCACTTTGTCCACAAGGACCAAGAAAAGCGGCATAGGCACTTTAACCGGCCCACTGTCCGACCGGACGGTCTTGCGCAGTTGCGCGACCGAGTGGACCTCGATGTTATGCTCTTCCTTTAGTGCTGCCCTGACCTCGTCAGGGGTACAATCGGAGTCTAGCCCCCTTATGATTCTGCGCTCAACATGTGGGCGCTGGGCGGAATAACTATAAAAGTCGATCCTTTGCTCCCTCAGTACGGTTTTCGCCGTCTCCAAGTCTTCCAGGGAGCTGGTGCATATTTGGACCTTTCTAGGCTTCCTCCTGGCCTCGAAGCGGTGCTTCAGGCGAGAGGCTAGAAGGCGCATAATGGACACGTGGTTTTTGAATGTGTCCGCCACAATAGGTGGCATTTTTGGCCCCCCTTTGGGTGGGGGTTGGTGTTGGCCCTGTGGTGGTGGTGGCTGCTGCAGGTCGGCTGACGCCCACTTCCGCCTGCGTCCCTCGACCACGACAAAATCATCTACATCTGAGTCGTCAGACTCAGGCAGAGGTGTAAGGCATGGAGGGTGGTCCATGGAGGGAGGAGAGTTGGGTGCAGAAGCTAGACGCTTCTGCCCAGTGCGTGTTATGCGCGGGTGCAGATTCCAACACTGCCCTTTTCTAATCTCCTCATAAACGGTAATTTCCTTTCTTTGACTATACAAAAGGGAAGGCCAATAACCCTTATGGCCAACGCTAAGAGGGTAGCGACAACGGAAGCTGCCCCGTTACCTGCGCTGAAACCTAGCAGACATCCCAGAGAAAATAAGCCATGTATTTTATTGTCTACACGATTTTATACGTAGGATACCTTCTTACAAATACTATTATAAAAATCAGATAGTTGCTATTGAGTGAACTGCTTACATACTAGTAAATTCTTGAATTAACATTAATTTTATACTATAATGGGCAGGCGAAAATATCGCTACATAGTGGAGGTAAAGATATTGTTTAAACGCTAAAGAAGAAAGAATTACATTTTTAAAAAAAATACAATTACAGTGCTCATAAACGAATATAGGAAAAGGTATAAGTATAGTAATGAATACATTAAAAATGAATAATAGAGTAATTATTTTTCAAAATAAAGTATAAGTTACTTAGATATAAATAGATATATATTTAGAAAGAAGTACAGGATGAAAATAAAATAAAAATGGATATGAAGTAGGTGGGTGATAAAAGTTTACTAAGAAAAATGTTTTTATTATAATATTGGTAAAGCATAAAAATTTAGCAGTACCTACAAATATTAAACTTAATCATATGCATAAAGAATCAGTAAAAAAATAGTTTGCACTGGATAGCAGGGAAGTGTATGAGTAAGGTAAGCTTTGGATATTTTTAATTTAAATATGTTGGTATTTGGGAGTAGTTTGTAGTTTGAGGCAGCTGGCAACCAGTTGCGAGTGCTGGACACCAGTATTAAAACTTTTAGTAAGTACTTAATTAAATGCTATTTTTGTCTATACTTTTGGTCTTATTTTTTATCTAAGGCCTCTTTATTTTCTTTATATAATTTTCTTATAATTTTGATTTAATTTTAGTTTGTAGTGATAATCTAAAATTATATATATATATATATAATACTAAGGATAAAATAGTTCTGAAAATAAATACTAAATGTGGATATGGGCCGGGTTAACCAAGGAGACGCAGCACGATATTCAGATCTCTATATCTCTCTACATTTATATTATTCATTATGTGATCTATATAAATTTAATATGCTGCACAGGGATTCCAGGAGTTAAAGTGCACGTAAACTTAACTGTCCAACAGCTTTGTTTTTAACCATACCGAACACAATAGGTACAGTATAAACAATTATAAGCACAAGGAAATCTCTGCCTGTGCTAGTAAATGTTGCAGGCTTTTCTGCACCTTATGGTGCAAATCTTCAGAGATAAGGAGGAAGCAATTGTTCGGTTTCGTCTTGTTTCCAATGGTACGACAATGCAGCGTTAATTCTCTGGTTCGACATAAAGGAAGTAGGACTCCTAGTAGGAACATTACCTAGCAACTAATACCTGACAAGAGGATCACATTCGTTCGCCTAGGTTTGCAGAGAAATCGGCTATTTCGGACTAGAATAATACATTCTCAGAATGTGACATTTTCCACTAGACCTAACGAGCAAGCGAGCAAGTGTCCCTTATTCGATCAAAGATTTGTGGCTGAACTCCATGATCATATATCTGCGTCTTCATTATTCTGAAAAAGTTCTTGAAATTTGATATCGTAGCAGCAATCATAATATTAAGGATATTTCCTGGGAGTATTTTGAACTTTAAGGAATGTGCTCTTGATGAAACTATGCCTAATTAATGTTTTCGATTGTCAAAATAATGTGAGAAACTAAGCATGAATCACAATATTAAACATAATGAATATTTTCGTATTAAGAGGCTATTTTATTTAAGGTTGTACAATGTTTAATATACTGGACATTCCAAGTATAAATATCTTTTATTAAAAAAAAAACATTAACACCATTTTCCTAACATCTTAACGGAGTAGAAGTTCCATATGAGATAGCAAGAGATAGCAAGAATGGATGAAGGACACCCGTGAAGGAAAGTTAATAGGGGAAGATGGAGAGCACCGCGGACATTATGGTGGGGAAAAGTCTTCTGTCTTAAAGCGCATGCCTATGACGTAATTTCTCAAAGTACGTTAATGCCGCCAAGCTCTCACACCTAACTCAGTTTGTCTTGAGCTACAGCTATAATAGCTCGTAAACATTAATACCTTGAGAAATTTTCAAATACAGGTAAGTTTGTGATATTTCCTTTTCTATATAACGTTACTGTATAATTTGGAGTAGAAAGTCATTTGTAACAAGATTGTTCATACATACGTGTTAAGATGGGTTATATATAAGAATAAAATTCAAATTTAAAACAGTAGCCTTATGTTCTGGAAATCCCTGTCTCCTTTATGTCGAGTAGTTAGAACAGCTTTTGAATCGGAACTAATTTTTTCAGACTGCCACTTATTTCTGAAAACGAATTCTTTATCAGTCTATCAATTGATCTTCCAGATGTGACAGAATGAAGTTTGTTTGATACAGTAGTTAACAGTTGCTGATACCGCGATACTTCACTCCGACTTACATCTGGCTTTGTCGCCGATAAGTGTGCTGTGAAGACATACTTGGCAAACACGAATTAAAAGGTATGTTTCGCGTTTAGTTTTGTGCTATACTTTAGTACACTAGCTCCCTCCTAGTGACTTACGTTTTTCTCAGAAATTTTCTAGATATGATGCATATATTTAATACATGTTACTGAATTTAGAACACTACTCATGAAGCGTCATTCTATTCTGAGAAACGGAACTCTTAACTGTTGATTTTGTTTTTCACTTGAATATACAAGAAAAGCAATCTAACATTGTTTTACTTCGTCGCAATTTAGTTTATCTGTAAACAAGTGCTGAAATAGTTCAATGAATTCCATGTTCCAACTTAGGATCATGATATCACATTGCAGAGTTGTTCAAGCTGATTCAAGTATTGAGAGCTTGCTTTAATTCTATAATCTTATTGGAAGAACGTTTTAGCTTGGAATTTTACGAGGCCTATTCATTGCATCCTGCCCAACTGGTCCTCCTTGAGAATATTGGGGAAGGGATTACATAGAAAGCACTTTTACTCAAAGTGCAACGGACCTCATACATCGCCCTGGCCGTATAAGTGGAATGCAGCGGGGTCGGAATACGATTAGCGAAACTGATAATCGTATAAGTAGGAAGTATGATATAGGATTAGATAAGACGTGTTAAGGAATCAGAACTTAGGGATTGTAAACACTGTCGAAGTCAGAATAGCCTAATTACATAATTAGTAGCATTGTTATTACGTTACTCATCATTTCGTCGCTCATCAGTGTGTTCATATTTTTCTAGAACTTTTGCTATATTACTTGCTAAGCATGCGAGTGTTTAGTGGTTTCATATACATCGCTAAATAGCATTAGTTTGCTCATGTACGAAGGTGATAAGTTCCGCATACGAGATCAGCGTTGCGTTAGATGCTACAGGTATTTACTCCGTTGGCAGGAATAGATCATGCACGTGAGACCTCGATGTGCCACATAAATTCTACTAGCGGTTTTCACCTTGGACTCTGCCAACAACCACTGGAGTACAAAAGATTTTTCTAACATTTGCTGTAGAAATCTATCTAGTGTTGGTATCATCACCTTTGCTCTCTTGTTTGATGCCAAAGTTTATGTTCAATGGCAGCTACGTAGCTAATAAAGGTTTCTGAAAAGGGATATATTGAGTATAATCAACTGCTGCCACCACTTAATTTTGGAATCACAATTAACAGCGAGATAATTTGATTTGCTTCACCGACAGTAAAGAATCGGGTTGTGCAAATTAACATGAATTCTGAAAATAAATTGTGAATTATCTTTTCTATGGAAGTCTTACTTGAATGTCAAATACGATGAAATTTTATGTGAGGAAAGGAAACAGCTAGAAAGTAAATATGTTTGGGACGTAGTTAGAAACAAATAACTTCAAAATACTTGAGACTGCAGCAGGGAAGGTTTCCACTATAATTATGGAGAAATATATAAAACAAGGTATAAGGGAACATAACCAAGTACCACAGGCTGGCGTTCGAAATCAGTCACCACAAATTAGAAGATCTGAGAGACTTACACAACGTAATAGGATAGTAACGTGAGATTTAATAAACAGAAGTTTGTAAAAATTTTTGTGCATACCTTTTCAGTTTAGTTTACCTTGCAAATGTAAAGCTACTGATAGCAGCTAGTTAGGTCTGTCTTTGTAATGTAATTATAACATGAATCTTCGAAAACCATTTAATGTCTTAATGTAAAATTGTATTGTAAATAAGAAAATCTTGTAAACATAGAAAATCTTGTAAACATAGAAAATCTTGTAAACATAGAAAATCTTGTAAACATAGAAAATCTTGTAAACATAGAAAATCTTGTAAACATAGAAAATCTTGTAAACATAGAAAATCTTGTAAACATAGAAAATCTTGTAAACATAGAAAATCTTGTAAACATAGAAAATCTTGTAAACATAGAAAATCTTGTAAACATAGAAAATCTTGTAAACATAGAAAATCTTGTAAACATAGAAAATCTTGTAAACATAGAAAATCTTGTAAACATAGAAAATCTTGTAAACATAGAAAATCTTGTAAACATAGAAAATCTTGTAAACATAGAAAATCTTGTAAACATAGAAAATCTTGTAAACATAGAAAATCTTGTAAACATAGAAAATCTTGTAAACATAGAAAATCTTGTAAACATAGAAAATCTTGTAAACATAGAAAATCTTGTAAACATAGAAAATCTTGTAAACATAGAAAATCTTGTAAACATAGAAAATCTTGTAAACATAGAAAATCTTGTAAACATAGAAAATCTTGTAAACATAGAAAATCTTGTAAACATAGAAAATCTTGTAAACATAGAAAATTTGTAAACATAGAAAATTTGTAAACATAGAAAATTTGTAAACATAGAAAATTTGTAAACATAGAAAATTTGTAAACATAGAAAATTTGTAAACATAGAAAATTTGTAAACATAGAAAATTTGTAAACATAGAAAATTTGTAAACATAGAAAATTTGTAAACATAGAAAATTTGTAAACATAGAAAATTTGTAAACATAGAAAATTTGTAAACATAGAAAATTTGTAAACATAGAAAATTTGTAAACATAGAAAATTTGTAAACATAGAAAATTTGTAAACATAGAAAATTTGTAAACATAGAAAATTTGTAAACATAGAAAATTTGTAAACATAGAAAATTTGTAAACATAGAAAATTTGTAAACATAGAAAATTTGTAAACATAGAAAATTTGTAAACATAGAAAATTTGTAAACATAGAAAATTTGTAAACATAGAAAATTTGTAAACATAGAAAATTTGTAAAAATAGAAAATTTGTAAAAATAGAAAATTTGTAAAAATAGAAAATTTGTAAAAATAGAAAATATTGTAAAAATAGAAAATATTGTAAAAATAGAAAATATTGTAAAAATAGAAAATATTGTAAAAATAGAAAATATTGTAAAAATAGAAAATATTGTAAAAATAGAAAATATTGTAAAAATAGAAAATATTGTAAAAATAGAAAATATTGTAAAAATAGAAAATATTGTAAAAATAGAAAATATTGTAAAAATAGGTCTCGGTATAGCTTCTAGATGCCGAGACAAAAATAAAACAATTTATTTATTATTTATTTTTTATTTATTTCTATGGAAGTGAACTTAAATGAAGTCCCAAGTGAAATACCAAAGCTAAGGAAGGGAGAAATAAAATATCAAGCGGATTCAACTGGAAACCTATGCATGTGTACGTGGAAGACAAACTGATTCTGTAGTATGAAGAATGTGATATACAACATGTGAGTGCTATTAGCAAACAAACAAGCAAAGCATTTAAAAAATGTTCTAAATTTAGAGTCATTGTATCAGTTAAGCGTGTTTATGAAGAAAGGTTAAGCATAATGGTAAGCTGAAAAGACTGCTGTTGCGTGCAAAGGACTACATATATCTTGGTGCTTAAGATTTTAGACAGAACTAAATATTACTTAGGGATATCCTGGCATTCTTATGATTATGTTGGTGAGGATTGTTTACTGAAGGGTTACAGAAACTTAGAAAATGATAGTGCCAATAACTTCCAGAAAGAACTCCGGGACTCTGCTCTTATGACAGTTACCACGAATGTTTCATGAGATTTAGCTTTTATGGGTGTTTGAATACAAGAAAAGGTTTGATGTACAACAAAACATGGAGTTTTATACCAAGGATACAAATCGCAGAAGAAATTTGAGACCATCTTGATAGTGCTTAATGAAATATTCTCAAACTCATTGCTCGAAATACGATGGAGCATTGGTTTTAGTAATGCAGCTGGAGTACTGTGCTGTAAAAATGGATTAAGCGCTGTATGCCTCCAAGTATCGCTGTAGCTATCGCACGCGCAGTGTGTAGACTGTCAACTACAGCTAAGATGAAACTCATTACTCCATTGCATAAAAGAACTACTTTTGAAGAAATGTAAAGATTTCTTCCAAAAAGTAATAGGTAAATTATCATCAAATCAGAACCTCCGTGAATATTTGGTTACATTTCTCACCAGATGGTAAAACTTTCATGATAGAAGTGAGTCGGTGGCAGTGATCTGGTTTTAAGTTCAGTGCGTTATTCGAAGGGGTTATTTCAATCTGACTACCCGTAAGTATTTTTATTCGTTTATTTTTCATACAATCATTTTGAATATTTATGTAGTTATACTTTGGGCCAATACTTATTCTAATGGGATATTTCTTTGCGGTTCTCGTAAAGTAAAAACCTTAATCCTCCATTTTACAAATAGAAAAATAGAGAAGTTTATAGTCACACTAAGGCAATCGAAAGAACATTTCGTGGCGTCCGTTTCCTATCACTGACGTCAAACAAGATCCTAACAAATTTAGTATTTTCTCTAGTATATCACAGTATGCAGCATTAGTGAACCCAAGATACCTATAAATCCTTTCACGCGCATATTATTGAACCTGGAATGCCGAGATCTCTGTCTCAAATGTTTTATGGGAATTAAATCTGGAGAATTGGAATTTCATGGCAAATGCTTGAAAATGTACGCATGCTCCGACAATCAACTTTCTTACTTCGACCGATTTATGGAGCGTGTGCTTACAACTCTGGAATTTAATCGCTTCAAGAATATTTTAACATGTTGGTACATATGGGCAAAATACTGTCATGCAATAATCATCGAATTCTTTATTTCGATGGTTTTATTTGGGTTCTAGGAGAAACTCAATTTGACATTTAAATTAATTCCCCATTTGAGAAGTAAGATTAAATAAACAATATTTATATATTTCTCCGTTATGTGCAAATAATTGTTACATTATCAGACAATTCACAAGATCTCTTCAGTAAACACGCGACTGGTCAGTGGGACATTGAGACTCTAGCCCTTCTATTTGATACATTGAACGGCTATATTTATGGAACATTTTGGTAATTTACGTCTTTCAACGTTAAGTCATATCGGACGAATGGAATGGGTGAAATGCTCAAATGAGCCCAGGGTCCATAGAGCTTAGTTACCCGACATTAGTCTTTCACGATTAGGAGAAACTCCGGAAAAAACCTTCTCCAGGTAACTCCTGGCCAAAATTCGAACTCTGGACTTCCTGAACGTAAGGCAGACACGCTACATCTAGGCTATCGAGGCAGGCTATCGAGGCAGGCTATGGAACAGTTTATATAAGAGACTCATTTAGATGTATACAGGAGCACAATTTCCGTTTTCATGTTCTTTGACTGCGTTTTGGATAGTTATCATTTAGGAATAGTTCGCCAAACTACAAAGAAAATACGAGAGCAAAGTATTTTAAACTCAATGTGTCTTTATATAAGTACAACTACCACCCAGTGAAAGTAAATATAGATCCATTGGGTAGATTTGAAGCCAACAGAAGTTGCAGACTTATGAGTTACCATTATTCCACAGTTACCATTGTTCCTTAGTTTCTAAACAATGCGATATTCGCATGAGTACGAAGTAGTAGGGAATAAACCAACTTCCGTAAGATCTAAATCACATTAATATAACAAAGTGATTGTGTGGTTAACATTCCATTGGTTGGCCGGATGTCAAATTATTTATAATCAAACATGTCCTATGTATTTTGTTTATAAGCCTTCAAATTTTGAAGAGTTTATCCATGATTTACTATTCTTTTATATAAATTATAGAGCTTTAAATACTATCGTTTACTGAATACAATGAAAACGCTGTTCCGGATATCTATATGCAACGTAGTGGAAAGATATTGCTCTGTGCCAGATAGGTGCATCTGCGTTGCACAATAGTCAAAACTTCAGAGTTACTGAAAGCTATTAGAGCTGGTACCGTTTATGACTACTGCGCTTGCTCAGCATTTTTATTCCAAGAATTATCGAGTTAAGAGTAATAAACATATGTACGTAAACATATAGGTGGATGAGAAAAAACGAAAGCTATCTGATTAACACAAAGGATTTATAGACAAGCATTCAGCGCCGGAAACTAATCTTAACCAAATAGATATTTTTTTAGTCAAGATTCATGACTAGCTAGTGCTTTTCTTGCATAACACAGGAACTGATGTGGCGTTTAAGCTGTTTTTTATGATGAAAAATTTATTCTGCGTTCAGGAAATTAATTTGGATTTGTTGGGGGTGTGAAAACAAGTCCATGATGTTATTCCCCGTAACTTAAATAATTACCACAGTGTAAGAGGTTTTGCTTTATTATACATGGCTTACAGCTATCTTCATGTTGGTTTTAAGATATACACTGCTAAAATTAGCAAAATTTTCCAACATTTGTAGCTGAACTTTTTCAGCATGGCTTTCGTTCTAGAACGTTTCAAACCTTCATCACGTGAGCACTTAAATTCAAATGAGCAATATCTAATGGCCTTTATTTCCTTTCCATGCCTTTTGATCGAATCGAGTTTTCTTGCAACTTTGCGTATAAAGTGTTCCGGATGATATAGTTTGTAACCATTCCTGTTCAAATTTTCAGCAGAAAAAACTCCTGGGCTTTTCAAAATTAACGCCGAAGTTTTACGGCAAGTTACTTGACTAGAGAATTAAATATATTTAAGAATTTAAGATTTTTGGAAAAAACCAGAATGGTCTGGTTTTACTTCTTAAATAACCTGATGTTACTTTTATTTTGGAAATATTACAATTACAGTAACGTATGAGATGATTAACAATATAATTGTAATTAAATATTTCTCAAATTAATGCAGATATGACTAGAATTTAAAATGTGCAATTGTGGTAGAGCAAGATACGAAAAATCCTAACATTTACATAAAACAGAAATATTTATAAACCTAATTGCGGATATCCTTAATTTAGTTCGAACAGAAGTTTGTTAAAAAGCCAAGTGAACCTAGAGGAAATTGTTAGAAAGGTCCTTAATTTACCCGTTGTAATCACCGCTTGTCATGTATTCAAAATTCCTCTATAGGTCCTGCCCGAGCTCGTAAGGAGTAACTAGGTATAGAACGATATAATTTTGCCCAATATTTTGATTACTTTCGTAGAAGAAAATAACTGGTTTCCGATACCGGTGGTAGTGACGTGCATACGAACTGGCCCATTATGGAATACAGCCGATTTATGTTAATGTATCTGCAAGTATGAGTTACTGTTTTAGCATAATTGCTGGCAGTGGATTGACAGGGTACTTTAACTTCATAATTCGGCCGAATCGGCTAAGGGTTAAATAGCACGCTATATTTTCATTAGCGGAATGCCATTACGGCAATAACTTATTGAATTTAGGATCAAAACTGTACGAGTGATATAATAAAAACTAAAATAAAATCTATAAACTCAGTCTATACGACGTTGATGAAAACCCACTCAAATTATACACGGCCTGCTAGAGAAGATCGGATTATTTTGTATGCTCTAGCCTTCCTTTTACACCAATAATGGCGAAAACACTTTAACGGAGTATTGTCTGAATCACCACAATCCAGTATCGTTCATTGGTTGGTTTTTGTGCAAGCTGTTTCATGTCAAAAATACTAGCTATTTGGAGCCACTTATCTGAAAATAGTAACCTTACGGAGGAAAAGAACTTGCAATCTAAATAAATTGAGCTACATTTAATACAGTTATGTCCGATTTCACCAAGAGATGTTAGGACTTACCACGGCTGTTAGCCTGTTTAGGAATAGTTATAATAAACATTGCATTTCACCAAGAAGTGTTGGCTTAACACAATATTAAATTTCTTGCTAAAGTTACAAGCCATATTTCTATTAAGTCGTTAGCAATTGTAAAACACAAGATGGTGAGCGTGAACAGTTTTCGATGTCGATTTGGTCAATTTAGACCGTCTAAATCGCATTCGTAAGAGTATGGCCTATGAAGAGAAAGGATTTTGAAGAGCTATCAATAAGATTTTCTGCAGACTGTCGAAAGTTATGAAGGTTATTGTGAAAACACAAGAGACGTCAGAACATGCATCGAAAGAATTCGCCGATCTCGCATATGCTTCATGTATTAATAACTTCGCGATTTTATAATTCACTGAATTCTGGATGATGCACTGTCCACCTCCAGTATTGAAATGTTCAAGTCACTCGTCACTTACAACCTTCGCACCTCGTTTTAAATTTACGTAATACTGACAAAGCTGCTTAGTACTTCTGGTTGACATTTGCACTCGAATTAAACTCCTTTCCAATCTTTTCCCATGTCACATCTTTCTCACATTTAGGGTACTGAAGACCTCTGCAGTTGAGCGCCCTTATACTCCATCATCATCATCATCATCATCATCATCATCATCATCATCATCATCATCATCATCATCATCATCATCATCATCATCATCATCATCATCATCATCATCATTCACATTTGCCGCATCCGTCCACTTATTTTCCACAACACCCTTATATTTAGTTACTAATTCAACTAATTCCTTCTCCATTGAGAAATTTGTCCATGGCTTCCTCTTCTGATTTTGTTCACCCGCCATTTTTTCAGCTGTGTGTAAATGAAAATAAAAACCCAAGGTCATCGCAGTACGTTCAGAAAATAAGATTCAACCACAGCCTTCTGTATCTAATGTTTACAAATCTCCGGTCGTTATTACATGTTCAACATTTACAAAAAAAAAGTTACTGAAACGTAAGAATTGACACTTGATTCCATGTAGCATGAAGGCCTCCTAAACCGCCTCATTCAATATGACTTGCATCCTACCTAGTCCACCTAATTGACCTTCAAAGGCGTTCTATCGTCGCTAGGTACGACAAACTTCCAAATATATGCCATCACCCTAAGGTTCTCCCAAGGCAGTGTTCTGTGAACCCTCCACTTTCTCACCTATACAAACACCCTCCTATCCCAAAGAGACTGCTACTTCCATCTCTTTTCTGATACACCCAGGAAAACTGCATCACTACATCGTGCTAACGCAGTGCATGGTGCTCAGCAATACATTGACATGTTAGCCTGATTTGCTACCAAGAGTGAAGATCTACCCCACTTAATCCCAGGCCGTCACTTTTACCGACCGTTAGCTGTACGACGTACCGAATCTTTACCTAGCGGGGAAGAAGTACCGCGGAATTTTGAGGAAACATCTATTAGTGCTCATGGATATACATCAGGCCGGGAAGACGCAATCACTTCCCTAACCTCTGAAGTCTTCAGAAAAAATAGCAATATTATACCAATTGTACAAACGAAACTATGGCGCTCGAGAACAAACTGGTGCTGTACGAGAACGTACTAAGCCCGTCACTTACGTATGCCTGTAAGGTTTGGGGAGCTGCAACTAAAACCCATCTTCGAACAGCAACCGCCACCAATTGCTGTATCCAGAACGATAACATCCACACTGAACTTTCCTTTCGTACAATTAACAGAATTCATAACTTATGCTAGATTCCCTACCATTTTCAACCGTATCTGCGGCTTCAGGAGTAGCTCAAGCTCGAGAAACTGTACAAGCGTCCCAAACTTGTGCTGGGCCCTCTAAGTACTCCTTCTTGCAGTATTTCATCCCAAAAAGGATAAAATGCTTACTCATCCATCACCCTGACATTTTCATTAAATCCCCATCGCAAACCAGTAAGATATAAGGTCCCGGTATAACCTAAGTCGGACTCGACCTTGCAGGAGAAATTACTACCTCAAAGTAATCCCTTTGCTGCTTCGAAAAAGTCATGGCAATTGACAGTTAACTGAAGTATTTGGAAATCCGTAACAAATTTCATCGGAAAAATGTATGCACAAATTATAATTCTACGAGATCTACAGTACTTGCATGGTATTTCGGTCTCATTGTTGACTGGTAATACAAACGTCATTCGAATCAAGTTCTTTGTAGGTTATACCCTGAAATTTCAAAGTATGCATTTTATTCCTAAAAATAGAGACAGCTAACGCATGGTATTTCTACATAGGAAATGATTACACGGCCTCGTGGGCCGTGGCTCAGTAGAAGCTCTCCTTCCAGATGTTTCATCCGAAGCTGCATCGAACATCCGCAGCGGCGTGCCCGCAGTCTCTTGCAGCTCTCGGCAACATTCGATTGTTATTTAAATAACGGGTGAGCAATTCTTGGCGAGACCAGTTTCGCTTACGGTTGAGCGACAACGCTAGCTGAGTTGGCGCTGCGAGTGTAGCAAGTCCGGAATAAATAAATTCCGATTTGACAGGTTTTTTCTAAACGCACAAAACAAAGATTACTTATCAAGCAGGACAAAGTTGCCTACCTCTGTTTTCAAGCATTTCATGCTTCTGTTCAGAAAATTGATATGCTCAGCAGTTCTCAGAAAATCTCAGGAACAGAGCATAGTTGGCAATTTCTACACAGGCACAAGAAATCTTTGAAAAACCGAGAGGCAACTCCAACATCACCTTGCTTGATGTAACTTACGCGACAAACCGAATTACAATGTGAACCTCCTGCCACCTGCAAAGCTGAAAGCAACCAGTCTCGCCGGACGAAGGCACTATGCTAGACGGTCCCGCCAAGGATCATTCATCCTGAATATGAGTAGTTTTTCAAAGCGAAAGCTAAACTTTGAATTCTCAGAAGAGGGTTGAAGTGCACAAAACTACTCAATATGTAGTATCGAACATTGAGTTTTATACAACCGTCAGTAACTGAAAGAACAGTACAGAACTTTGAAGTATAACACTAACTGAATTTACAAGCCGAAAAAACGTTTAAGTATTACTTAAGAAAAGAAAACATGATTTCAATATTTCGCTTATATGCATAGTGTAGTACTATAATAGGGCTTTACATTAACAATGTTGTCTTGGTATGCTTCTGTCGTTTGCAGAAATGACATTACAATTCCTATTCATTTTTATGTCTTCTAAAATTGCTGTTTGTGAAAATTGCCACACCCAGAAGGAATTATCCAAATAACTCCAAACTTCGACTTGTAGAAGAGTGTACAAGCAAAAGTGATTAGGTTTGCAGAGACACGTAGGCCGAGCAGAGCCCTCGCGTGTCAGTCCAAGGTCAGTATTGCGCCCAGTGTAGTCAGAGCAGAGCTGTCAAACAAGGTGGAAACAAAGTGAGTGTCAGTATGCCTCTGACGTCAAAGAACCATATCGGCATATGACCGAGTTCGAACAGGGCAGAATGATCGGTCTCCGGGAAGCGAGTTTTTATACTCACATTTCATACAGGACATGCTGCTATGAGCAGTGATGCTTGTGGTAGCAGTGGATAGATGAACGTACGGGAACTCCACCACGAAAAATGGCCACAGCACGGGATGACCGTCATTTTATCCATATGGCCATAACCACCCGTACAGCTTCATCCAGTGTTGGCTCGACGCTAGAGCACTGCAGGTGGTGTGAACTTGTCTGCATCATCGGTTCGTCACCGTCTGCTGCTGGTTGGACTGGTTTCACGCATGCCATTACGTCGGCTTCCATTGTCCAGAAACCACAAGCTCCTCCGACTGCAATGGGGACGTGAACACCGTCACTGGGTGCTGAGTGGCAAAATTAGTCTTTTCGGACGAGTCCCTCTACAACGTGTCCTACAGTAATGGCAGCATGTGTTCGACGGTATCGTGGTGGGCGCAACTGGATGGCTCCATTGTTTAGCGCCATAGCAAACAGACACCAGGTGTGATAGTTTCGGGCGTCATTGGTTACAACAACCGATCTCGCCTCCTACGAATTGAGGGCACTGAACAGCAACCGGTTGTTGAGCACTGGTTGTTGAGCCTGAGGTACTCCCCTGCTTAGAGCATTTCCTCAGGCCATATTTCAACAGGACAATGTCCAGCTACATTGCGAGGAATGTACAAGCCTTCTTCGAAGAGCATCGGGTAACATTGCTTCGCTGGCCTGCACGTTTGCCTGACATGTTGCACATTGAACAGGTCTGGATATGGTTGGTCGGTCATGACCTGGTGCGTCATGGTGATCTAAGTGTCAACGGAGTTGTGGGCTCGAATAAAAACTCAGGAACGTATTCATAACCTTTTTGATGCAATGCCACGGCATATAGGAGCTCTAATTGCACCGCTTGGAGGTCACACGAAATACTGAATTAGGGCTCAAAGCTCATGTATGGATTTGAAAAGTTTATCATTTTCTACTTGACATGTGCCTAACCTGTGGCATTCAATTCATTGAATTCATGCGTTTCCTTCTTTGTGTTGCAATTTTCACAAACCGTGTATAAGTTATTTTAACCCACTCCCGCTAGAAAAGTAAGTAGTTGCAGGGTTAAGGCGTGAATGTAAAGTTAAATTCTAATTTCATAAACTGTTTTAAAATGTATTTCTATTAAATGTGAACGTGTTCATTTGAGCATTAATATTTCTGTGTATTTGTATTGAAGTAGCAAGACAAAAGCAGGCTGAAATATTCAAGAAAGTATTTAGTTATTTGACTGTCTTCCAAGGCTTATAATCGAGAATGAAAAGCATACAAACTGGCAATTTTACACCTAATTTAGTGAGAATAATCCTAAAGAGACATTTACTAGCATTAAAACAAAAACAGTTTAAGTTTCCGAGAAAAATATATTGCAGTAAATATGCTGCTCAGCTTGTAATTTTCAATATTTCCATGCTAAAAATCAGTAGATACAAAGCGTAAAGACTGCAACAGCTCATTTTTGTTAATTATATAGTTTATTTGACGTTTTTACAGTTGTGTGGACTATAAAGAAACCAATTGAATGTAGGACTACGGATGTCTGAATTTCTTCTGTATCTGGGTCAGAAATAAGTGATAAAAGCGAAAGAGCAATCAAATTACCTTATAAGTATTTCTTGGTGTTAGTTGTCGAGTATACAACCCTGCAGTTCAGCATTTGCTTAAGTTTTATTTTATAAGGAAATATTGCGCAGACGTGACAGGAAGTGGTAACCTAATTGAAAAGCGACACCCGTTGGATTAATGTTTTTCCTGCGATTCTGAATATTTGGCGTTTACCTTAAACCCCAGATTACACATTGTCGATGGTTCACATAGCTAACCGCTTCACTTCCCTTGTAAAGGACATTTTTCTGCTACGTTTTGCTGCTTATAACCTTCAATTCCTCGGCTACGCTAAATTAATTGCTCCTTCATAATGGTGTTTATTGCGTTAGCAGTTCGGTAGCTGTGAAACGAACAGCTAGAGAGATAGGGGCATTTGTGAGGAAGCTCAACCTTGTTGCCCAAGGAAATTAATAGAAGTTTTGCTTACAAATTTACTCTAGATTAATGAAAGTTTTCTTTACATCTCATTTCAATCAATTTTGGGCTTATTTCTGTTAAATTGAAACTAGTCATTTGTATATTAATATCATCCAGTAAAAGTGTAGCAATTTTTAAGGTGTTTTCAACTTGTTTGCAGATAAGATGTTGGAACAAATAATTATACTGCTGAGTCTCCTAATGAACTTGCTCTACTTATTGGGGTTCTACAGGACATTACTGGAAGATGACTACTTCGGATCACTTTTTGGCAATGGTGCTAATAGTTTATTGGAGATTACCATTACTTTGCCAAGAACTTCACCCATATTACAGCATTACCTATCATTGGGGATCCAACCACTATGGAACACAGTCCTGACACTAAGGATTCCAACGATAGCCTCCGTAAGCATAACGTTCAGATTTCTGCAGTTTATAAATTAAAATTCTACCACTGCAAGAAATGTGCTAGAATAATATTCAATTTTTTGACTCAGGTTTGCTTTATCCCCTACTCTTCCGTTTCTAATCAACCAAGAAATTAATCTACAGGTTAAAATCATCGCCTCAAATGCCAACTCTAGACTTCAGAAATTCAGAAATTTTGGAAATATTTACTAACAATGTTTAAAAATTTAAAATGTGTCTTCTCACTCAGTCCACAAATACATTTTACAAGATTTGCAAACCTAACGCGAATGTTGCATTCAGTGTAGAAATTAAGACAAATCAGTGATAATAGGTGCACAAATTGTCATTTTATTGGGCTGAATGCGTTAGAGTAAATTTTCTAGATGAATTTAAGACCACGATAATATGTGCTATGCTGAATGAAGGTCTGCCTACATTCAGGAGCATTTTTATGCATACACTAATACGAAAATGAGAAATTTTGCCTCTGTTAAACTGGTCTGAAATTAAGTTCTCTTCAATTTAGAGATTCTACAATTAATTTTTTCTTATCTAAATCTAAATTGAGCAAATAACTAATTATAATAGTCGAGTGATTAGAAAACAGACTAAAAATCTGGAGGACACCACAGCAGCGTATAAGGTAAGCGAGCATGCACTAGCAGCAGCGATAAAGCTGTGAATTAAGGAAACTAGATTATTTTACTGTAACTTAAAAAGTTTACATCCTAGACTGGTCGACAGGAGGAAGTCGACAAAATGATACTATCCTGATTAAACATTTAGGGTGTCCTGCAGCATGTAGGTATGTCAGCCTGTCCCCAATTTCCTCGGCTGAATTCGCGCATAAGTAGTAATAGTGCTCGAAGCCTGGATGATGGATCCTAATCGAAAATGCGTCACTGGGGGAAGATTGTAGCACAAATCCTTTGCGCTACCTGGCAGTATAGTGGTTTCTTATATCATACGCCAGTGTGTCAAACCTTTGACTTAGTGCGAAGAAGCTTCCGTTAACGAAAAGAACGGTCACCAGTGTCTGGGCATTAAAGGTGCTGAATTTTATGGGGAAATTAATCGGTCAGTCAAACACTTGTAGCACGAATGACAGAACAGGCATCAGCAAAGGGAGATGCTAAGGAATTTTATAGTATCACAAGAAAACTCAGAGGATTTATGAGGAATATACCTGTTAAAAACAAGAGGTGAACCACTGGCCACCCAGGAAGATCAGTTACAGAGATGGAACATTTCTCAGAGCTGCTCTAAAGACTGATACAAAAATGTTTATGGGTAGCACACAGCTCCACGTCGAGACGCCAATTTGAAGTAGCAATATATGTGGCGAACAATGTTCCACTTGACAATACAGTTTGAAGCACTTTTGTTTAGCTCGGGGTAAAGCAATGAGGTTTCTCACAGGGTATGCGTGAATGTGTGTGAGAAGGATATTTTAATGACACTGGAATGCCCGTTTCCAACTTATTTATTCACTGCTTTTTTTAGAACATCGAAATTGAAGTTGCCGACCAAGGGTTACCAATATCCCTGTTTAGAGTTACTGACGGCAGAAGGTTTATTACTCGAGAAACTTTATTCGTTCCTCACGTATATATGAACTGACAAATATCCAAGACAGAACAAGAGGACTGCCCCTAATCGCCTCACGCCTCAGACTGCTCTCATCGGCCTGACGCCGAAGACTGAATGATCACAGCTGCGCGTGTGGGTGTCTATGTAACTCACTTTCTGAAAGCCCTCTTCATTCCTCAAAAAATCTGTGGCTTTTATGCCATTCTGAATGATCCAAAGAATACCCTATTCTTAAAAGTCAAGTGAGCCCCTTTAGAAAACTGCTAAGGACACTTTCTTACATTGCTTTTGTTATAACAACTTTCCCCCCAACTCAACTGGCCTTGCCCGTTTTTTAATAAAGAACCAACATTCCTTTGACATCCATCATGATTCTTTACTTCTGGCAAACCTTAATTTCGGTATCAAGACATAGAACAGAATGGCAACAAATGAAACCCATAAAATTACACCCTCCAACCTGCTCAGAAATAGAGAAGCAATTGAAACAGAAAATGAAAAATCATCAGGAATGAATAATATCCCGCCAGAAATACTTAAAGCAGATATTGAAACCTCGGTAAAATTTATTGCAATCCCTGTTGGAGAGGACCTGGAATGAAAAAAGCAACCAGATGAATGGTCATTGTTAAGATACCAAACAAAGGGAGTATTACTAAGTGTGATAATTGAAGGGGAATTACAATGTTGCCAGTTCCAAGTAAGGCGCCTTCAAGGATCACTAGAGCGGGTGAGGGATGTTACGGGATTGCGCCTTAGAAAGAAACAGGCTGGTTTTCGTAAACAGCGTAGCTGTGTTGATCTTAAACACTCAGAATTATCGTAGAACAAAGTACAGAATGGCAGAAACACTATTTGAACTTCATTGATTTTGAGAAGGCCTTAGACTATGTGGCAACCACTTGAATATGGTATACCAGAAGTATCCTGAACCTTATAAACGAAATGTACGAGGGTTATAAATGCCAGGTTCTGCATATGGGAGATCTTACTGAGCCAATAAGTGACCTCGGTAGTTCAACTGCATTACTTCGCCGATGCTTGTACTAAATGTATTGGATAGTTTGCAGAGGAGTATCGAGGTCGGAAAAAGGGGATCCACTTGGGATTACAAGATAGGCTAGAAGACTGGTTTTAACTTATCTGCTTACTGGCTCAACGATTCAGGGATACAGAAGGACATTTTAAGCGGCTGGAGGAGGAGGCAGAGGATGCTGGACTTAACATTAAGGAGATGAGGGTCATTTCTAAGATTGATATAAATTGTCTGAAGATAAAAAGAAACAGACTTCGTATATCTTGGGAGTATGGCAACTATAACTGGAGGAGCAGAAGACATTAAGAGTTATCAAGAAAGAAAATAACACTTTCGTTCAATTGTATCCTATATGGAGGAACAACATTTCTAGGAGGACTAAGCTACGTCTCTAATAAAAATATTAAGCCTGCTCTGCTTTACAGCTGTGAGACTTTCAAAGTTACTCAGAGGACGACCAGACAACTGCAAGTCTTCATGAATCGCTTAAGACGTATCAACACAAGATGTCGAGATGTTATTTCAAATAAAGGCCTATGGAAACTAATCAGCATCCAACTGAGATACAGATAAGGGAGAGAAAATGGCCTTGGATAGGACACTTTAAGGAAGCCCGCTGGAGCCTTTGAAAAAATAGCGCTCGATGGGAACCCCCTCCCCCACTGCGCTACAAAGCGCTGACGTCCGAAGAAACCCTGGAAAAAGACGATCGAGAAGGAATGTATTGTAGTTGGAAAGACTTGGAATGAAGTGAAGAGGTTAGCTAACAGGAATAGATGGAAGAGTTTCACAGAAGCCCTGTGCTCTAGCTGGAGCAACAGGAATTAAAGCTAAAGGCTAAATCTAAAGCAAGCACTTGTCATGACATTGCCCTGGTGCCGATCTGCATTGCATGTTGCGCGGTGCAGGTACTTTTACTGCTTACTAGAGCATAACCAAGCTGCAGGAGCCTTGTTTCAGTGATAGCGATTTCACTGACCAGGCAGTGCCATTCTGACTTATGACAAACTGTTGTATTTTGAACCAGGAGAGAGCGAGTCCTTGAATTCAAAATGTGCATCGGTCCCTTTGCAATTCTTAGTTTTGTCATTGAATTCCGGAACACTGCTGTGGCTTCCGAATCGGATGTCACAAGTGCTTTTCGAAATAAATATACGCTCAGCAAGCCTAGTATTGGTGCGCCTAGTAGTATCTACAGAACTCCTGCAGAAATAGGCTACAAACATTCTTGTTAATGTGCATTCCTTTTTCAAACAGATGTCAATTAACGATATTTTCGAAAGTACAAATTTCGCTCAGAGTCGAGAATTAATGTTACAAACTTGTCACGTGAGTGCTCATTCTGTTACGAACATTGTCAAAGGAGGCAAACAGTTCAACAAATTAGCAGTTTTAATATTTAAATCTCCAGGGAAACATCGGGCAGCTAAAAGCGTACCACCAACTTCGACAATTTTCAAAATTGTGTTTCACGTGGAATAACTTAAGAATTATATGACAAGGGTGAATATCCAACTGCCAAAAGGCTGACCAGTTTAATAAGGGGGAAAACAATATACGGATTCTGTATCTTCTATGCATAATATTCTGAAATTTCTTGGGTTCAAATGTAGGAGAACCAATAATGGACGCAAATTTCTGCTTGAAAGAAGCGATATTGTTGCTACAAGACTCAAATTTCTGCGCACAATGCATAACATTAGTGCGAGATTCGTGGTGTAAAAATGCTTCATAAATATACATTCACATCTTCAATATTTATTAAGTATTTAAATGAAACAAACTCGTTTAAAGTCCATTACAGACAGTATACAAATATGGCATCATTAAAATAGAAACTATATTCACAAATCTTTGAAATGTCAGTATTTTGTTTCACTGTGGCGAACACCTTATTTCGTAGAACGCATCTAATTTGAATCTTTTTGTGTGCATATGAACGACAGCTATGTAAGCGAACTATTCTCCAGTTCAACGTTTTAAGTTTCAGTTTATGTGATAATCATTGTATATGTTCTCATACACATGCTGAAGTATTAAGCGAACTTCTGTCAGCATTATATCACTGTACCTACATCTCTATCTCCATACTTGCTAGGTGGAGACAAAGACATTTTCTTCTGTCAGCCGCTTGCCCTGAAATAGGCAACACCACGACAGTGGGATAAACCGTATTGGCTCAACCCATGTTAATTCTTATTTTGTAGCTACTCTAGAATGTTGAACACGATTACCGTAATCGGGATGAAGGGGAGACTGGTTGTATTAGTTATGAGCACAACCACACTCCAAGCGCTGTAATTTGCTTACTGTTCCGCAAACATTACCGCTTCTCATTAGAGGGAACTGTGTTTTCAAGGTAAACTCAGCCGTCAACTATGAAGTCATTCTTACTCTATCGGAGGGCGGGAAATAGCGAATAAAAATGAACACCATGTAGAAGAGGGAAGCATTAATATGGTGGATAATGACCCGTATTGTTCGATTTGAAAACAAAGTACTGAACACGGTCAACAGAAACAATCAAATTGTTGAATTGGTTGCAAAAAAGAGGTTTGGACTTTCGGCAACGAAAACTAAACGTGGTTTATTGCAACGAGTACTTCCGTTCACATCAGGAGGTGTAAACTAATTCAGAAGAAACTGATATGCTAACAAGACTGGAATAAGTGCACGGGACTTGAAGGGAAAACTACAATACGGCTTTTGCAAAGATATGTCACGAGATGATTTTGGAACCTATTAGGTTTCCAAGACTCGGATGAAGACAGTGAAAATGAATTGACTCTTGCCTTACGTAGTGACTGATTTGGAGGGGCCACTTAATTGCATTGAAAGAAACAGGTAATTTATGAACTATGGGTGTATAGCATTTAATAAATGCTATCATGTACATTTCAAATTTTTACTCAGGCAACATGATAGTTTGCATTCCCTTATGTGTAGTGTCTAATCGATGATCGTGTGCGAGAGGGAATTAAGAGTGCTGGTAACAAGGTGGCAACACAAACTCTTATCATTCGCCGGAGCACAGAATTCTTCCCATTTGAAAAAAAAAATATATATATATATATATATATATATATATATATATAGGGACAGAATGGCTGTCTGAAGAGTTAAAAGTTCTATACCGTAGGGCATAAAGTTGACTGGGGAGATGCAGCGCTTGTAATAAGATTTGAAAACTTCTTACATGTGTAAATAACTGGAGTGCATAATTTGAAAGGTGTAAAGATTGATGCCTAATATGTGGAGGGAAGGAGGTTGATCAGGCATCACCATCTCGAAATGTGAAAAAATTGAGACTTCAAACTCTAGAGAATAAATACGATTAAGTATTGGTCATGACGGTTCTTTACACTTTGAGCGTAGAGGGTACTCGAAATATAATTACTAAAGAGACTTGGATATAAACTAGGAAATGTGTGGTTAAGTTCAAAAAATAATACGATGCAGTAGATAATGTAAAGGAAAAATTATTCAAGGAACTGTATATGACAAAACCGCGGTATTTAAGCCAAGCTGGGTTTAAAGTGATCAGATGTGTAGCATTGTATAGGAAATAAGATGAAACCATTATAAATTACAAAGAAATTGAGGTGTAATTTATAGTTGTCAAGGTTAACCCTAAATTATCTTTGAGGTATAAATACGTGCATTAATATTAAATTAGGCAGCAGGAAATTCTCCATTAGGAAAGTGAAATTTCGTTTCAGTGCACTTAAACTTAACTCGTTTGCTTACATTAAATTTCAGCAAGAACTTAACAGGTCTTCTCTCATCGCTTCTGGTCTGCCTTGCCCAAGACAGAACCAGAGAACCGACTGAATCAGTCGCCAGCCGCAGACTTTCTTCACACTATGCACAGCAGTGCGTGGGTGTGTAACTTTCACTTCTGGAAGCCCAATTTCACAGATTCCCTTTGTGACTATTGTCCATTGTGATTATTAGTCTCGGTCATGCCATTATTAAGGGTCCGAAGAATACCTTTTCAAACAAAGTCAAGTGCTATCCCTTAGAATTTTGTTTCTCCCGTGTCTTGTTACACAGCTCGACCAACTGCCCCTGCACGTGTTGTAACAAAGATCCAGCACTTCTTTGAAATCCATCACGATTCTTTACTTACTGCAATCCTTTAATTTCGGTATCAAAAGCATTCCAATCACATGGAGTTATAAAGAATTGCAACCTTCGTTTTCATTTATACACCTCAAATTAATTTTGATCTTCCAATTCTACTTTTACATGGAAACACCCATTTCTGCATTATAATTACTAGAATGTGTGGTGAAGCTTAGTCTAAAATGTTCCACCTATTGCTTTTGCAGGTAAATATGAGGTGGCAAATAATAGTTGCGGTAGCGAATTTCATGTTTTACCTTATGACGTATACGCAGCAAAACGCCCACATTAGGCAACTTGACAACTCCAATGGCTTCTCAGTGAGGATTGTGCTGAATCCGCCCAGGACGTGGACCAGTTCACCGTGGGTGATCCAGCTACCAGTGAACAATTCTAATGTTTAGGAATACAAAGCCTTTATAATCTTAGTCTAAGTTAGTTATGTAAATACTCTACTGTGCCTGAGGGGAGAAAACCCATATTTCTGTAATTTATTAAAAGGCCATTCTGTGTAGTACTTTCTTTGCTTTTACCCAATAAAACGCATTTCCTATTTTTGTAATTCCATGATATCCCACCTGCTAATAAAATACCTAGTGACAAAATACCAACTCAAAGGAATCCATTTCAGCTGTAAGCACATCTGGTTGATTACATTTCGTGACATTTACTAACAACTATTTCACTCCACTCTATATAGTTTTTAAATAATTGCTTAGAATAGCAACTGAGACTGTTCCAAAGCTTCAAAAGATTGTTCTATCACCTTCATAAATTTTAGTAATCCCTATTAGATTCAGTATTCAAATATACGGAGTCCAAGTCGCACTAACTGCGAAGACGGTTGAGAAAAAGCCGGAAGAACGTGAAGTTAACTGACATTTTTGTGTAATTCCTTTATTGGTACACGGGCCCGTATGTTTCCGAACAAAGCTTAGTACAGGTTAAAATTCTTCAATAGAATACACTTTTTCACAGGTTATATTACCGGTTCCTTTGTACAGTTTTGAGTTCTAAAAGGCCTGTTTTCTTGTCTCCTTTCGAATTTTCAAACGACGTGTGCTTTGTGCATTTAATTATTTTATAGTTTAAATTTCGGCTGAAAGATGTACAATAAATACTTAGGTGCATTACGTATGTCACTTATATTGATGTGTGTTGGAAAATTTAAAAAAAAATTCCCTGATATACTCCCTAATGAAGATACGGCCATTTCAATAGATGTACAAAGTAACAGGTTCGCTGAATTCTAGAATTTGTAGGTCCAAACGTAGGGTGCTGACAAGAAAAACGTTATTGACATCACTTTATACCCCCATATATAGCGTAGACGATAGCGTGTCTGCCTCATGTTCAAGATGTCGCGAGTTTGAATGTCAGAGCGAGTTATCCGAGTACGTTTTTCGGGGTTTTCCCTTATCCTAAAATATTGCCGGGCAGCTAAGCTCTATAGGCTTTGGGCTCTTTCATTTCACCCATTTCATTCATTACCCTATACGACTTGGAGGATGCAAATTAAAGAAATCACTATTTGACCGCCTCGGTAGCGTAGATGGTAAGGAGTCTGCCTCACGTTCAAGAGATCCCGAGTTCGAATCTCGGTCAGGGTGAGTTACCTTGATAAGGTTCTTTTCCGGGGTTTTCCCTTATACTGTAGGACGAATGTCGGGTAACTAAGCTCTCTGGACCCTGGGCTCATTTTAGCATCATTTCACCCATTTCATGCATCGTCCGATATGACAACGTTGGAGGACGTCAATTACAAAAAAAAAATCACTTGATTTTTGATCGTAATAGAAATATGTTTACGTTGCGTAGATGGTTTCTAAAACTTCAATTCATAAATCTATTAAATTTACACCTTATCAAGTTACTATGATAAAAAATTAGTCCTGTGACAATGAAAGACAGTGAAAGGCGACAATTCTGCAAAGCACCCATGATAGTATTGTTGATTAACATTTAATAATTTATTCCGATGAAAATATACCAGTTCCGTAGGTTTACAGAACATATTCTACTTATAATTCACGAAATTCTTCATGGTTGTAACAGCTCATGGCATACAAAAACCTAAGATTTTTAAAGCTACCTTGAATTCAAAGAGGCATCTTGTGCAAATGCTATTTGTTAGCAATTAACTAACCACTGGAGGTAGTATTAGCATTTAAGAAAATTTTCACCGTTCATAGAGCCGGTTGATTCCTTTAGAGCCTATAAGAGATTTATGGAGGACGAATCATTTCTAAAGGTTTTTTTAGATTAGATTTTGCTGTGCACATTCCAAACTTTTACAATTTACAACTTTTGGCTACATTTTTCTTTACCTTGTTGCTACCTTGGCTTACATGACACCCTGGTCTTCTCTACCAGGTAGCTCTTAACCTCCATGGATCCATTTTACTTAATTAGTCCCATTCTTCCCTCTCAACATCCTTTCTTATATTCTTTACATTTATGACCATTTTTCTTTTACTTTCTCCAAGAACTCACCAATACTTCTTACCTTCTTTTCCTCCCTGCCCGTCAACATTTTTATAGCTACTATCCTCTTTGTCCCATTTTTCCTCCCAAACCTTTTTTCTCTCCACATTGCAATCTCCTCACATTCTTTTACGTAGTGTTCTATGCGTTCTCTTCCCCCCTCCCACACACAATTCACAAATTCCTTTTTTCCCTACCTCTTATCCCTCTTAAATGTTTCTGTTCTCATCCAAGCTAACCCTTCTCTCTTCCTATTGCAGTAATCTACATATGCTTCTCGTCCCCAATTTCTTTTTATTTGCTTGTAAATTTTTAATGGTTTCATACTTTCTAGACTTCCCCATATTTCCTGTTCTATATATTCTATTCTGCATGTTTCCAATTTACTCACATCGCTTGTATTCACGTTTCCCAGATCTTATGACGTCCGAATATATGCGAGGAATCATAGAAGGCAGCGTATATATCAATAGCCCATACAAATCAGCTTAATGTCTAAGAGCAGAAATCAGATTTATAGCTGAAGAACTTGCGCGTGGATGCATCTTTCATCAACAGATATCAGGATTGTATAAATGAAAGACCCACTTTTTGCAGCTACACTAGCAGGTTAGTTAAATAGAACGATTGTCGGCATGTTCTACTGATGAACGTGGTCGGCCCTCCTAGCCACGGTTGCTAGAGCGTATGTCTAGCGTTCCGACGCGTAGAGGGTTGCGGGTTCGAGTCCCGCCTTGGGTATGGGTGTTTGTGTATAACCTACATGCGTGAAACTACATAAATTGGACAGTAAAATAAACGGAAACAATTAAAAACGTTTAAATAATGAAAAAACCGTTAATGACTAGCCCTCCGTCGGTCGCGGTGCTTCCAGAAAGCGCCAACAGCTTGTTTTTTCCCGCACCTCCTTTATGTTTGCTTTTAAACACCACTGCTCTCATTACCTTCTTGACTGACAATGCGAGTCTTAAGCCGTTATAATTGGGGACCTGCTACGAATTTCAACATTTGCGCCCACTGGAGGCCACGCGACCGCACCCATCCATTCTTCCTACAATATCTGGAACGCGCAAGATAGATGGTCTAAGCAATCCAAATGACAGAATTAGGTGTCCGTTTACTACAGAGCGATGGTGTCAATGTAGGGAAACTAGACGAACGAGTGAAGACGTGATAGATGCAGATGACTTTCTACCTGAGAAAAAATTCTGTCAGGATCCTAAAACAGAAGGTGAAGCTATTACTATCTGCCTAGCACAATAAGACAAAGTAAAGATGTGTAACGTAATCACGTTTGCTGTCCCTACTGTGTTTATGCTCACCTTCCGAGTATAAGGATGCTAGATTCGTTTAAAATACACAAGGTTGTCACAACTCACCTATACGTAATAGCTATCGCTGCATTTACTGAAATGAGCATTAGATCTGGCAACATGGCCAACTCCTATGCACTCATACACATTTCCTAGTAAACGGATCCACTAACAGCGGATACAGTTCAAACCCCTCTCCGCTTCATTCTTCTTGCCTTCTGGTGAGCAGACAGTATTTCGGGTGCCTTATTCTAGTTAGGAAGAGATTGAAATACAAATTGGGGAAAGCATCCTGAACAAGATTTACATGTAGAAGAAGTTCACATAATCTATTGAAGTGTAAAACGTATTTTTGCTTGGAACACTGTAGAATGATATGTCATGCATATTTTGCGAATTTGGTGCTGGAAAAGTATGGTATAACATAGGAAAACCGAGGAGAAAGAAAAAATATATAATACTTATGTATTATAATAATTAAAAGTTTTGTATATGCTCTATTTTCATTTAACAAGTTTTATTCTTTCATAATATATTGTAACATCTGCTGCCATTTTGTTAACACTACACTTCGTCTGTGTTAATCTTCCAGTAGTATTAAGATAAAACATGAAAATAAAAAATTAAGTGAACCGTTTTAAAAATACGTTAAAAAATAAGCAGCCAAAACGCTGTTGGCGCCTATAGATACCGCGCGACCGACCGTGTCGAAATTATGGCGTGATCTACGTAGGGCTAGAGTACTTTGGAAGTCGTACATCCCTTCCTGTCGGTCTCCTCTAGCCCGCTTTCTCGTGTGAAGTTTCACGCGTACTCAGTATTTTTGCATAGGCCAGTGTAGTCAAGCATTTCTACATTACTGTTCTTGTTAAGTATACCACAATAACACGATTTTGGCTGTGCCTAGTAGTGTGAAATAGGTACAACGAATTCCCTCCGATGAAGTTTTCTTCTGTTCATTTCCATAGAAAACGAAGTAATTACGGTGTGCAGATAGGTATATAGCTGGCAGCGTTTCGGCTGTCACCGCGTGGAATTCTGTCCTTGCACCAAGTAAACGCCCAAAACGCTGTAATTGCCGAACTTTCAGGGATGCAGCTCCTGTGGTGCTGCATACTTCAATTATTAACCCGTAAGTCGTGAGTAACAAAGGCATTAAATTGCCTTTTGGTTTTTCAGACTTCTACTTTTTGTTAAAATAAATGCTACAACCTTTTCACCCTTAATAGCATAACTCTTAACTTGGAAGTTCCAACTATCGATCTACCTTTATATTTTTGTAATCTTAATTTTATGTGCGAGTTCTCTCCGAATTACTTCCTTTGCAATTATAGAAAGTAACTTGTGCGATATATGTGAGTAATGCTGCAATATGCAAATAGGAAACTTACACTAACAGCAAGCCAGTTAATTTATTTTTGCTGCTGTTTCAAGTTTAAATGTATTTTAATATTTTTTTAGAAACTGCAACACAAGCTTGTTAATGAAGGATTTGCTTGAATTAATAGCTGGCGAAGTAATGACGCTTGTGTATTATTTTCCAACAAAAGTCAAATTCATTATAAGATCTACATTTAAATAACTAAAATCACGCCTGAGGTGCTAAAAATAGTCTTAAAATTGATGACAATTGGATTATTCTAAGGCTTTAGTCGATATTGATATGCTGGAAGCAAGCTATGCCTTACTGATAGGACACTAGGGTCGACAAATTTCAGAAATTAAAATAAGTGATTGGAAATAATTGCTCTAGAAGCAACTCGTGCATTCTATGAATATCTTACATTTACCAAACACTAAATAACAGATTTATTTTTTGCTGTAATTTATTTATTGCTGTAATTAAGTTGATTTACATTGTGATATTAATACATCACTATTAATAGAACATGTCTATTTGAATTGTCTGCTTTTACAAGTAAAAACAAAAATAAAATGTCAATTTACCTGAGGCACCGCTTGGAGTTACAATGGTTCCGTTAGATGTCTCAATCCACTTATTCATTACGGAATTTCTTTTTCTGTTCCTGCATTTGTTCGTGGTGGTCAATCAGCTATTCTTAGCTACGAATCACGCTACTTTTTTATTAAGATTTGCGAATTAAAACACGAAGATCCAAAACCTCGGTCTGTGCACAGCTAGTGTGAAGATGATTAATTTTCATCGATCATCTTAAGAGTTCTAACGATGAAGCCTGGGACTCAAATACTTACAATAGTAAGTCGCCACAAATGTATCTCGAATACTAGAGTCCTAGTGGATTACCGGGAAAATACGAGTCACTTGGAGAATTTAATGTCAGGACTGGCCATGGTAGCACAATGGGCAAGAGCGACTGAACGGAAACCCAGAGATTCGTGGTTCAAATCACGGCCATGGCATTGAATTTTAGTTTTACTTTATCCAAAAACTTAGCCTATACAAGGCTAGTGTAAAGAAATGATTAACTTCCAATCGATTTACTTAATACGAAGAAAAAAATTAACTACACGAGGAACTGAACCAATGACTTAGAACACCAGTTTTCTGCGTTACGGATTGGCCACCAGAGTACTTACAGAAACTCCACTAAAATAGCTATATGATGTGAAAAGACAATAGCCGTTCAGTGTCGCACTGGCAGCTTGATCAGTTCAGATTTGGGAAATCTTTGAGGCATTAAATCTTGAGAACGCCGGTGACGAGGTACTAAGAATCGATATTTCTATACTCGGGAAGCAGTTTTAAAGACATTCTAATCCAAAAATTCCTCCCACCTTGTGAAATATCAACATCTGATTCCAATTAGGTTTAACAATTAACTGCGTTATGTTTAGCCGTAGACCATGCATTGTCTATCTCAACTTTCTTATATTAGTCACGTCTACAATCGCTAAAATTATTTCGGTGTAGTTTATTAACATCCTGTATCATTCTCGCGGTGGGCAAATTTGAATATTTAATCCGCGTAAAATAGTTGAGTAAAACTAAGCGTAGCCAACAACCTACAAGCCGAGAACATTGAAAGAGTTCACATTGTTTTGATTGTTAATTTCTTGGTGACCTAAAATTAACTAGTTACTCATTCTCCGGAGTGATTCCAGTTTCCTAGCTCTCCAAGACCCTGGATCTTCCACATCTGTAGCAAGTAATGCACAGGCAAGTCCTTGCTTCTTAACTTTCCTGAGTCCCTGAGAAAGCCGAGGCATCCAAAAACCCACAATCCTATGACTCATCAGTGTTGACCTAATGTTGGAGAGAGCCGCAGAATCCAGGAGCCACCATCATGAGGGAGGACCTCAAAACGTGCTCTGAGACTCCGCAGCAGCGGCCGAGACCAGGTAACAGTCTTCACGTGCAAGTCACAGTAATATAACAACCGTTTTAATGAAAGTACCGTTTTTCTATTTTTCACAAATTAATATAAAAAGTATATTGCTCCTAATTCAAATCATTCAGACTGCGACAAATCTGCTTTATCCCAACTCCGAAATTGCTAATGCTACCATAAAATTATTCAACATATGATTGATATTTTCATAAGCTCCACATTTTAAGATTTACACTATATATCATGGTTTCCAAACTATATAAAGTCCTGCGCCGTGGCGTAGTGGGCTAAGGCAGCATGCGACCCGGGTTCGATCCCACCCTTGTGGTAGGGATTTTAGGTCCCGGATGTAGGACCGGTGCCCACTCAGCATCGTGAGGAAAGTAAGGGGCTTACGCTAGGTAAGCTGTCCTGGTCACGAAAACCAACATTCCGGCTGGGGGATGCCGAGATGCTGACCACATCTCCTCCCCGTATCGGTTGGATGATCGTCCACCTCTGCCCTGCGTAAGTGGGCGTGAGGCCGGCAGTCGGGTTGGTAGGCCTTGGCCCTCTAAGGGCTGTCGCACCATGGGTTATTATATAAAAGTAATTCAGAATTATAATTTCAAAT
The DNA here is from genome assembly GCA_030765055.1 of Mantis religiosa. NCBI lineage: Eukaryota > Metazoa > Arthropoda > Insecta > Mantodea > Mantidae > Mantis > Mantis religiosa. The sequence continues at coordinate 96,948,830 of CM060948.1, read as the reverse complement.
CCTAATTCGCAGAAAATACAAGAAAATACAAATAACTACTAAAGGTTAACACTATAAACAGTTTAGAAACCATGCTAAAAGAGCAAAATTATCCAAAAACCACAATGTAATACGAACTTTGAAAATATACAAAAAGTGGAACAAAAATGCCGAAAACAATAAATCTGGTAACTATCACTTTCTGAAGTGCTTTGTAATCTTCTGTCATTGTTTACAAATAAGGAAAATACCCAAAAATAGACCAAGAACCCACTTACAGATTTTAACTTCACTCCAAGGATATCGCCAATTGAATTACCTTTTTTTATAGAAATAATTTAAATGGCGATCTAATTACAAAACGACACCGAACGATTATAGCCGTTGCATAGTTTATAACTTAACTAGTCTGAATTTCGGTGTCGCAGCTACGAAATTCTTAGGTATAATTTAATGACGCATTAAATATTACATGGTTGTGATTAGGCAGTGCAGCAACCACTGGTGTGCGAACCTCAAAATTTGTTACTGGGACGCACCGGCCACGAAAACATTACTCCTTGCTCTTTATCAGTGACCATAGCCTACCGTTCAGGTAATGGGGCAAAGGGCAGTAATATGTGCTAAAATCGACTAATAACTGACAGTTGTAAGGTTGCTCTTCAGTGTAAAACTACACATTCCGTCCTAATATGGAAGATTTTGCAAATCCAAGCAAAAGGGTCACTATAGGAACGCCGAAATGACGGATATGGCTTTGATGGATAGAAGAGCTGAAGGGAGTTCAACGAACGCACGATTAATTTAATTTCATTAAAAATATGAATTGTAAAAATAGTTACAATGATAATATTTAACTTCAGAGCATTTTGTTATAATCTTAATTGTAAAATACTTTGAACCGCATACTGTAAATATCAACAGTTTCATTTTCAGTTACAAATGCTTATTTAGTATTATCAATACACGTGAAATAAGATGCTCGTCTCATTGTATAAGCCACTTAGTTTTGGTTAAGTTATCTACAATTCTTTGATGTTCTGCTTATAATTTAATGCTTCCATCTTCAACCTCACTAACTTCCCTCTAAAAGGTACGTTGCATATGTCCAGCTTATTTGTCATGGACTGCTATAACGGAATTTTGAAACACGTTAAACACTCATACGTACTAATTAAGCAATAGCTTCTTTATTGCGGTTTCATAAGCCAAAGAAATTCTTAATTGTAGGAAGCTACTGCGGAGTATGCCGGTATGTTTATAAACAGCTGCAGCACGCGGCACGGCGTGTGACCTATACCTGCGAACTCCGACAGCGTGAGGCACGCGCGTTGTTCCTGTCACTGCCTATTCCACTCATTCTGGAGCATTTTTTGCGGATAAATTGGCGGTAAAAGCTATGTTACATGGAACCTGAGCAACTACTATGTATTCGTTCAGTGTCGTTTTGAAACACCCTGTATATCGTGCTTTTTATATCTTCATATTATGAGCTAAGGGGAGATTTAACGGATATATTCTTCAAGTGTTTTTACATTATATTCTCCGGTGGTATTAACTCTCCTTGTTGATATTACAATGTTTCAGGTACAGTAGCTGATGGCACGATTCATTTATATACAATTATTTAATCAGAATCACACTACCACCATTTCTAAAGACTTGCGTGTTTCAAATGGAAACAGTTGTGGTCTGTAGCAAATCAGATACATTAACGCATTCAGCGTTACCACCTCGTTATCCCACTATATTTCTCTATTTCTCGTACACTTGCGAGCCTTCTTAGCGCTAGACGTAAGGAAACGTCTGAATTTTCCAAAGTTTTATAATAATGCAGTTGAAATATGCAATTGCAACATGGATATTCGTATATTACACATGTTTTAAATATAGTTTAAAATTATAGTTTATGAATTACACGTTTTTCTAAGCCATCGAAACTGCCAGCGGTGCATCCATATATCTGAATGTCACGTTAAGAGACAATTCGTCATTTTCACTGTCTTCATCTTGTGAGGGCTGCAAATTTATGAAGAAAGGCTCCAAAATCTCACGTACTCTTTCTTTCCAAAAGTAGTCTTGTTAATCGCAGTTTTCCCAATCTTGTACCTTATCAATTTCTTCGTGATAAGTCGTTCAACGTCACTTTAGAAGTTATTTATGTTTGCAACATAATTTGAGCCCACATTAACTCAACTGGATTGCTCTGGCAGTGGTAAGGGGAGGACTATAATACCTCATGTCTCATTTCAATGGCAAGCTGATCCAGCTGATGCACCTTTCTCGTGGTTTTTAAACGGAAGAACTGGCTAACACTGCTTTGAACTCTAGTAAATAGAGATCACGAACGGTTCATAAACCTATGTGACAAGTCACTTTCTACCGATGTAACATTCTACAATCCAGCAAAGTTTACTGCTTGGTCTTGCTCGAATTAACAAACACCTTGGTTTATTCAAAGTAATTCTCTCATCACGTCACGTCAAACGTTTACATTTCAGTTCTGGGCAATTACAAATGTACTCATTTCAACCAATAGTGATATTCATTACAATGCTTACGTCAATGTTACAATAAAGTATCTACTTTATTGTTTATTAGGGAAACTGAGCTAAAATAATGGAGCTTTTACGGTTATGTTAGATACATTATTCTGCCTTCCTCATGAATCAGCTTTTTGCAAAATCTGAATTTTTGTCTTAGCGCAAATAGTATTTATTAGAGAATAATAAGGTTGGCGTTCGTTCCGACTTAGAGGGAATGGCAACACATCACAGCAGGAGCGATTTTTTTTTTAATTTACGTTCTCCAACGTTAAGTCATATCGCATGATGAATGAAAAGGGTGAAGTGATGCTCAAATGAGTCCGGGGTATATGGAGATTAGGTTTAACCGACATTCGTCTATCAGGAAAAGGGAAAACCCCGGAAAACCTTATCCAGGTAACTCACCCTAATCGAGATCGAACTCGGGACCTCTAACGTGAGGCAGACACGCCAACCGATTGGTTGCTCACCTAGTAAGGCTCAAGGACAAACATCGCCCAATTGGAAACACATAATAGGAGTTTGCTATATGATTACGTAGATGTCTGAACGCGTTATCTTTGATGTGTGGGCGTTAACGTAAGTCAAGGGCGTTATACAGAAGCTACTGCCATCTTAGAATCGCTTAAGGTGTTCGGGTATTGCCTATCTGTTCTTAATTTTAAAATCTCTGAAGAAATATATATGTCATTACGTTTTAGTTAAGAAAACTTTCAATTTGCAAAAATATTACAATGTCATTTCTTTAGAATACCGTATACTAAACAAGATTTCGCTACAGTAACTCCAGTTTAAATGACAATATGGAAAGATCCTGTGATATACATATATAAGAGCCAATTGATGGGGCACCACTTTCTAACGGGTAGTAGTTGAACTGACGGGGTTATAGGTTCATTTACAATGATCCATTATGTGAGGCCAGCGCGCTATTTCTCCGCTATTCATAGCTTCGACTGTATTCAACGTGTAGAACAGTGCCGATATGCACCAAAAAACTAGGATCCCGAAGCATAGAAAGATTGTCGAATATCATGGACATATTCCATTCTTACATTCTGAATATCGTTAAATTAGTTAATACACCATTCGCATTTACATTTGCAATTTTTGTAAGACCCTCGTATTCAATTAAATCTAATAAATATATCGCCAATAATGTAAATTATCTTATGTTCACATTCAGAACAAGGTCATTTCCATTTACCAATTTATGTTGCACTTATTTATGAAATGTCAATTTTGTTATAATAAATCATAAGAGTTTATCATCATTGGGTTATCAATATTATTTGCGTCTTCATTAAAAAATATAAAACCACTAACTTTGTAAGGAACATTGCGTTTCAACACCTATGTCACTTAACACTTCGGGTATTTTTATTTATGAAAAATATAAATTCCACACAAAGCTCTGATCTTTCCACTAAACTTTAATACGCGCTTTTACTCTATTTAAAATATAGACAAATTGGTTTTACTCGCTTTAACTAAATGATTTGTGAATTCGTTGTATTAGAAACACGCGTTTTTTTAAGCATGTAATTCCAATTATGTATCTAAAAGCTAATTCCATAGAAGTTGGTACTACAGAAAATCATTTACCAATACATTATATTTTGCTTTAAAAGTGATTCGTCAATTTCTATGTAATCGTCGTTGAACATGTAAGTTTGACACGTGTGAATTATACAACTAATTTAAACGTTAATGTACATACCTACTAAATCAGAATTCGGATAGTCAGCTACCAAATTCAAACTTAGATATTCCACTGTATTTCTTCTACTATTAACACTACTTCTCCATTTTGTATTTGATATCCAGCGTTTATTCTTTTGAGAAACTGAGGTACAAAAGGCAACCAATTACTGTCTACTAAGGTATTTCATGAATTTCTTCCTGTAGATCATAGATGAAAACCCACTTATCGTAAAGTACATAGGTACATTAACTGTGGTGATTATAAAAGTATGAACGTCGTTAAACTCTCAAATTTGGTATTTCAGGTACCGTAGTAGTTAATGTGGGTTGTGTAACCAAACTTCTGGACGTGGAAGTTCATAATGTGCTTTATTCCTAAAATGTCAATGCAATTCGACAACATCGTTTTTGTAATACGAACACAACGGCAGATGTTTCATTAGTATGAAAATATAAGAAGGAACAATTTCATGTATTGAAAAAGAAAGTTGTCTTTTCGCTTGGATTTAATCTGTTCATTTTTAAATTCCCGTAAGGGAGGGGATCCGTCCGCTTCAGCTGCCGTGGTACGGGCGCTGCGGACCCTTAGCACTCGTGGTACCTCTGACGTTACTAGAGGAATCTTGGGCCGATCATTCGAGCCCCTCCCTTTGGGATTTGTTCGGATTGGGTTGGTCTCGTGGGGGCAGTGGTTCCCGATACCCGTGGGTGATCGGGTACGTCTCCGGACGGGGTTAAGAAGAGCCATTAATATCCCCGGGTACTAGCATGCAGAGTTAGTAGAAGGCGTGCTATATCGCCAGGCCGCCCCACCGAGGTCATATCGGTAGCCTTCACCGTTTGGTGTTGGCGTGCGTAAGTGGCGTATCCACTGCCATCCCGTCTTGTGTCCTTGGACCAGATGGGGGGGGGGGGCTTGTTAGTAACCCAAATCTTGCCCTATGGAAAGCCCCACGGAGGACTGGCCGCCCTTTGGGACAGCTGGGATACTCCCTGGTTGAAACAAGTCCGGGTCTTGGTCCATGACTAATGGGAGTAGAACCTCTGGACTCAACTGTCCATTTTTAAATACCTATTTTCGTCTGCACTCATGTCCGTTTCTACTAAAGAATTATCGCGTTCTTGGTGAAAAGCATGTACTACTGTTACAAGTTTAATGTTATCCTTATTGAATACCACATTTTCTTTCTTTCCGCAAGATTCAAACTGCATGTAAATAACAGTCTACATGGAAAATAAGTTCCATCAGCAACATTTAGAACTATCTAAATTACCGAGTACTTTATTTCCGCTGAAAGTATACCTGGTAGAATAATTTAGTTCAATTGATCTCATCTGATATTGTTTGATGCCTTTGATACCCACTTAAAATAGTTTTAGAACAATTTCAATTTTAGAACCACCAAAATCAATCGAATTCTGCTTATCAGTAATAGTTTCTAATATCTTTATATTTGGAAAAAAACATTTCTTTCACACTAGCCGTGTGTAGGCTAAGGTTTGAATGAGTTGAGCTGGACTGAAAATTTCAATGCCACAGCCGGGATTGGAGCCGGCAGTCGGAGAGTTTAATGTCATGTCGGCATGTTGGCCATAGTAGCTCAGTGGGTTAGAGCAACCGCACGGAGAGCGGGAGATCCGTGGTTCAAATACCGGCTGTGTCATTGAATTTTTCAGTCTAGCTCTACTCATTCAAACCTTTAGATTTGTCATTAAATTTTTGGCGCATGCGATTTTCATACGTTTAAGATTTTGTTAAAGTATACATGTCCTAATTTCATTACAGTTCTACCGCTATATATTTACGTCCCTTTTTATATATGTAATCACTACTTTTCTTTAGTATGTATTAGGTTTTATTTGTAAAATACATTCTTTTTCTAATATTTACAGTGAGGCTTATTTCCGTAGCAGTTTTGCTCCAATTGGAATTGAAACTATTTGAACATGAGGTCTAGTATCTTCTAGAGCAATGTAATATTCCATTAATTGGTTAAACTGGCTGTTTCATCATGGTTGATCTATAATCCGTTGATAAATACCTAAAATTCCGATTGTTTAGTTAATGCTACCAATACCTGCTCTAAATCCAACAGCAGCTTTTCTTTTCGCAATTACTTGATTAATATATTTTTGTAATTTTACATCCTCCAACTGTCATATCGAGCGTTGAATGAAATGGGTGAAATGTTCAAATGAGGCCAGGGTCCATGGAGCTTAGAGTTACCCGACATTCGTCTTCCCGGATAAGGGCAAGCCCCGGAGAAAACCTTACCAAGTTAACTCACCCTGACCGAGATTCGAAGTCGGGAACTCTTGAACGTCAGGCACACGCTACCATCTACGCTACCTAGGTAGGCTATCAATATCGCGAAATCTAAAGAAATACATAATGCCGTCATCCCTTCAAAATTCTACTTTATAACAAGCATCCGTAAAACCGCTAAGATTTTCAGCATTTTCTCTAGCGACTGGTCTAGCATATTCTTCGGTAGTTAAGTTATCGTTGAATATATAATAAATCGCGATTATAATTACTATGCAATAAACGATAACTTTACTCTAGCTACTTCCTAATGGTCTATAGATTTAACAATCATGGTGAAACAAACCAGTGTAACCTATTAATGGAGCAATATGATACTGTTCTAGAAGATACTACACTTCGTGTTCAAATAGTTTAAATACAAAACGGAGGAAAACTTGAACAAATAAATATTGCTGAAAATGTTATGAAAAAAGTGCATATAGTAAATAATCCATGAATTGTGGTCCACAAGCTACAATTGCGGCATTAAAATAAAATATACTAAAAACACAAGGAAAAATATAAAATTTACACAAAAGGGACGTGAACTAAAGATTTAGCGGAAGAGCTATGTAATAAAATTAGACACGACTGGTGCAGTTAGAACTTTCATTCTTAGAATGAGTTCAACAATATCTAAAAATGTATGCATAAATATCGCATCCGCCGAAAACAAAAAGGTATAGGAAAACTATAACATCTATAGTTATAAAGCATATTTATGTCATTACTAAAACGATTACCTTTTCAGAAGAGTCGAATTTCATGATTGATGTGAAACCGCTTATAAACAAAAATCAAAACTGAAGGTGTTGAGGACCTGTTCATCTTGTTAAATCTGCAAAGTATTGTTAAGATTGAAATAAGAAAGAATTGCTACAAAGAAGGTCTTAAACACGAGGTATGCGTAACTGTTTACTAATGTTTATATTATACTGTGGACACGAAATGTGTACACTAACAAGTCGAAACAGAAGCCCATCTGTGTTACATGCAGTGGAAAATGGTGCAGTTGGAAAAAAATGAAACGATAACCGTTACCTACAAGGACGTGAAAATTGCTCACCAGATAACGTATACATAGCAACTAAATATTGCGAAGAAATTAATGAACATGCAAATGAATTATACAAGGAAATTATTCATATTTTGAATACTATTATGATGAAGTTGTAGATATTATGCTGAATATTTAGAAAAAGAAAAAGTAGATGTATATGTGTACAAATGTAAAGAATTTAAAACTTGCACAACCTTAGGTAATCAGCTTTCAGTTTCAGAATTTAAAACATGTAATGTTTGTAAAAATAATACATTACAAATACTTACAGGTACGTACACAGAAAAATACATCCAAATTCATTTATATTCTAACCAAGAATCTTGAGGAACCAAACCAATTGTGAAGTTTCTGAATATGCTTTTGGAAATGAAGGAAAGTTACATTTCAAATATAGCAAGAATTTTGTATGTAGCTAATATAAACATCGGATAGACTTAGCACAACGCTAGACCGTGTGATTAGTATTTGGTAATGAACTATTGTGTGCGAAATTAAGATAAATCGTTCACTATTTATAAAGGTTGTCAAATCGTGTCAATGACTAAAGAATGCAAATCTGCGATTCTTAGATAGTTACAACTTTGTTCCACAACCATTATGTGAATTCCCAGAAATATTTGAGTTGAAAGAAATTTCTCCGGAACAACGGAAAGCCAAAATTACATAGGACAAATAAAGTATATAAAGTATAATGGAGAAAACACTATGAAAGAACGCAGTAAACGTAAACTAGATTACATAGCGACATACAATAAATCACTTTACAGTGGTATCGTGACCAAGTTAAACTGAATTACTTTACTTCCAAACAGAAATAAGTCATTATCGCGAACCAAATTCAGACATTCTTACTCTAACTGCTAAAATACTTAGATAAACGTTTTAAATAGTGTAATATTTATCGCTTTCAGTACACAACAGTACTAAGTACCAATGGTGGAATTTATAATAAAATCCAATGCAGTAGCTGTGTTAAAAGATGGTAAAACATGGTAAAAATCCAAATCATGGCTTAAAACATTTTAGGATTAGCAAGACACGCATTAAATGGTGGCGAATAAAAATACTTAATCGTAAATTTGATGGAAATCTTAAAACTAGGTAATATTGTACATTAGTTTCGTGGATTTTTCTGGCATGGATGTCCCAAACGTTATTACGATAATGTAATTAATAAAATCAAGAAAGCGTTGGTGATCTGTATGAAAAAGTATTAAAATACTAAGAGATGAGGGATATAAAGTAATAGAATTATAGAAATGTGTTTGGGAACCTACATACAAAATATATGAAGCGACAGGACACCATTATCACATAGAGATGCTGTTTATGGTGATCGAACGAATACAACTAAATTACACGTTAACTGTAAGAAAATAAACAATTGTAGCTTTTATACAACTCTATGATAAATTTTGTTTTGGACATTCAATAATTTCATCCTCAAAATTGCGATTCTAAATGGTTTGGGTTAAATGTTTGGTAGAACCAGCAAGAAACATTAAATCCTAAACTATCACTTAAATAAGAAGAAAGATGTTTCCATCACGTTGGAAATACGTTTATTCCAGAAGTCTAATCACAGATACTGAACGTAGATTTAATGGAACATTAAGTAGACCCGAAATTAATGAAGCATTTTAAATGGCATAGCAATTAAGGATAGATGAAGTTTGGCATTTTGAGAAAACCAGGACCAATAATTTTAAAAACTATTTCTAAATTCTTAAACATAAAATTGAAAACCAGTAAGTGGAAAAATGATTAGTTGTGAAGAATTGTGCGAGAAAGGTGTGAAAAAATATATCAAATCATACCTACATTAACGTTAAAACTAATCTAGTTTAAGAGCAATGAACTACCATTAAACGTGTTGTGTCAAGTTTGATCAACGAAGAAAATCAAGACTACATAAACTCAACAAAAAACTTATACAATTAAATCATAAGCTGGTATGTATTGACCTTTATATAATCAATGAAAATATGATAGAAGCTGGACATCATACAAAACATATGGTTGGAACATCCCACTTAATCGTATATATTAATTGCATTATTTACAACTTCCTATACTAGGTTAAGGTTATGATATGCTTGATAAATTAAGTGATAAGGTATTGTATTACGATAGAGGTATATATATACCTCTAGAGGTATATATAGAGGTATATATATACTGAGGTATATATATATACTGAGAAAGACCTAGAAATTACTATAATCACTTATTTAAAATTCATTTGCTGTGCCTTGAGTTTGGGCAAAGCCGTTTATGGTTAAGCTTAAATTTTGCTGACTGGCAAAACACATTGCTGATCAAGGGAAATAACGCACAGGTGGCCAGTAATAGCTATCAACATGTTCTCAATGATGTAAAGTGACTGTACAAGATTATGCACTATTTGGGAGAAAAATAGCTAGCGTGGAAATTGCTTATTTGGCTTTTGAGTAGGACCCCTATTTAAATTTGGTTGAGTAAGCCCACGTGGGGACTTTAGGGTGGACTTTAGGCTGGTCTGTGCTGGATGAACTTGATGCTGGATGATTGCTCCGTAAAGTCACACAAGAGTTTATTTTAAAAGTGCTTCCTGGAGTTGAATCGTGAGCGGGGTGCATCGGTCCAGACATTTCTTGCCGGTTAGACAAGATTCAGTCATATAACCAACTCATCACTAAATATATAGTTACACTATGTCACTATGTAGTTAAATATTTCTAAAGCGCCCTGATCTCTTCAAGGTCCAGGAAGTGCCCTGTAGTGTTGCTATTCATTTTAGAATACATTTACTAATTTTGGGTTTGAATTCTACCCTTCTTTATATAGCTCTACCTTCCCATATTTCCTAGGCCACATAGCTACAGCTCCAGTTCCTTTATAGGGTTGTGAAAAACCCTTTTAGTACCTTACAACCCTGTATGTAACAATATATAACAAATGCTGTAAAAATTGGTTGTTTACTTGGAGACTGGACTGATGAGCTAAACGTAGATAATATAGAATTTATGTTATTTACAGGACCAATTGGCTATGCATATACAAAAGCTTAAGGTAAAGTCGTTTGTAAAATTAAAGGATTTGCTTAGAACTAAGCGAACTCCCCAAAACTAGACATGAATGTAATAATTTTAAGAACGAAATTAGTTATATTACTCTAGAATACAATCAAATGACAAAGACATACATTGGTTAATAATAATTCAAAAGAAATTTAGGATGGAATACGATAAACGCGTTATTTTACAATACAAGACAAGATATGGACACTGTTCCATATGTTTAATGGACGCAGCTGGAGATTGTTTGTCGACTAGTTCCTTTAAAAGCAATATACAAATCTAACATATCAAATAAATAGAATTATATCACTTTAGTTTATGCTATATTTTAATAGCATTTATTATATAGTATTTTATTATAAATTAATCACCACACAGCTACTTAGATGTTCAAACAAAATATATACTTATAATACATGATTGTAGTATATGAAGATGAATGAGTTATAAATAGGTAAATTTCCCATCACAGATGGGAAAACTTAGTGGATAATCAATAAGAGCGCGTTATATTGGATGAGAGACATTACATTTATCGGATCGCTATAGGATATCTTAATCAAGCTATCTAAACACTAGTAAATGATAAAGCTTAACTGTTATATAAAGATATAGAGGAATTATTTGGAAGCCAGACCAAAAACGAACGAATTCGAAGAAATTTGTTATCAAATATATCATGTTCCGATCAGACCACAATACACTGTTGAATCAGTGTTACAAAAATACAATATTCCTTACAAGCTTATTGAAAAATGCATCAAGTGGATTCAAGACAATTTTGTGCGTAGTGAAATTGAAGTTTTCACTAACATTAACATATTAGTACAGAAGTACAGAAGCATTCAATTCAATATGATGGTAACGGTGCTTGGAATGCATTTTATTTTGCTACGGGTACTCTATTCCATAAAAACAAATTATCAAGTAAAAATAAAATTACAAAAATGCATGTATTAACTCAGTAAATTCTATTCTTTAATGGATAGCGATTCTGATTAAACAATTTTATATAGATGTCGTTAACTACTATACCTGAAAGAATATAATATAAAGGAGAAATTAAAGAGTTAACACCAACTGCGGAATATAACATAGAAACACTAATATATCAATTCAAAATTTCCGCTTAGTTCCAATATGATTAAAGAACATGAGATACGTTTGTAATTATATTGGCATTTAGATTATTTCCAACAGATATTTCGATTGATATATCCTTTGATTTAATAAATTAAGAGCTCAAATCTAATGGTAATTTTTGCTCTATTTTGGTAGTATTTTTCCTTTTTTTTAAACAATGTCAAGTGTTTTGATAAAGCAAACATAACGAATAAATATTCACATAATGTGTAAATTGGGTTCGAAAGAGTATAAATACCCCTACTTGGTGCTTAAAGGCCATCTTACTGAGGTAAGAAATTTTGTATTTACGTGGCATATAGTCTCATACTTATTTAAAAAAATATATTTAAGGAGCCTTAATGTGTATTTCCAGTTTAATCTTGACAGACTATGGCCGGAATACAATACTTCCACTTACCTACTATAAACGACAAAGTAGAAAGTAGTAAGAAGTAGTAGAAAGTAGTCCTGTGAAAGTTTGTTTCAAAGAAAGTGAATCATTTTCAGTACTTGCTGGGAACTGGAACTTTAGGAAAGAAACGCCCAGAATGATTCACTGTTAAGAGTACTTCAATTAATTTTACAAAATATTTAAAATTGGAACCAAAATTGTATCAGTATGTAACGATATGCACATCCAACAAATTAATACAAAATAATAAATTAAACTGAGTCCAGGAACGTAGCACCCTATAGGTATAGTACTTTGTCTATAATGCCAGTCTTCCCGAAATATTTGGATAACTTTCTGAACAAATAAAACATTTTAACGACTTAATTCTTCTTTAAATCCGCATTTACAGGTAGTGGTGTTTACGTTGTTATTCTATAATGGGTTTAAAATAAAGCTGTCTGTTAGCATGATCGAAGGTTTCTAAACGAGCTCAAAGGTTTATGCGGTAGCAAGCACTTCGTGGCTGTACTGTTTATGCGGAAGGACCGTCAACATCTGAGTGATATACATGTTAAAATTTACAATCTAAATATTGAAAGCACCAAGCCACAAAACGTATCCGAAGGATTGAGGGGCCCCAAATTATAAAGCGTAACAGGTGGACGAATTAAGATGGCTATTTGTAAAAATAGCTATAAACGCAGCAGAGGGATTCTTTCCACCAGAATCAGTGCTGAATGACAGAACGTAGCCTTAGGATTTGTAAAGCTAAAACCCAATTATGTAGAAACCTGAAAAATATTTCTAATAACGAGCACCACAAATCCGTAACATGTTTAGAAGAACTAAAAAGTGGCTATTTTCACTGATAATGTGCGACTTTACTTCGTGCATATGCAGTTGTAATAAAACGGAATACTTAGTTGACGTTTAGCAATTTACTTAGTCTGTAGTGCCTTAAAATCGTAGGTGGATGGTTTCCAGACTTTCTAATTGAATGACTTATTTCAGAAAGGCCCTAAGTCCAACTTTTTTTTTTTTTTGAGTTAGACGCATTTGAAGTCGACCCATCGTTAAGTGCAGAGAGGAACTTTGACTTCAATCAAATAGCTACAAAATAGAGCTGATAAATTCTTGATTTTAAAAGAGCCTTATGTCCAGGACAGTTAAAACATGCAATATTGCAATTAAGATGGCAGACATAAGCTGCCTGCTTCTGTGGACGACTGTTTTGCGAGCACAGAATGAAGAAAATTACAAAGTACTTGTTATACATTCTTTTTCAAAAAAGGTTTACGCGAGTTATTTGTGCCCTAGACGTTGCCCTGACTAAGTTCCATGTTGATTAAACAGATTTATTGCACATCTTGAAAGCTTTAATTTTGTTATTTCTCACTCATTTCAGAATGGCCCAATGTGCATTGCAAATACTTATTTAGCTGTTACCAGAAAATAAACATGTAAACAGAATCTGTCAATTCCAGTGCCACAATTATCGACATCTCTAAAATGGCAATCGGAAGAGCTTCAAAACCAATTTTTTGTTTTCTCAATACTATGCATAGAGCCTTTCTGAAATAACTGATACATTTGATCACACCTTCCAATTGAAATGTGCAAAATATGCATTTCCTTATTTAAATCCACTTTCTTCCACATCATATAGTGATGATTTACATAAAATTTGAAAATACTTATAAGATAGCATAAGATATATGGTAAGCATAAGATATATGGTAAGCATATACATTTCGAGTCCTTTAGCTCAGGTGCAAAAAATGAGTTTTCGGTGTGGCCAAACTGTATAGGTATGAGCGAGAAGACGAAATAAGAGCTTTGAACAAATTTATTACAATATAAAATAAGGATTGGATAGTTCGTGAAAGTATTGAGAAACTGATTATACTTTGTCCGCCGTGTAGGTTTAGTGCTTTGTACAAGCGAGTTAAATGTAGATTTTTTTCATAAGGGGCTAAAAATATGCTAAAGTGTGGGCTTTAAGAATTTTAAATTTACCTTAACTTATGATCGCTTCCACAGTATAATCGCACACATTTGTTTAGATAAGATAGTGTTGAGATAGGGTAACGGAAGTTCCTGAATTTTGCGTGGTACCCACTTTTGCTACATTCTAAGTTCCAAGTCCACCAAGATTTCCATAAAAATCATATCGAACACCTGCCAGTTGCGTTTAACGAAATTTGAGGGAAATAAGGTGATATGAACACGATAAACCACAAACCCCCCACCTAGTAACCGAATATTTACAATTGTAAGCCTATGTTTAGCCCTTTTGAGCTGAAGGTCATTAAAAGGCCTGCTACGTTTGCCATAAAGGACAAAGTTCTGATTTATATTCCATGAACCGGAATCTAAATTCATAAACAAAAATGAACTTCAAACTCCTGCAATTTTAAAAGGTTCTGAAATATAGCCTACGTTCATCGTAAAGGGCAAATATTTTCCGTGGTGAAACAGTTCTTAAAATCTATTGTGTAGTTACTCTACAACACTAACACTTAATAGTAAAGATATCGTGGTATTTTAATCTAAGCAGGCTACAGGATTATATTTACATATATAATTCCGATTCTGCGATTAACGAGTTACTCAGGCTTTCTGGGTTTTGGAAATACTAGAATAAATTCGAGAGATTGCACATTTGTACTTTCTCTACCACATACCTAATAGAGAATTGCATCCATCCAGGAACTCGAAATACTTATTTTGAGGCTTCTGAATCAAGAATGTTAAAACTGTGGCGGAACTTTCAAACGAAAGTTCAGAAAACCAAATTTGAGCCTCAAGTTCAATAACTTCATTACTTTAAACTACTTTTACACTGTACTCAAATACTAATAATTATTTTTATTAAAACATATTTAAGATATTCGTATTAAAAACGAATAATTTTCCGGCAATAGTGCTAGGTCTTCATTTGGAACGAATTTCCTATAATTTTATAAATAAAATTACAAGAGATAAATTGCTGCACAATAAGTGTAGACTTCTTTAAATTAAGACTCTTTCAAACATTTTTTAGGTACCAGGCAATTTTGAGATTAATTTTAATTTTTCACTTATGTCATTTATGCCGTTTGTCAGATTAAGTACTGCTACACGTTTCCCGCGAAGTCGTGAATGGCGCAGAGAGTTTCAAGGCCAGTGTATAGTGACCCATTTTTTCCATTTAACTTCTGCCTCTAACAACTGTTGCTACAACGAAATGTGTAATGAAATTTATACAAAACTATTTCTCTAATATTTAAACAGACAAAGACAAGCTTTTGTAAAATTGTTCGTAGAACCTATATAAAATCAGACAGTAAGTAGAGAAACTCAGGTGAATGTACTCTAAAAAGTCAGATTACCGCGAGAGTGATGCACAAACTCGAAGTTTCAATGAAGTTTCTAATGAATCAATAACAAATTAAATGTTGTTTCAAACTACTTCAAGCATATCAGCCCTTGTCGATCAAAATTACGTTTACGTAACACGGAAACTGAGATGACGTTAAAGCGCAATAAAATTCACTTAACAGTATTCGCAATAGTCGAAAAGTTCAACATTAAGCACGTGGTGCTATAAGGTTTCGTATCTCAACTTCCAATCACGTGGAAACAATTGGTATCGATTTTAAATTATTCGTTCACATAATTGGTGCTGAAATTATATATCACAAGTAAACGTTTCCATTTACAACTCTTTTGTATGTATGAATGCGTGCCGGCCTCGGTAGCGTGGTGGTAGCGTGTCTGCCTCACGTTCAAGAGATCCCGAGTTCGAATCTCGGTCAGGGCAAGTTACCTGGATAAGGTGTTTTCCGGGGATTTCCTTTATCCTAAAAGATGAATATCGGGTAACTAAGCTTCATGGACCCCGAACACATTCGATCATCATTTCACACATTTCATTCATCCGATATGACTTGACGTTGGACGTAAATTACAAAAATGTATGAATGCGTGAAATACCAACAAAATAATCTCCCTCAATTAACGTAATTTTACGCTTACAAATAGCTTCTAGAAGAAATATCTCGCACACAAACGTATGAATAAGCTGGTCTTATCCCAGGTCAAATAAAATTTTAAAAGCTTAACACTATAACAAGGGTAGAAACCTCTACTTTCCTGCTTATCTCCTTCAATGACTGCAATTCTTTTATATCTTAAATCATGAAAAACAATTTTATCGCATGCACCACGACCATAAACTAAAGCTTATAAATTTCAACTTTCGAATAACTTACGATATGGAGTAAATGAGCCAAAATCAAATGGGGCAAATTTAGGAACATCACAGTACAATTTAAATTACTCAAATTTGGCGTTATGTTGGTCCTTTTATCACTGTCAAATACAAGTGGTTCTTAAATATTTCAAATCTTGATGTAAATTAAAATTAGAGTAACGCTTTCTGATTATGTTTTTAAGAATGCATTTTCAAATCTCGAAATAAACAACCTTAGTAGTGTTGATTAAACTCTTACCTTAACTTCCAAACGAAATGGCATCACTTGAAGAACACAGGTAAAACTAAAGATATTTCGATTAAAATAGACGCTAAGCTTGGGGTTAAAACGAAGTTGACGACCTCTTCCCTTGAGACCACTCTTGCCACTACTGTCCAAGACTGAAGAAACTCGTTGAGAGGTTACCAATGCCTAGATAGCGTTCAGTGCAGGTCAAGGGTGGTTTCAGAATACAGCTACGTAACAGTTATTGCAAACAGTTCCAGTTATTCTAATGGGACGTCAAATTCAAAAACAAATTTCCCTTAAATAACTACCTGAAAATATAACTACCCGAAAACTGCTTTTTAAGTATTATCTTTACGTTTTCTTAAGCGTTGTCTGCATTCGAATATTATATGTATGACTTACAAATAAAGGCAAATATTTCTTTCGAAACAAAAGGTGTAGACATCCTTGAATTTACAGTCTCTGTAAATGAAATTTTTAGTAGCATTTAACGCCCGTTCTTACTATATATGGCAGCATATATATATATATATATATATATATATATATATAGGTATTACATTGTTGTTTAATACATATTTGTGCGTGATAATGTCAGGAAACTCTTCATATATAATTTTAATACTAGCAGCCCGATAGCATTCCATCGCTCTATCTCTCTCTTCCATCGTTCCCTTTCCCCCTCAAAATCTTTTACCATTAATGATTACAACTTATACGTTTATCTGATATTTCTACATTATATACTACTTATAGTAAGTAGAGGAAGTATTGCGTTCCATCGAAAGTTCGCAGTCGAGATTTTAAAACAAGTATATGCAAAATAAGAATAACAGTATTTTAAGAAAAAGATTTGTGCGTAACTCTGTATGGGTGCGCGTCTGTCTGTCTATATGTGAACAGTATAACTCAAAAGGAAAATTCGGTTAAATACCAAATTTGTAATTTAAGTTTAGCGTCTCCTAAGTAGAACATCAGGATTTTAAGGTATCTCACAGTTTGAGATGTGACCATTACTCTGTCGTTTAGTATAACAGGATGGTCGGTATGTTTATCTTTTGTGCAAATTTGATTCACTTAGATTTCACTTAGACAACAGATGCACCTGGGACGACCACATCACTAATTTAGTATAGAAATTAGATATCGTATTCACCTTCTAAAGCCAATCATCGCCAGAAAGTCATCTATTGCTCTGTTCCGAAAGTATATGCAGTCCTCCCAGAGGGCAATAAAAGACTACACAACTAATTTTTACAATATACTAATCTTTTGTTACGATAGATACCAACAAATCTTACACCATATCGAGACAATAGAAGATTTAAAATAAAACACATAAACCTGATATCATAACCTTAAAGATTATTGGGAATACCGGTGGGTAACACCCCATATTCATGTTTCATGTTGTTTAATATTGTAACGGGAGCGCTGGAACACCCTGTGAAAGCAGCTGGCAGCGGGAGACAGGGAAGGTTCGGTTAGCCACGCCCTCGCCTCGTTTGTCTTGTAGTGGTGACAGGCAGTGGTTGGGAACAAAAAACAT
The DNA here is from genome assembly GCA_030765055.1 of Mantis religiosa. Classification (NCBI taxonomy): domain Eukaryota; kingdom Metazoa; phylum Arthropoda; class Insecta; order Mantodea; family Mantidae; genus Mantis; species Mantis religiosa. The sequence goes on along the minus strand of CM060948.1, from coordinate 96,930,619 downwards.
CAGTGTGCCGTCTGTTTCTGTCCACCTGGTTCCAGAAACTACGTAATCTGGAACATTCTCCTGGTCACTAGAAACCGGCGATATTCCTATATAAAGAAGGTTACAGACAGACGGAGTTGAGTTGTTGGTCAATCAGTTGGTTAGTGTGTGTGAGTGAGGACAGTTCTTGGTGTAAGAAGGCAATGTTAGTCAGTGACGTGTTAATGTACGAGAAGATTGTGCAACGGAAGACTGTACGTAACTGTGAAGGTGTACCGGAGTTTATGTAATCGCGAGTACAAGTGAAGTTGTAACGGACGAACTGGTAAATTGTAATTGTGTGCAGCAAGTAATTTTGTGTAATTGGCAAGTGTTAAACTGTAAGTCGGTGGAAATAAAGAACACTGTTGAGTGGTGTAATTGGACTTTTCATTTCACGAACCCACAAAGTCACAATATGTTATAGGTAATTTGGCAAAACTATGTTGTAAAATTTATGCCCAGAAAAGTTTTCATTAATAAATTTAAAAAAAGGATTTTAAGAACTTCACAACTTGTAAGTACCCTTTTGTGAAAAATTTTCGAAAATTTTTATTTTATCAACCAAAAAACTTTAAACTACTTTGTTTAAATTCATATGTTTAAGATAGGCGGCAACATGGCGGATTGTTAGACCGCTCGCCTCTCAACAAGACGGCCGGGGTACGATATGGGATTGGTGGTGGACGAAGCGGCGTCTGGGAAAACCCTGGGAAAAGCCTTATCCAAGTTACTCACCCTGACCAAGATGCTAACTCGCGATCTCTTGAACGTGAGGGATTTCGCCCGCATTCCACCAGATAGTCCATAACCTCGTTTCATTCATTGCCCTGCCGTCTCAAATTATCTGCTTCTTCGCCGACATCGCAGGTATCGGCTTAATTCCCCATCCTGAGTATTCCCTCTGATTCAGAGTTCCTTAGTTCCTTCCGACCACGGGCACCCAATTGTAACCCCTGGAGGTGTAAGCCCTCCATACGAGGAGGTTAAAATGGAAATGAAAAAAGTGAAAATTATGTTATTGTCAAATGAAGTGTATGCCTTAAATTTGCTTGAAATTGCCTCTGAAGTCCTCTACATTTTCAGTAACCTTTGTGTTGTCTTCTGTGGTCAAGACTAGCCTGGAGAATGCTACAGTGTTTAAGGGAACCTCCAAGACAATCCAGAACGAAATTTTGCAATGTACACTTGAAGTCTGCCATGAAGAGATATCAAGTCCATTTTAGCTGCATAAATAGAAGAGTGTTATGCTCTAGAGTGTTTCTGAAATAGGCATGTTGTGTTATACGCTGTGAATTACCGTTAACTTGTGTATACAGCAGTCTATAGTGGCAGGCTTAAACAACCGTTTGTTACTTTAAAAAAAATAAATTGCATGGATAACTTTGTGAACCACCGATTTTCAGATCCACCAGCCGCCCCTGGTAAATATGTATTTTAACTTTAAATGGAATAACTTACATTTTGAAGTCTGGAAATTCCCAATATTTTACTGTCATCTTCCACGCAATTGTCAGTGCAAATTAAAGTAGCCTTTGTTCTTAGCGTACTATTTTATTTCACTGCCATTTTGATAATATTTTATATCCCATGGGATTGTAAACTGTTAAGCAAAATTCATGACATTTAATGAAATATTTTTGAACGTTTAAATAAGCGCCAGTTTATTACTATATCTACTACTAAAAGAGGTAGCTTAGGACAGTTTTTCAAAACTATGCTAAAATAGAGCAAAAATATCCAAAAATCGCATCGTAGTGAACATATGGAAAAATATCCAAAAACACGGGAAAATATTCCGAGAAAATTGCAGATAAAACCATGCGAAAATGGGGTTAAAATATTCGTTTTTATGCGATTACTTTTGTAAGCCCTTTGTCATTGTTTAAAATCAAGGGAAAGTACCACCTAAATAGAACAAAAACTACAGTTATATACATCTTTATTAAGTCTGAGTATGTATCCAATTAAATTATCCTTTGTTAGAAATAATTTAAATGGTTATTTAACTACAAGTGTGTCATTTCCAGTTTTTAATCTTAGTGTTATTGGAGCTAAACGGGGATTGTAAATTGATACATCTATTCTTCAAGTTTTTTATATTTTATTCTCAGGCGGTATTATAAACTCTTTGATTTCTCCTTCATGTTACAATATTGTTTCACGTATAGTAGCTGATGGCATGATTTATTCATATAAAAATATTTAATCAGAATCAAAATTCATTTTTGTTGTTGTAATTTACGTCCTCCAACATTAAGTCATATCGGATGATGAATAAAATGACTGAAATGATGCTCAAATGGGTCCAGGGTCCATGCAGCTTAGAGTTACCCGACATTCATCTTGAAGGATAAGGTAAAACCCCGGAAAAAACCTTATTCAGGTAACTCACCCTGACCGAGATACTAACTCGGGACCTCTTGAACGTGAGGCAGACACGCTACCATCTACGCTACCGAGGCGGGCACGATTCATTAAAGAATACAGTTTACTGGGTTAATATTTGGAGTTTGGTAATTCTTTCTTTTTACTTTATAATTTGTTGTTTTTATAGAGTAGTAACAAGTAGTTATAGCGAAATAAAATGCATCCCAAGTAACGTTGCCCCCATATTGAATTGAATGCTTCTGCACTTCTACAGTAGCACCTATTAACGTTAGTGACAACTGCAATTTCACTACGCACAAAACTTTATTTGTTTCTTCATTACTCCACTTTCTGAATTTTTGAATAATCTTGAAAGGATATTGTATTTTTGTAACACTGATTCAACAATATCTATTATGGTGTCTGATTGGAATGACATATCATATTTATGATAAAAAAGGTTATACAAATTAAATTTCTTGCTTGGCCTGGCTTCGAAATATTTCTTTTTTCTTTTATATAGTGGTTAAGCTTTATCATTTACTAGTGTTTGGATAGCCTGATTATTTAAGATTTTACTATAATGATCCAGTAAATGTAATTTGTATTTATTATCCAATGTAACGCGGTCTTATTGACCATGCACTGTATTTACGATATCCCCATCTGTGATTTCAGACCGTTTTATTATTTCTAAATCATCCGTCTTTATATACTCCAATTACATTCTTATTTAGCATATATTGTCCTGTTTGAGCGTCTAAGTTATTGTGTGGTAATTAATTCATTTATAATAAAAATAATATATGATAAATGCTATTATATCATAAACTAAAAGCATGGTATAATGCTGTTATTAATTTGGCATTGATATGTTACATTTGGATATTACTTGGCAAAAAACTAGTCGACAGACACAAAGCAATCTCCAGGCTGCGCCTAATAACCATGAGGAATATTGTCCATAATATCTAGTCTTGTAAAATAACGCGTTTGTTGTATTTCATTCTAAATTTATTTTGAATTGTCTTATTAACCAATGTATACATCATCATTCTGCTTTTTGTAATTTGATTATATTCTAGATTAATGTCAGTAATTCCGTATCTTATAATTATTATTTCATTCGTGTTTAATTTTTAGGAATTTGTGTAACTTAAAGTAAATCCTTTAATTCTATAAACAATTTGTACCCTTAGCTATTGTATATGCATAGCTCTTTAGTCCTGTAGATATAAATTCTATTATATGATCTCCGTTTTACTCATCAGTCCAGTCTCTAGGTGGGTGCAACTTCGCCGTGAAAAGGGCCAGGTTGCTGCGAGAAAATGCACAGGCCGTTCGCGTGTATCTTCAGGCGGTGAAGATAGGTCTCTCTTGGCAGAGGTCGAAAGAAATCATTTTTAACGGCCACTGAATTCAAGGCTTTATCTTCATTCTCAGGAAGTGTACGGACAGTCATCAGCCGTTGCAAGGATGCCGAAATTCGTCAGCGCCGTGCGGCAATCAAGGAGCAGCTAACCGAATCCCATTAAGTAACATATTGGCATTTGTAGAACAATATGGGAACTATGATTAGAGAGAAGTAATTTTCTCAGATGAAGCTGTCTTCTGTATTAAAAATGCAGGTTCTACTGTATTTGCTTACAGATCCAGCGGAACTTGCTCCGACAGTCGCTATCTGGCTACTCGTGTAAGGAGTGGTCGAGTGAACGTTACTGTTTGAGGGTGGATATCTCGGGACGGGACAGGTATGTTGGAACGTGTTCATCAAAAGCTGAACACCGAAAACTACTGTGAACTGCTAGAGCATGTTCTGCTTCCGTCTGCCAGAGATCGTTATCCTAAGGCGTTATTACATTCCAGCAGGATAATCATTCAGTCCACACATTGGCTTAAGTACAAAAGTTGTTTGGGAGCACACAGACACCTTTCGGCAGATGCCATGACCTCCGAAGTCAGCAGACTTGATCCCAAAGGAATATGTTTGGGCGAAAGTAAAGAGGAGGCTTTCTCGACGTCCCAGATTAGCTTATGCTGAAGAACTCGGGAATGCCATAGAAGATGCTTGGAAATCATTAGCAGAGGACACAAATTATTTTAAAACGCGGGTGGATTCCATGCCCCTAAGAGTGAGGGCAGTTATAGAAAATAATGGGATCACACAAAGCATTACATTATATGTACCTATTCCCCAAGTGGGACATCCCCGGGAGGGAGAATGAGACGAGAGGAGACAGAGCGTGACCGACCCCAAGCAGTCACTGCAGTACAGAGGGTGAGGTCTCAACACTTTACCAGATAGAAAATCCCCCGCGGTGGGTTTAGCACAATCGTCATCCCACCTGCCGTGGCCACCAAAACAGTCACGAGGCCAATTCGGAGACCAAAGGCCGCCTCCCCAGAGCAGAGTACTCCAGGCAGTCTTGCACAACCGGCACCCCACCTGCCGCGTTTCTGAATCGGCCCAGTAGGCCGGCTCGGAGACCTAAGTCCGTCTCGCCGGAAGGAAAAGCATTTTCTTCAGAGCATATCACCCCGCCATGCACCGCCGAGACACCCGCTGACACTTTCTACCCTGAAAGAAACCACTAGATAAGGGATGATATGAAATGATAATGGATGTGAAGTGGAGGGACAGGAAATGTGGGTAATGTAATTATCCTACCCAGTATCCGCCTATTGACAAGGGGAAAAAACGAAAAATTCCATGAGTCTAGTAGGTCGGCAACGGGAATCGAACTCGGGCCTCCAGAAGGTGGGCCAGAGATGAAACCGCCTCAGCCAACCCACTTGGTTATTTTGTATTAAATGTTGACCAGTTTAAAAGCACCGAAGTTCAGATCACCAGGTTTTTTTCTTTTCCTTTCTCTCTCTTACTTTTCTTTCCCTTTTTTTTAAGAACAGCAGATACCTAATTCACACGTCGTTGATTTAATATACCTATAATGAAATCTGCACAAATATAAAGCAATTATGATCGGTATCAATATACAAAAAAATGCGGGTCGCTGGATTCCAAATTATTCCCAGAGCAGTACTGTAAACTTCAAATCCAGAAAGTTGACACAGATATTTCCACATGGAGGGCACTACCCTCTGCTCTGTGCATGCTTTGTTTTGTAGAAGCAAGTTAATGCTTGCCGTTTTTCCTGTTCTTTTTTCCCTTTTAATGCGAGAAAAGCAGAACATTGCTACTCATAAATACTGAGCTAAAATTATATAACGATAGCTGCACATATACATTTAAATGAGTAAGTATGAAATACGTATCAATAAAAAGTGTATGCAGATTACTGCACTCGAACCTACTCCCGAAGTAGCACACTCCACTTCCAGTTCAGAACTTTGGCACGGAGCTCTTTGAACACGGAAAGCATCGTGCTTTGATTACGTATAAAGGAAGTAAGGAATTCGAATCAAGCGCTTTGTTTAGTATTTGAGCATTTATCTGTGAATTTTGTTGATAGAAACAGTTCTTGGAATCATTTGTGAGTTGTTACTCTTAAAACATAATATGCCTTTACATAACCCAGATTTGTATAACTCTAACTTGTAGACAAAGTACGTGCAGTTTGAACCAGGCTCAGTGGACTTCGTGTGCTTCCGTGAGGCCGAAGTAATAATTTGAAAGTTTTCAGCATTCAAACATTTTTTCCATGACTGTACATATGGACAATGTCACGCGCTCGCTTAACATAATGGATCATTACAAATGAATCTATGACGCCTTAGTTCAACTAAGAAAGACGTATTTCTCCATTGGTTCTTAAACATCACAGGATCTTTGTATCCCTCAACGAAATCTTGTTTAACATAAATTATTTTAAAACAATGGTAGTGTAATATCTTTGAAAATTAAATGTTTTATTAACGAAAATGTAACAACATTCATTTCATTTCTTCGGAAATTTTAAAATTAAGAATTTAGATAGACAGTACCGGGACATCTTAGACGATTCTAAGATGGCAGTAGCTTCTGTATAGCGCCCTTGAAGTAATGACTTATCGTATAGTTATCAATAGCAACTCCTCCTAGTTTTTCAAAATGGCGATATAGTGATTCTGATTAAATAAATAAATCGTTCCGTCAGATACTAAAACTGCAAAATATTAAAATATGAATAAGAAGCAGAAATTAGAGAGTTAATAATAACACCTGGAGAGTAAAATGTAAAAACATTTGAAGAATATATCGATTCATAAATCTCCGTTTAACTCAAATAATATTAAGATTTAAAAACATAATTTATATGATATAATTGTAATTAGATTTCCATTTAGATTAGTTCTAAAAAATATAATTCAATTGCATCTATACTCGGATTTAATTAAATGTAGGAGTTAAAATCTATAAGTTGTAGCTTTTGCTTTTTAAGTAGTATTTTTCCTTGTTTTTAAGCAATAACAAAATCGATCACAAAAATCATAGCACAAAACTGATAATTTTATCCCATTTTTTCAGGCATAGTTTTCACGAATTTTTGGAGTTAGTCCAGATTTTTATTGCATTGCTATTTTTGGATATTTTGACTCTGTTTTAGTATAGTTTTGAAAAAATGTCCTAAAGTAGCTCATTTAGTTTATTATTATTATTATTATTATTATTATTATTATTATTATTATTATTATTATTATTATTATTATTATTATTATTATTATTATTATTATTATTATTATTATTATTATTATTATTATTATTATTATTATTATTATTAGTAGTAGTAGTAGTAGTAGTAGTAGTAGTAGTAGTAGTAGTAGTAGTAGTAGTAGTAGTAGTAGTAGTAGTAGTAGTAGTAGTAGTAGTAGTAGTAGTAGTAGTAGTAGTAGTAGTAGTAGTAGTAGTAGTAGTAGTAGTAGTAGTAGTAGTAGTAGTAGTAGTAGTAGTAGTAGTAGTAGTAGTAGTAGTAGTAGTAGTAGTAGTAGTAGTAGTAGTAGTAGTAGTAGTAGTAGTAGTAGTAGTAGTAGTAGTAGTAGTAGTAGTAGTAGTAGTAGTAGTAGTAGTAGTAGTAGTAGTAGTAGTAGTAGTAGTAGTAGTAGTAGTAGTAGTAGTAGTAGTAGTAGTAGTAGTAGTAGTAGTAGTAGTAGTAGTAGTAGTAGTAGTAGTAGTAGTAGTAGTAGTAGTAGTAGTAGTAGTAGTAGTAGTAGTAGTAGTAGTAGTAGTAGTAGTAGTAGTAGTAGTAGTAGTAGTAGTAGTAGTAGTAGTAGTAGTAGTAGTAGTAGTAGTAGTAGTAGTAGTAGTAGTAGTAGTAGTAGTAGTAGTAGTAGTAGTAGTAGTAGTAGTAGTAGTAGTAGTAGTAGTAGTAGTAGTAGTAGTAGTAGTAGTAGTAGTAGTAGTAGTAGTAGTAGTAGTAGTAGTAGTAGTAGTAGTAGTAGTAGTAGTAGTAGTAGTAGTAGTAGTAGTAGTAGTAGTAGTAGTAGTAGTAGTAGTAGTAGTAGTAGTAGTAGTAGTAGTAGTAGTAGTAGTAGTAGTAGTAGTAGTAGTAGTAGTAGTAGTAGTAGTAGTAGTAGTAGTAGTAGTAGTAGTAGTAGTAGTAGTAGTAGTAGTAGTAGTAGTAGTAGTAGTAGTAGTAGTAGTAGTAGTAGTAGTAGTAGTAGTAGTAGTAGTAGTAGTAGTAGTAGTAGTAGTAGTAGTAGTAGTAGTAGTAGTAGTAGTAGTAGTAGTAGTAGTAGTAGTAGTAGTAGTAGTAGTAGTAGTAGTAGTAGTAGTAGTAGTAGTAGTAGTAGTAGTAGTAGTAGTAGTAGTAGTAGTAGTAGTAGTAGTAGTAGTAGTAGTAGTAGTAGTAGTAGTAGTAGTAGTAGTAGTAGTAGTAGTAGTAGTAGTAGTAGTAGTAGTAGTAGTAGTAGTAGTAGTAGTAGTAGTAGTAGTAGTAGTAGTAGTAGTAGTAGTAGTAGTAGTAGTAGTAGTAGTAGTAGTAGTAGTAGTAGTAGTAGTAGTAGTAGTAGTAGTAGTAGTAGTAGTAGTAGTAGTAGTAGTAGTAGTAGTAGTAGTAGTAGTAGTAGTAGTAGTAGTAGTAGTAGTAGTAGTAGTAGTAGTAGTAGTAGTAGTAGTAGTAGTAGTAGTAGTAGTAGTAGTAGTAGTAGTAGTAGTAGTAGTAGTAGTAGTAGTAGTAGTAGTAGTAGTAGTAGTAGTAGTAGTAGTAGTAGTAGTAGTAGTAGTAGTAGTAGTAGTAGTAGTAGTAGTAGTAGTAGTAGTAGTAGTAGTAGTAGTAGTAGTAGTAGTAGTAGTAGTAGTAGTAGTAGTAGTAGTAGTAGTAGTAGTAGTAGTAGTAGTAGTAGTAGTAGTAGTAGTAGTAGTAGTAGTAGTAGTAGTAGTAGTAGTAGTAGTAGTAGTAGTAGTAGTAGTAGTAGTAGTAGTAGTAGTAGTAGTAGTAGTAGTAGTAGTAGTAGTAGTAGTAGTAGTAGTAGTAGTAGTAGTAGTAGTAGTAGTAGTAGTAGTAGTAGTAGTAGTAGTAGTAGTAGTAGTAGTAGTAGTAGTAGTAGTAGTAGTAGTAGTAGTAGTAGTAGTAGTAGTAGTAGTAGTAGTAGTAGTAGTAGTAGTAGTAGTAGTAGTAGTAGTAGTAGTAGTAGTAGTAGTAGTAGTAGTAGTAGTAGTAGTAGTAGTAGTAGTAGTAGTAGTAGTAGTAGTAGTAGTAGTAGTAGTAGTAGTAGTAGTAGTAGTAGTAGTAGTAGTAGTAGTAGTAGTAGTAGTAGTAGTAGTAGTAGTAGTAGTAGTAGTAGTAGTAGTAGTAGTAGTAGTAGTAGTAGTAGTAGTAGTAGTAGTAGTAGTAGTAGTAGTAGTAGTAGTAGTAGTAGTAGTAGTAGTAGTAGTAGTAGTAGTAGTAGTAGTAGTAGTAGTAGTAGTAGTAGTAGTAGTAGTAGTAGTAGTAGTAGTAGTAGTAGTAGTAGTAGTAGTAGTAGTAGTAGTAGTAGTAGTAGTAGTAGTAGTAGTAGTAGTAGTAGTAGTAGTAGTAGTAGTAGTAGTAGTAGTAGTAGTAGTAGTAGTAGTAGTAGTAGTAGTAGTAGTAGTAGTAGTAGTAGTAGTAGTAGTAGTAGTAGTAGTAGTAGTAGTAGTAGTAGTAGTAGTAGTAGTAGTAGTAGTAGTAGTAGTAGTAGTAGTAGTAGTAGTAGTAGTAGTAGTAGTAGTAGTAGTAGTAGTAGTAGTAGTAGTAGTAGTAGTAGTAGTAGTAGTAGTAGTAGTAGTAGTAGTAGTAGTAGTAGTAGTAGTAGTAGTAGTAGTAGTAGTAGTAGTAGTAGTAGTAGTAGTAGTAGTAGTAGTAGTAGTAGTAGTAGTAGTAGTAGTAGTAGTAGTAGTAGTAGTAGTAGTAGTAGTAGTAGTAGTAGTAGTAGTAGTAGTAGTAGTAGTAGTAGTAGTAGTAGTAGTAGTAGTAGTAGTAGTAGTAGTAGTAGTAGTAGTAGTAGTAGTAGTAGTAGTAGTAGTAGTAGTAGTAGTAGTAGTAGTAGTAGTAGTAGTAGTAGTAGTAGTAGTAGTAGTAGTAGTAGTAGTAGTAGTAGTAGTAGTAGTAGTAGTAGTAGTAGTAGTAGTAGTAGTAGTAGTAGTAGTAGTAGTAGTAGTAGTAGTAGTAGTAGTAGTAGTAGTAGTAGTAGTAGTAGTAGTAGTAGTAGTAGTAGTAGTAGTAGTAGTAGTAGTAGTAGTAGTAGTAGTAGTAGTAGTAGTAGTAGTAGTAGTAGTAGTAGTAGTAGTAGTAGTAGTAGTAGTAGTAGTAGTAGTAGTAGTAGTAGTAGTAGTAGTAGTAGTAGTAGTAGTAGTAGTAGTAGTAGTAGTAGTAGTAGTAGTAGTAGTAGTAGTAGTAGTAGTAGTAGTAGTAGTAGTAGTAGTAGTAGTAGTAGTAGTAGTAGTAGTAGTAGTAGTAGTAGTAGTAGTAGTAGTAGTAGTAGTAGTAGTAGTAGTAGTAGTAGTAGTAGTAGTAGTAGTAGTAGTAGTAGTAGTAGTAGTAGTAGTAGTAGTAGTAGTAGTAGTAGTAGTAGTAGTAGTAGTAGTAGTAGTAGTAGTAGTAGTAGTAGTAGTAGTAGTAGTAGTAGTAGTAGTAGTAGTAGTAGTAGTAGTAGTAGTAGTAGTAGTAGTAGTAGTAGTAGTAGTAGTAGTAGTAGTAGTAGTAGTAGTAGTAGTAGTAGTAGTAGTAGTAGTAGTAGTAGTAGTAGTAGTAGTAGTAGTAGTAGTAGTAGTAGTAGTAGTAGTAGTAGTAGTAGTAGTAGTAGTAGTAGTAGTAGTAGTAGTAGTAGTAGTAGTAGTAGTAGTAGTAGTAGTAGTAGTAGTAGTAGTAGTAGTAGTAGTAGTAGTAGTAGTAGTAGTAGTAGTAGTAGTAGTAGTAGTAGTAGTAGTAGTAGTAGTAGTAGTAGTAGTAGTAGTAGTAGTAGTAGTAGTAGTAGTAGTAGTAGTAGTAGTAGTAGTAGTAGTAGTAGTAGTAGTAGTAGTAGTAGTAGTAGTAGTAGTAGTAGTAGTAGTAGTAGTAGTAGTAGTAGTAGTAGTAGTAGTAGTAGTAGTAGTAGTAGTAGTAGTAGTAGTAGTAGTAGTAGTAGTAGTAGTAGTAGTAGTAGTAGTAGTAGTAGTAGTAGTAGTAGTAGTAGTAGTAGTAGTAGTAGTAGTAGTAGTAGTAGTAGTAGTAGTAGTAGTAGTAGTAGTAGTAGTAGTAGTAGTAGTAGTAGTAGTAGTAGTAGTAGTAGTAGTAGTAGTAGTAGTAGTAGTAGTAGTAGTAGTAGTAGTAGTAGTAGTAGTAGTAGTAGTAGTAGTAGTAGTAGTAGTAGTAGTAGTAGTAGTAGTAGTAGTAGTAGTAGTAGTAGTAGTAGTAGTAGTAGTAGTAGTAGTAGTAGTAGTAGTAGTAGTAGTAGTAGTAGTAGTAGTAGTAGTAGTAGTAGTAGTAGTAGTAGTAGTAGTAGTAGTAGTAGTAGTAGTAGTAGTAGTAGTAGTAGTAGTAGTAGTAGTAGTAGTAGTAGTAGTAGTAGTAGTAGTAGTAGTAGTAGTAGTAGTAGTAGTAGTAGTAGTAGTAGTAGTAGTAGTAGTAGTAGTAGTAGTAGTAGTAGTAGTAGTAGTAGTAGTAGTAGTAGTAGTAGTAGTAGTAGTAGTAGTAGTAGTAGTAGTAGTAGTAGTAGTAGTAGTAGTAGTAGTAGTAGTAGTAGTAGTAGTAGTAGTAGTAGTAGTAGTAGTAGTAGTAGTAGTAGTAGTAGTAGTAGTAGTATTTCATAATTTGATACTCCCTGAGAGATATTTTAAATAACTATGCGCTTAAAATATGAACACTTACCACATAGAATGAGTCCATCTGCACCATTTTGTATATGGATTCTGAGAAAAAAAATGTTGAATATACATAAATAAATACATTAGCCATCATTATAGGGTAAAAACATTATTTTAGGCATAAAATTTAAAATTTGCTTAAAAGAAAATGGAGACATTTTTTGTTAAATAATCCTATGTTAGATACTAGTAAGTTATCAAGAGAATTTAAACATAGCACTAATGACAATCATCTTTAGGAAAATCTTTATAACAGTCAGATCTGTGATTAAAGGCACTGGAGATGAGTTTTTATCTCATCATTAATGTGTGTGGAATGAATTAGTTATTCAATTATTCGTGGCATTGATTGTTTAGATATCGCAATGTCAAAATCATTGTGGTTGCTTTAAATGTGATATACTTCCCTCGTCAAGTACGATGAGCACTCAATGGAAGATCGTAAAATATACTGAATCATGTGTACATATTTAAAAATCCAGTGCAGAACCAGTGTTTAGATGGGTATATTTTAGCTCTAAGGCTGTTTAAAGAACATCCATAAATTATAAGGGAAGATTAAGAGTCGTTATCTAGCCAGTGTTAATCTGCTAATTTCATAATCAACTATATCGGAAAATATAGAAAATATCTGAATTTTTTACAGAATCTGGATAAATGCTTTCCTAGTTTGTTGATCCACCTTTATGCATCAGTTTGTTTATAAAGTAAGCAAGGATTATATGTTTAAGCATACCATCTTTTAATTAAACTTTTACAGATATTATTTTGAAGGTTAATCTACCATGTTATTAATACAGCAACATAATTTGGAGGTTGTCTTCAAAACATTTAATTTATATCTGAAATAGTTTCTGAAACAATTGATCACTTATAACAGAATCTGCCATTCACAGAGAAAGGCTGGTCAAAGCAAAAGATGAATAAAACACTGTGGCATATATTTGGAAAGAAAGCAAACACATAGCTTGAGCACATATGGAGCACCAGTTGATAGAACAAAACTTTCCTAAACGATGTACTTAGTTTACCACTCTACTCATAAATGTATAAGAGTTATGATTTTTTATTTAAAGAAGTACGGAATTCTCAATACAAAATGATAAATGCAGTGTGATTTTTAAAAAAACATACTTAAAATGTAAATATTGTGTATATAATGATAAAATATGTATGAAATATGAACTTTAAAATAATAATTTAATAAAAAAGCATTAATGTAATATAAAGAACAGGTTGAAATGTACTTCATTCACCTTATACTAAGCTAATATAAACATTTAATTCGCTTGGAAGAAAACGCGTTGAACAAGGACCATACTACAGAAATAACAACTTTAAACCATGATGGACCGAAAGGAAAACTAAAATCTACACCTTGATTTCTCGAAATAACCTTTATGTATATATAATATATATTATATATATTAACATTTTAGAAAGAGATTTAAAACATGTTTTAAAATGCTGAAGTTTTCTTAATTTTCATATTATAATTATCTCATGCTGGTAATTTAAACTCCATGATGCAGTACTGAAATTTTAAAAGTACACGCTATTTTTTCATACTGTATTTTTGTTTGTTAAGTTTTCCAAATATTTTCAAGGGTACACATTTGTATTCTTACTACAGATGCATACAGTTTAAATTGGTTGTATTGCTTTGGAAAACATATTTTAATGCAAAATCTTTAAATATGGCGGAAGCTTTTTTCGCTTTATATATGCCACATATGATCCACTAGGTTATAATATGACATCTATTGACAGCTTGCACTGCATCAGGAAATTTTCTCCTCGGTGCCTCAGTGCTGAAGAGGGTGTTTGCAACCGCATTTGAGTTAGTAGAACGAAAATTTGAATTGTGTAATTAATTAAATACATTATATGCTTTGAATGTGGCATTGGGAGTCAGTGCCACTCATCACACCCACGCCTATGATAAGCCAACAATGACGTACTTCCGTGTGGGAGCTCATTTCTAGAGGGCAGTACTCAACGACAGAGAGGTAAGACTAGTCTGTCGCTCTTCCGTTGTGAAATATACGGACAATCATGGCGTTCTCGCCACGAAGGAGCTGCCCAGGATTTGAGGTTATGGTGAGGATAATTCTTCTTTTCTTTATAACGTGTTTCAATTTTTGTTTTGAAAATCATATTACCTTCTAAATCATTGACTCAATGATGTGTAACAGAAACATAAAAGGGTTCTTAATAGATCTCAGTTTAATTGTAATACTGTGAAAAGTGAAAAGCATACAGTGAAATTGTAAACCTTGCCTGCTTACTTAAACGTACAGTAATTTATTCAAGCAATATAAGTCGACGAAGCATGAGTAAAATAAGGGAGGAGTAGTAAATGCCGTGTAATGTGATATTCCTCGTTTCGTAAATTTTGAAATGTGAAAGAATTTCTATTACGCATCTCGCATAATGTTAGCAAAATGATTAAACTCTGGGACATTCGTATATTTCTAGAGTCAATCAGCTTTTAACCAATATTTCATTATTTGTTGTTTATTATATATTAAAAATTTAAAAGGTCTGCATTCTATACCCCGACACCTAATTTCTTAAACCAGAGTCAATACTCAGACATTTATTTACCTATTTATTTATTAAAACATCGAAAACATGTAAAAAACATGCACAATTTAGAGATTATAAATAAAAATAAGATAATAAAACTAAAACTTTTACAAACAAAGAATTTTCACACCATATTTCTAAAAATAATCCAAAAATAAAATTAAATTAAATTTCAAAACTATAATTAAAATTTAAAATGTTTCAAATCCATCCCTTTCAAAATTTTATTAATTTAATTTAAAATTTACAAAAACTTAAAAAATAATTCCTAATCAAATAAACTCTTATAATTTACAATAACTGAAATAAAACCTTCATACTTAAAGGTATTTTAAAACAAAGATGTTCTATTGCTGATTTCCAGTAACACATAACTGGTATTCCATTTATTAACTTAAATATATTTTAAATCTCCCGATAAAAATGTTGCCACTAGTAGCTGGCAGCCACTTTTAATACTGGTATCCAGCACTACTGCCTTACCATACAAAAATATTATATCCACACAAAATTATCAATTACAGATTAATTAATTACCAGCCATAAATTTCAAAAATAAAAAATTATTAATTAATTTTCAAAAATTAGTAAAATATTCTTACAATTAATTAAAACTTAAAAACAAATATATTATTAACAAAATAATATAAAATTTCAAAATTATTATTATTATCAATCATAAAATAAAACCTTTATTTCTTAAAAATATAAAAATTGCTTTAAATTTATGAAATGTTATTTATAAAAAATTTTCACCGTTTATTAAAATTTAAAACCAAAAATTGTAATACACAAAATTAATCTTAACTTCCAATTCAATCTATTAATATTATAATATATATTTACTATATATATGTTTATTATATATTGTAATATTGTTAAGGGCAGTCAATTTTTATATCGCCCTTATTCGATCCAGTTAGTGACAGACCAGTGGTCTAACCACTGACCGGCGCCGCCAGGTAGAAGCAGAAGACAGCAAATGTTCAATGTTGAATATTTACAACATTTTTGTGCATATTTTTCAATTTATTGGGTTTTCTTGTACAAAATTTTGGGTTGACATTTTTAAGATTACGCTACATTATACCCGATATTTGGTCAAAACTTTCGTTCATAAATATTGCCGGTCTCTTTGCTCTCAATTTATCGTGTACTGAACTGGTCACATAAAATTGATTTGTAAACTCACTTATGCTGTAGCGATTTTAGAACCTAAAATTAAAGGAATGTGCATATAATCTTATTTTAACATTTTCTGTAAAACACTTTATTCGTGAAAAATGTGTTTTCTGAAACGTTTTGTTTTCTGTAATCTTCAGTAGTAAGCCATACCTCGTCTGGATATAATTTCCTAGCGTACAGTAATATAGGCCGATCGTCACACAGCCAAGTCAGAGAAGTTGCCGCTATAACAGGGGCTATCACTTCGCATGGAATTCTGCAAGACCGCCATATCTCAGACATCACAACTAAACAAGCTGTTTATATAGTAATACTGTACTATCGTTCAAGAGGGTAAATGTAGACTTTTCGCGGGTCAGATGTTGCGTCAACACACAGTATGAAGACTAAATTGCCCATAGCTGTAGATGTGTGCTGTCGTGGTCGCCATTTTAAACTGTCACTCACTTCGAGGATTTCTATGGATATATTAACCCAGTATGGCAAAGTATGGGTCCTGCTAAGGCATCATGCCTTGTTCCCCTGCCAAGAATTGCGTTCCGAGTTCGATACCAACCCTGTAGGTGCGGATTTTAAGTCCCGGGTATATGACCGGTGCCCACTCAGCATCGTGAGAAAATTAAGGAGCTTACGATAGGTAAGCGGCCCTGGTTCAGAAATCCAACTTTCCGGGTGGTTGTGCCGAGATGCTGACCACACCTCCTTCCCGTATCGGTTGGATGATCGCCTACTGCCTTGCGTATGTGAGCGTGAGGCCGACAGTCGGGTTAATAGACGTATTGATAATGCAGCCTCGTCATATACGTATTAAGAAATAAGGTAAACTGTGAAGCATTTCAGGTCTATAAAAATGAATTTATTTAGAACAACTGCTAGCGTATTGAATTTAGGGTTTGGCTTCATTAAAATTTACATTTAACCTCTTGAAAGTTTCTTCGAAATTATGTAATTACTCAGTCGCAAGAGAAAAACTATAACTTGATTCTTACTGCATCTTAAAAGGTAAAAAAATTAAATGTATCAGTACATAGAGTGGTTCGAACCGTGAATGCTGGGCCCAGTTGACAGATGTGTGTTTTACCACTAAACTACGAGAACTGATGTAGACCGGGACGCTTATATGCATAGGTAGACGTTGGTTCCATCTGAAGTCATTCGACATGTTTTCGGATTTCTTTCATATACCCCAGGTGTATAACACCTTGGTTGCAAGAGAACTATTTTAAATTGGTGCGTTTCTGCACCTAAAAGCTTTAAAAATGGATTAAAAGGTACCATGGCGTATTGTTGGCTCAAACCGTGAACCCTCATGTCGCTTGTCACGGCCTGTGTTTGCCTCTGTTAAAATCATAACTCTACTGTTTTCCTTTTACTTGTATGTTCTCCAATGTCATGTAGTGAATAGCTAAGCTGCAATAGAATTGCTGCTTGCTATGTGATATTTAGTCTATCCTTCTTCATACTGGATTAATATAACCATATAAATCTTCAAAGTGAGTGACAGATTAAAATGGTGACCACGAGAGTATACATCTACAACTCGCGGAAAGTATACATTTACTTTCTTGAAAGATAATTCATGCGAAAAATATTGACGCTCAATATTCTTCTTCAAGTAGTTAGGCTCAACAGAGTCTGAAGGAAAACTATAGTAACATTTGTATCTAATTTGTACTAATTAAAAAATTCCAGAATTCAGTGCGACAGAGTTTAAAACCATGACAAAATACAAAAATTGGAATTTTTTCCCCATCCCGCCACAGTAATAAAAAATAAACCATATAATTTTGTTCCTTGGAATCGAATCTATGTGCTTATATTTTCACTGTGTAAAACAACACTTTTGTATCGTGTAGATTGTAAATCATTTTAAGAATAACCCTCTGAGAAAATTGGTCAAAAAGTGCAAAAAATGACAAAAAAAATTCTTGCCTAATTAAATAGATTAATTCGTGTACTTCAATTTCCTATTATTTTAAATGCCACGCAACCCTTTAAAAACTGTGGCATACGACTATCTAAGAGGATCACTGTAAGTGGGCAAAGTGCTTTATGTCACCTATTTTTGTGATTTTCTCGTGTTGTTAATTTTCAACACTTTTCATGGTATAAATTGGTCAGACGATGCAGCTTTCAAACTGGAAGCTTAAAAATTTTTGTGGTTGGATAAAAACAGTACCAAAGTAAATCGATGAGATGATTTTATAATGTTATCAGTGTTTGTGCAATTAAATAACAAAGCACACATTTCACAAGAGAATATTAAAAATTAATAAAAGGAGAATTGAATAATTTTTTTATCCTAAACCAAGGGTCAAATTAAAATTTTATCTCATAAATTTACTAATAATGTATTTATGAGTATAACCTCAAAGTATTATTTTTCTCAAACTAAAATTGCATCATGTGGAACAGTTTAATTAAATGACAATAAAACATTATAAATATATTAATATCACAAGAACTATTTCGGATAAAGGTATGAAAACTGGTCTGTGAACTATTGTTAATACCACAATAATTGTGTTAAAGTTTCAAGTCAATTTAAGCAAAAATTAAATCTTTAGGATTTTCACGGATAGGTATCCTTAAGTAACTACTAAAAAGTTTAAAATCATTAAAACCATTCTTTAACATTTGTGTAGCACTGGGAAAGCATTCTAGAATATAAATATTCACGAACTTTATGGGAAACTATAGAATTGTCCCAAACTTTTTAGCATAAAGAATGTGCTGTATTGCACAATTAAGTACTATTTGTAGAACAGATGGCATGCTTCAGAAACGAAAATGGAGGAAACGTTGAAGATTCGGTATTACGAAATCACAGATAACTGCTGTATTGCTGCGACAGTAGCCATTTGCGACATCTAAACGGCTGAAGCATCAACCTCGAGATAAAGCTCTCCAACACCTCCTTCTTTCCTGGTTGGTTGGCATCAGACTTTTTCATATACATACATGGACCACTTATAATATATGTTGAATAATATCGTATATTTTCTTATTTCTTACCTTTTTTCATTCCGATTCCTTCTAGTGCATCCCTTAGCAAGCAGTCTTGTCTTAACTATTGCACCAGCCAATATGTTTTCTTCTTCCTGATCATTTTAAGCTGGCCCTTAAACCCCACGCACACATTCACTCATTTTAAGCATTTCTCCTTCCTATACTCCTTCCTTAAACAGCTTTATTACTTATTCTGTAAATTTTACAAACCCATATGCTGCACACATCCTAATTTAACTTAATCCAAACCTTTCTAATTTCCGCGACGTCCAATTTGTCAAAGTATGCAATGTCATACACCACACGAGATACTTAATTAAGCTCGCCTTTTGTTTCTTGTTCATGGGGCCACAGAAAATGCTTATTTTTCTATTTAAAACTTTCTTTGCCATCTCTTCCTCCTTACACGTACGTTCTAAAGATACTGAAGTAATCCACTTCATACCCCATATGGTATCACACGATAAAAGGATAGACATATCTCTTATTTCCCACGGTGATAACGGCCTCGCCCAGGCATAGTACATATTGAGAGAACAAAATCTTAAATAAACTTTGAAAGTAGGTGAGGTTTCCGGTATATTCAATCGCCAGAAAAATGTACATTATGAAGTTTATTGTACAGCAAAATTGTGACGTTCTTTCATGGCATTTTTAAGTGAAAGTTTTACATGCAAAATAAAATATTTTGTCATTGTATTGTATGCTATTCGATAGAAACCGTCTGTTTAATTTATGTATGCTTATACAGGGTGTTAAGGGTATAAATGCTGGATAGGATAGAATCTTACGGAGGGGATTTGGTACCAGACTTGATCTATTGTACCTATGCCCCAAGTGGGGCATCCCCTAAATGAAGGATGAAGTGAGAGGAGACAGAGGGTGGTTGACCCAAGAAATCACGACAGTATAGAGGGCAGAGTTCCCACTACTGACCAGCTGGAAACTCTCCGGCAGGCCAAAACAACCAGCATTTCAGCATCTCGTCCTGAAACGGTCCACTAGGCCAACCCGGAGACCAGAAACAGTCCTACCGGTGGAGGAGATGTTTACCAGGAGCATATCATCCTGCCCAGCAGCGCCGAGACTTCCGCCGACACTTCTACCCTGAAAGAGACCACCAGATGAAAGATGGTGTGAAATGATAATGGATATGAAATGGAGGAACAGGAAATTCGGAGGATGTAATTTACCTCCCCAGCATTCACCTGGCGACCCGAGAAACCCCCCGAAAAATGGTCATGTGTCAGATAGGTCGCCAGGAAGCGAACCCGAACCTCTCAAGGACCTCATTCAAGGACAGGACAATGAACAACATTATATCAACTTCATTTGCAGACTAATAATTATTTATTTAATAAGAGTAATATGTTTTCAGAATGGTTGGTTGCTACAGCAGGAGCAAGTTGTTGTTAGGGGTAAAGCAGAACGATGTTTCTGCAAGGCTAATGACACCAAGCTATATGGACAGCAGATCTTGCATTAAAGATGTAAAAGAGTGGAAGCAAAGCAAACAGTCCATACTAACAAGCGTTGTTCAATGTGGCGCAATTGCGATCATACGGAACGCATAACCCGGGTGGATAGTAGATCATGTGATGTGTCACAAACTGACGAAAAGAAACACCAATTGACACACTAAGGTACATATACAGTAAGGTACCAGTTATCAAAATTAACTGCACTTAGACCCCTAAAATCCTGTATACTGTTTGTTCTTTGCAGGTCAAAAAATGGAGTGACAAACCAACAACAAAGAGCATTTTTGATTTGGCACTCCGTTTCATTGATGTAAAAACAATCAGCAGTATATAATCCCATAAAAATTATATAGACTATTTTTCAGATCACATAAATCTCTAATGAATAACATAGAACGCATTGCCAAAACATTTTATTTTGCACGCGAAACTTTCACTTAAAAAAATACCAGGCTTACGGGCCAACCCATTACACAGGTCACTATCGGTTATACCAGAGGTGTCCAAATGGCGCTCTTATGAGCTAATTACGTCACGCTGTCGTTTCACCCCCAACCCCTTCATTTTGTTTTTGTACGGTGCAAGACCCATTTCCCCGCCACTCAGTCAGCGACGGCTCTCGCAATGGCAACCAAACATCCAGCATTCCAGAACGAATGGAAGGAAGTTCTTTTTCTTTAAAAAAAAAGGAGAAAAATACAGTGAGATATCTGATTTGAATAATTCTTCCATTCCAAACTATACTTTGTATAGAAAACTTCTGAAATATTTTATTTTTCCAGAAATGACCGCAATGGCTTTGATTAAAATAACGTAAGCTTAAGATATTTTGATGTCTAATCAAATGTATATCTTGAATTGTGTGATCACAGCCTCTCAATTTCCTTCGTTCTACATGACTTTTGAATAACAGGTAATTTGTAAGATATAGACAGAAACTTTCTATTCAACAAAAAATGGAGATCTCATTAAAGTACCCAAATTCCGTCAAATAGATGGGAGGAGGGTATTATGGAACAATATTTACACTTCTAAAAATAACTTAACCAGTTTTTAAATAAAAATCACCAAATCATCATGAGTGCATACTATAACTAATTGTGATGAACTGCCACTTACAAAAAAAATGCTATTCATTTCGTAACTGTAAAAACAATATATTTAGAAAAATGTTACAAATGAGGGTTAATGTGAAATATTTGGGTATTATGGAATATATGGTTTAAAACATTGAAAAATTAATTTGATTTCATAAACCATGTAACATGAATCGTTTTAAATAGACAAAACATCTATAAACAAATGTTTACAGGCCTGGAATATTGAGGAGGTCTAGAATAACAGAAAACCTAGCTGTTTGCATTTCAATTAATTTTATTTTTTTAAAAAATATACTTTGTATTTTAAATTAGGCTGTATTCCTATTTATATAACTAATAATAATTGTTTAGCTACTAATATTATACTCAAAACTCATTTTTAACTTTATTTTTGTTCAGTATATTTTGTACCGTTATACAGAACATTATACTTTTACGTCGGGTATTAAGAAATACCTGGTATTCCATAGTACCTGACACAGCATCTTGTACAATGAACCTTCACAAAAATGGATAAAACATTGCCAGCTAAAAAATGACCACAGTATGACACACTACAGTTCTTTTAGTGGACCTTACGCTTAACGTCAATGTTCAAGTCAGATGCATACTAGTGGGTTAATATGCTTGAATATTTGCCTGCAAAAACTTTTGAAATCAGAGAACATACTTTATTCCGTAGCAAGTGAAATGACAACAAGAAGCTTCAACTCTCACTGCAGTGGATCATGGGAATCTTTCTTGACTTCTTCATGACTCTATCACATGACAGCAACAGCAAACAGAGCCGAAATCTTGGTATTCTATGTTTCCAAATTATTCCATAATACTCTTATTTCCTCTAAAAATGTTTGATAGTCGTTTTTCAGATGATCCTTGTTATTTGTTTGAATTTTCCAATATGTTTCTCAAATAGGAAGTTGTCATTTATTATTTATGTCCTGGATATTCAAAGAGAATGAAATTTCAAGGCCATTACATGGCGACGAACTCTTAAAGTATTTGACTGTCACTTAAGCTTACTGTATTTTCCTGTTCACATTGTATCTATAAGGAAGTATATACTAAAACTGTTTCTACAAATCTATACTTAGATTAACAGAAAGTATACAGAATTTTTTTTACAAAAGTGAGTTGCGAAAGTAATGTGAGTGCATAAATAAGATATTTTTAATAGTATTTAACACCCATTCTTCCTACACATGACAAAATAATTGAGAACATTAATGATCAGGGATGGAAATGTAATGGTAAAGCACATTTTTTCACTGCTTTTGGAAAGTGTGGTTACTTGTTGTATGATTTAATGATTAAATTTGGAACAAAAGAACAGGATTTTATGTTGTACTTGATGAACTTTTACTTATTTTGTTAATAAGAATGATATTTCAGCAGTTTGGAAAGCATACTGCACTTTTTGTTGTTTTATGTGAGCATTTTATAACTATATTTTTATTGTATTTATTTTATCAACACATTTGACTTACAAATGTAATATATTTCAATAATATGTGCTATCAAATCCGTCTTGAAAATTGTTAACTCTCAGTGTTGCTTACATACAGCACAATCATGTCACAATGGTGAGTCCCCAACTATCTATAGATAGCATCATGGTACAAAAGAGTCTATTAAGGAATTATCAGAAATGAGTTAATATCTGGTGGTTATACTTATATACAATATTACCTTTATTTTATACTTTATTGTTAGATGTCCCTTTAAGATTTATGCAAATGTAACATACTAATTTACACAACAGAAAACATTTCAAAACATTCAGCTGTTAATAGTTTTAGAACTTCAATTTTAAAAATGTTCCTGTAGGACTGCATTCATAGATTTATATGAGTATATTTATCAGCATATCATTAATTTTTCAATGCCTAAATGCATACATTTCGTATGCATGCATTGTAGCATAAAATAGTTTCTCTGCTGATGATACATGAAATAAAAAGATAAATATGAACAAAAATTTAGGAGGTAAATTTTCCACGCCTAGGATTGCGTTAGCACCCTGACATTTGCTATTTATGAAGACTGATAAAAACTTTAAAAAATAAACCATCAAAGAGGAAAATATGGAAGGTTTTAACAATAGACCTTTCTTTGATGTGCCATTTTAAATCTCGGCTATCCCTTTAGGTACTGCCGAGTTTACTGGTCTGTTGTACAGATCTTTATCAAAGTCTAAATTTTAAATAAAATCTGGTTCAAGTCACACACAGAAATTAACCAAAACTCTAAATAAAACCTAATGTACTTTATACAATGAAATTACTGCCTCAAAATTACATCAAAATTAAAACTTAAATTTCAATAAAAAACTTATTTAACTTCATGTTTATCTATTTTAATAGATACAACTGCTCCTTGAGCATTCAAACACCCTCTTTAAACTCTGGGGCATTCACTTGACCCTGTTAAGGGCAGTTCTTCCTCCACCAAGCTTGAGTTTTAATAACTTGAAGGCATTTACTCTGTTTACTTGAACCTCATGCTTCGAAAGCTGCTGTGGCAACAGTTACATTAACCGCTAAAAGTGTCCTTCAAAGCAAGGCTATTATGTAGAAGAGCTCTTCTTAGATAACTACTGAACCATATGTATAACCTGAGAATGATAGTTATTTGCTCAGAATCATATCTCCTAGTCAAAATCTATAATTCAATGCTTCTTATATATGTAGTTATACTGAGTTTTATAAACATGAGCATTAAAAAGCATTCAATTTATTTATAGTAGTGCATTAGTAATAGTATAGTAATGCACTAGAGTCTCAAATTCTACTACTTTCAGGAACCTGTAGATAAGAAGTAAATGCAGTGAAACGTAAAATAGGTTAATAATGAAATGCTAGTTTTATGCAGCGATATTTATGCCAGTTGTTTATGTACAAGATTATAGGCATTTTATGTCCTTTCACTGATTAGTTCTTGCATAGTTAAAAGGTGAGTGAGCATGCAGTAGCAGCGAGAAAGCTGTGAATTAAGAGAACTGAGATACTGCTATACAAATTGCATATTTTAGTGACTTGTTTGATGTTAAACAAAACAGTTGAATTTCTGTTTTTAAGGCTAACAAAATAAGTTAAAAATTAATAATAATGAGATCTGTAAATTGCTACTAAGCTGGGAATAAATAGAAGTATTTAGTTTTCTTTTTCAATTTTTAGTGTTACAAGGTCCTATATGAGAGGAAGTGTTTTGTATGCATTGTTTGTTTCCCATATAGTTCCTCAGAGAAATAAAATCTTCTGTACATAAATATGATTCATTGGTAAATGTAGGGGAGATATCCTAAGCTTTGTCCCACCTTTTTTCTTCTCTTTTAACACATAATGTACAGACTTTAAAGCTACCTTATTAGTAAAAGTTTTCATATTTTGCATAGAATTACAGTGAATTTTTCCTTGCTTGAAAGACAAGTATGTGACACTGTAAACAGGCACAGAGGTTACAAGCACCATGCTCCAATGTCATGGTGGTCCTCTGTCTGCTCACAGATTCCATAATAGAACCTGTAAGCCGTCGTCCTCATGAGACCATGTCACAACAAAAAATTCAGCTTATTCTACTCTTGTGTGTTTAAAGCAGAAATTAGGAAAGATTCTGTTGCTTTTTATTCCCCATTTCTAATGTGCACCTCCTATACCAGTGTCTTCTGCATTAGCCCTTTTGCAAACAAGTTCAAGTCTGCTAATAGATATATTCTATTCTTTCATATTGTTTCTCTGGAAAACACTTAGTTTTACCAGTTAATTATTGATTTTATGTAGTTTTGATATAAGAACTGCTATTACTAGAAGCAAGTGTATTTTACTGAGGCAATGTAAATCTAATGCATATTATAACACTCGCAAAATGGCAATGTTTGTATCTTCCTCATGTGCAGTGTCACTAGAATAGTTATTATAACCTCTTGATAGGGATCATTTTATTCTGAGTAGCATAAGCAGGGCAAGTGAGTCTACAAGAAAACTGGAAGTAACTCACAACCCCATATGTGAGCAAAATTCTCATATTATTTGAAAGTAATGAATCGGTAATTCAAACACAAACATCACAAAAATATCCTTATTTGGAGATGTTTCGGAGAATGGTTTGTCCCCATCATCAGCAGTTATTTGACTACTGATGATGGGAACAAACCGTTCTCCTAAACATGTCCAAGTAAGGATATTTTGAGTGATGTTTGTGTTTGAATTACTGACTCATTACTTTCAAATGTTAAATACATCAGTGTTTCTAACCTTTTGCTTCATAATAATTCTCATATTATGTTCAGTTTACTTAGACATTTGATAAACATTGCTTTACATTTTGACATAATGAAGCTATGACCAGGAACTTAGGTTAATCGTATTGAAATTCCAATTGCAGGTATGGTGCAAAACTACAAAAGGAAACTGAGAGGAGGAAAGGGTGGACAGAACATGATGCTTAAATGTTATTAAATGAGATAAACCATCAGTCACACTGACTGCATTTAAATACAGTTACCAAGAAATATGAGGAATACACAGATAACAGACATGGCAATGACAACATTGTATGTGAAACATGCTGCTGAGTAGCCAAGTTAAGGTGTAGTGATCAGTCCTCAGATGGAATGGCTGACCATACAGGTACTTGTGGAAGTGCTCCAAGGTCTTCACTACTGCCAGCATCTCTCGCCGGATGATGCAGTAGTTCTTCCCTGCCTTGGATAGCATCTTGCTGTAGTAGGCTATCACCCACTCATGGCGGGATGAACTAATACCTCAGTGAACATTTTTCATTCAGATATGTAAAGCATTTATATGATGTATTGCATTATGTATACTATGTGTTACAACTTTAAAAAATTAATACTTTTAAATATAAATTGTTACAATTTTCGGAAATTGTGTAAAATAAATCAAGACCCACTTGCAGGCACTGATGACTGAGCAGTTGAACACGCTTATACACGCGCACGCGCGCACGCACGCACGCACGCACACACGCGCACGCACACGCACACGCGCACACGCGCACGCGCACGCACGCACGCACACACGCACACACACACACACATTCTTAAAAGGATACGTTTCCACTGAAACACCTAGTGAGAAAGCCACCAAATCTTTAAAAAAATAACAAATTAAATAATAATAATAATTTCAGGTCTGCAGTGGTGACAGTAATCCCATAATATCTACATAGTTCCAAATAAGAGAGAGAAATACTCATCTATAGGATTTTCCATGCTAGTCCTAAAGAGTGCAAAAATAGGCAAATATAGGAAAGGAGTGCAAAAATAGGAAGAAGAAGAAGGTAAACCCAAGTGGTAGAGACTTTGAATTTATAATTACATAATTAGAAGAAAAATTTGGATAGGATTCCAGTTTCATTCAAGGTGATTAGGTGGTCCTTATTGATGAGTCACCTTTCTGTGAGCAAATAAAGGATTTTAATTGCTTGCTAGCCTTTGGTAATGAAACATATTTTAGATAGGTGTAGTGTTATGCTAAAGTAATCATCAGTATTATATAATATCAATATAATAATTGAGCATGGATTAAAGAATATGTTTTTAACTGAATAGTATAGCGGTCATGAATTCGGTTTGCTAAGAAGTGGTGAGGAAGAAAGAATGAATAGATAGTTTCAACCATCACTGGAAGTTGATTCTATTTAACCATTTGACCCATTCAGAGATTGTTAAAAATAAGGCAGAAATGAATGCAGCTATGACTGACAGTTCTTTACATATCCAAGCAATCGGTGATCAGCAACAAGAGTTAACGGTGCTTTGAAAGAGCTCACATTACTGCAATGTAATGAACTCCTGCTTGATCAAAGGTTTTTAAACAAACCTAGGAAAATGTTAAGCATATTATACCACATACAAATCCAAGTTTCATAAAACGTTAGTTGATGGAACTGAAAGCTCATAGGAAACTGAACAAAACTAAGAACAAAGGCAGTGAAAATGTATGTATAAGAAGTTTAATAACTTTAAAAATATATTTAAAACACAGATTAATATTATCACCTAAGTTGCAATTTGTTATTTTTGGGCTGCTTTTGACCCAAGACTGTGGTAAGAGATGCTGTTTTTATCTAGCACAGAGCTAGGGCAGAAAAATTCAACATTTATCTTCAATTATATTTATTAATATTTCAGCTATCTTAACTACTAAAATTCAGATTGATATAAATACACATAGTGCAAAAAATAGTATGCAATACACATGTGATAACCACATTACCGAATTTCAGAAATAAAAAAACGCGGCGCAAGCACCTCATTTTTTCAAACCTTCCTTTGTTCGGTATAAAGAGCTTACCACATTAGTATCACAATATACTATTATTAACAACTTTGTCAATTTCCATGTTCATATTTTTTTTTAAATGTACTATTCCTTTTTCTATATTTTTCTTGCTTAATTGTTACATCCAGGCTCTATTTATAAATAAAATATACATTTTTATTAGAATGTTTAAAACAACTATAGCTGTAAGAAAAAAAAGTCATATTGTAAATACAGAAACTATTTACTGTTTTCTCAGTCTTTGTGCTATTGGGGTTGTAGAAAATACATTATTGTAGAAAATACATGGGAAACAAACAGAAACATAACAGAAACTAAATGCTACAGCACAGTTGTCAGACAACTGAGTCCCCATTCCAGGTATATAAAACAGCACATAACGGGTAAATAAAACTATCTTTGTAAACTATTGTGATGTCAACGGCAGTAGCAATTCAGCGAACACAATGATGATAATGAATGAATGGTATTGTGATTTTATTTCTTGTTCAGTTACTCATTTCTAATTAATATTCATCATAATCATAATCTCCATAATAATCGTCATCTTCCCGATGATGATTTAGCATTTGTGCTAATGAGATATGATCTCCTTGGTCAGGCTCCACCTCAGCTTCTTCTTCAAATTCATCATCTGCATAAGGCTCTGAAGCAGGTTCTGCTTCATCAACTTTTGTTGGCTCCTCTTCCTCTTCATTTGATTTTGTTGCGGCAAGTGGTGAAGCAGGGTCTGTAATTGAAGTTCTGTTCTTTCGAGGACTGGCATCAGTTTTTGGAGCAGTTTGTCCTGCTGGTTTCTTTGAAGATATTAATGTCTCCATCAGCAGATCATTGGTTTTCCTTGAATCCAAAGAAGCCTTGAGAGTTTTGGAACTCGGCCGTGCTCTAAGAAGTGACGGCTTGCTGTTTGCTGGCTCCTTTACTAACGAAGAAGGTGACGTCTCCAATGACTGCACACTCAAACTCTTTAATACTTCATAATTTATTTTTGAAGATATTTTCTTCTCTTGAAGCATTTTTTCTATGGCTTCACCAGCACTGTTTGCTGCACCAATGGACGTCTTTTTTCTTGTCATTGTTTTCCTTTTCTTTTTCTCTGGTTTTCCTTCCTCTTTCTCTCTCTCTAACTTCTCCTGTTTTTCTTTCTGATTTTTGAGATATTCTTCATTCATTTTCATCCATATAGTATCCTTATGGCGAGCTTCTTTTTCACTCATGATATAAGAATCAATTTCTCCATCGTCTATCCCAGAGAGGTCAATTTCTCCATCTCCTTGTTCTTCCTCACCTGACTGATGATCTTTTTCAGTTTCTGGACAGTCATCCATTGAAGTTGCCAACCTCATACTTACAGTATCAGAACCTAGTCCTTGAGGTATTGACTTTTGACAAACATCGTTCAGCAAGCCAGATGAATTCTTAGGATCAGGGTCATCTGTCACATATTCCTCTATTAAGCCCAGAGTAGACTGTACTATAAATCTGCCTGCTTCCTCATTTTCTTCACTCTCTTGATCTGATTCCAAATCAGATGTTACGATTTTCCTGCTCCTCTTTCTTTTTGCCTGGGCCTCCAAAGCTGTGTAAATCTCTTTTTGAAGCTCGTTGAAGTTAGTGGGAAATTCTTCTTCCTCGATCAGTTTTTGTATTCGTTCCCTGTCCTTCTGGCGAGCTGCTTTGAATGATGGTGGATCCTGTTCCTCTTCTAAGTCTACAGTCATAAATTCATCTAAAGTTAAAGCACTTGAAGGTGTGTCACCAAACTCTATTAACCTTTTCCTTACAGTGGATTCGTGCACTTTGACAATCCGGATTATATCACTGACTGTGCGATTGAATCCATGTAACCTGGCAGCCATTTGTAGTGCTGCACCACAGAGGCCTGAAGGTCTGCGACCAGAATGAATGAAGTCTCTTTTCATGCGCTGCACCAGTCGAAGGGCTGTCATAGAAACTTCATGAGTTTTCTCACCAAACTCCAGTCTGTTTGCAAACCTCAAAATATACAAACATGGATCCATGGATGGAATGTTGATGCAGAGAGCTTGCGATAACTTCAGGTATGTGCGGCCCAGTTCATATACACAGGTCTGAAGAACATCGCTGAAGTCAATTAACAGATGTGGTGTCCCCTCTATGCGACAGGTCATGTACACACATGCCGCAACCACGTAGGAGTTCTTTCTTCCTCTTGTCAGATGACGTAATAAAGCCATTCTGTAGAAGTTAAATGCTGTATCTGTGCAATGCTGATTTAATCTAAGTTGCTGTGCTAAATTTGAAATTGCTCGCCGTGCATTATTGAGAGTAACTTCTCTTGATTCTTTTCCAAGTCCAGCATGGAAAGATCCAGCAAATCCCCTGGCACCACCTTTGGAATCTGCTGATACAAACTGTCCGAGTGCTGAACTTCCTCCATGTGCATTCTCCTCAAATTGGACTTCCGAAACAATAATACTGTCTTCCAGTACAGAACCGCAGTTTGTACACACCGCATCTCCACGAACTGGATCTACGTCTATTTCTGTACAACCACAGTTCTTGCACTTGCCTCCCGACATAGTGCACCTGTTATCTTATTCCCAAATTTGATTGGATGTGCAAACTGAAGATATTCATTTAATCATCCAAGCCGCATTACGGACAGTAAATAGTCACTGACACTTTTCTAAAATGAATATTTGTTCAAATCTTTTCGTCCCTAACCACAATTCCAAATGTAACATACGAAACAAAGAGCACAGACTACAGAGCATCATCAGCGATTATATGACAATTTATCGCATAAAACCACCATATCAACACTGTCGATATGCCGGAATTTTGACCCACAAGAATTCTTTTACATGCAAGCATATTATGTACTGAGATGGGCTGTTGCTTTTGGATGAAAGGAAATAGCTGTTCATTGATAAGGAACAAACTCTTGTGTTCCTGTTCAAAGAATTCCCTAAGAGAGCAGACAAATTCTCTTGCTTGACTATGCAATGTAATACCCCAACTATAAGCTGATCTTTACCTTGGGCAATGAATCCTATGTCTACCTCTAATCCTAACATCTTGCTTCCATAATGATGTATTTTAATTGTGTTTTCACAAATTAGTCTAAAAATACACAACGCAACTGAACACTCAAAAAAACTTGGTTTCACACAACGAGAGATAACTGACCTGAGGAATAGTAATTCACCAATATAACCAATCTGGCAACCTTTGTTTATATTTCCATAGCAACACCCTTCCCCTCTTACCCTTCGCGTCCCTTGCTTGACAACTGACATGTATCTTCTTTTAAAGATCAGACTGTAGTTATCATATTGTTCTTATGTTATTGTTATTGTTAGCAAGAATTTTAATACAAAAATGCATGTTTATTGGTTGTCCTACTTTTTATTTCCAACTTTTCCATATTTTAGTTTCTTCACATTCCACTCTACAATTATTTTTTTTTTTTTTTTTTTTTGTAATTATATCCTCCAACATTAAGACATAGCTGATGATGAATGAAATGGGTGAAGTGATGCTCAAATGAGCACAGAGTCCACAGAGCTTAGAGTTACCTGACAATTGCCTTAAAGTATGAGGGGAAACCCTGGAAAAAACCTTATCCAGGTAACTCACCCTGACCGACATTCGAATTTGGGACCTCTTGAACGTTAGGCAGACACGCTTTACCATCTATGCCTCTCTACAATGTAGTGTATTTTAGTTAATTCATAGAAGTCTTAAAACAGATTCAGTATAACATAAAGAAACCAATGATATATATATTTCATACATACAGGAAGAAAACATGTAAGAAATATATTTTAGATCAAATGATAGGTGTGTGAAACAAAAGTCATAAACTTATAAACATCTTTCTAAACGAAGTTTAGTTCCTTTAATTTGATTTATCTATTATTCAACAAATGTCTTAAATCAAAAACATTAATCATAGCAGAAAATATAATTGATTGTTCCAACTTTGTGTAAAGCAGAAAGATCAAATGTTGTGACATGTAACACATTTTAAGTATAAAAAAAATGTTTTAGTTAATTGATGGAAATTAATCATTTCTCCACACTAGCCGTTTATAGGCTAAGGTTTTTGATGGACAGAGTCGACATGAAAAATTCAATGCTATGGCCGGGATTTGAACCACAGATCTCCTGGTTCCATCCAGTCGCTCTTAACCTTTGTGCTACCATGGCCAATGTGCCATCCTGACATTAAATTCTCCAGTTGACTCGTATATTTCCTCGGTAGACCACTAGAGGCTCTCGCATCCGAGATACACCGTTTTTGGCAACTTACTATCATAAGTACTTGAGTCCCAGGCTTCATCATTTAACTCTTATTATTTTAGTTAATTGATGGAAATTAATCATTTCTCCACACTAGCCGTTTATAGGCTAAGGTTTTTGATGGACAGAGTCGACATGAAAAATTCAATGCTATGGCCGGGATTTGAACCACAGATATCCTGGTTTCCATCCAGTCGCTCTTAACCTTTGTGCTACCATGGCCAATGTGCCATCCTGACATTAAATTCTCCAGTTGACTCGTATATTTCCTCGGTAGACCACTAGAGGCTCTCGCATCCGAGATACACCGTTTTTGGCAACTTACTATCATAAGTACTTGAGTCCCAGGCTTCATCATTTAACTCTTATTATTTTAGTTAATTGATGGAAATTAATTATTTCTTCACACTGGCCGTTTATAGACTAAGATTTTTTATGGATAGAGTCGACATGAAAATTCAATGCCATGGCAGGGATTTGAACTACAGATCTCCTGGTTAGCTCAAAGGTTAAGAGCGACTGGACGGAAACCAGGAGATCTGTGGTTCAAATCCCGGCCATGGCATTGAATTTTTCATGTCAACTCTATCCATAAAAAAATTTTTTACCTCTATAGCTTTCAATTAGACTACAAGATAATCTGGTTCAAACACAAATGATAGTAACAGTGCTTATGTTCATGATAAAGTAATGATAAATTTTAAACCTTTAGGTTTCAGTGTTAAGGTCACGGAAACCAGCTCCACCTTTCTAATAAGTCAAGACAATATCAAAATTTGTTTGAATTACAATAATAAAAAACTATGTGTAAAAAAATATATGATAGATGAGCTTGCCTTCTCAAACCCAAATAAGATATTAACAAACACATATCACTCAAAAAAGAAGAACTGAAATGTGAGAAAACAGGTTACCCTTTAGTTTAGTAAGAGCTCTGTAACGGGATTTTATTTTCGTTCATCTTCAACTAATAAGAAGCAAGCCAACTTCTTATAAGATCCAAGTCGAGTTTTAATCTACTGAGAGTCGTGAGATCTTTTCTCAGGTGTGGATGCGGATTTTTGGTGAAAATAAAATTTAGATGAGTCCAATTTTGTAATATTATTTAATTATATAATATGCACTATGATTCACTCTTATCTATTATAAATATTGAATAACACTTTTTGAATCTTATTAATTTTCCTTTAGAATTACAATCATCGTTACCTCTTTCCTCCTTCTCCAGCAAGACACAAGATTCTCACTTTTTGAGATTATTGATTTTCTTGTCCCCATAGCAATTCCCACCTTATTTTGTGATTGGCCGATTCACTGACACGTCATCACACCACGTGATACCACGTCACACCACTACTACTTCGGCCAATCACACAACTACATACATTTTTATATATTTATTATTCCTTCGAACATTACTAAACAAAAATACTGTTACAAATGCCCCTCTTCGAAATATATGGAAAATAACCAAATAAAGGAATTAACAATCTGTTTCCATATATTTCGAAGAACAGCCCCAATTAACAATTTCGTTTACACCAATATTACACAACATCAATACAACATACATAAAATATAATAATATACCTACATTGGATAAAATATAATAAATGAACATTTAACAACAATTTCACATTATTACACAAACATAAAACACAACAATAAATTAACATTAATTAAAATACAACAATATATTGATGTTTAACAATGTTTTTTTTTATTATTATTATTATTTAACACACACATAGTATATATTCAATATTGTTTCAATTACTGTCAAGGCTTTTATGTGTATAGGGATCAGTATCATTCACTTTAAATGTGTGTGTGTATTTGTTACACAGTCCAGGTTTTGAACTAAAGGCTTTTCTGTTCTTTAATATACACGATTTCAACTGTTCTTTTCTCGCTTGGTCTAAATTGTATGTGTTTTCTAACTTTACTTGTAATATTCTCTGGAATTCTATTTCTTCCTCCACTTGGCTTCCGCCGTTCTTATCTTGTATTGTATATAATTGGCAACAATGCTTTTCAAGGTCAGTTACATTATTTTGCAATCCATCAATAATTAAACTCTTCCCACAATTTTCATTTTCCTCGTATTCAATATTACCATTTTCTTGCAAAAGTATATCTTCCACAAAAAAACCTTTCATTAATTTATATTATCCCTGTTCTCTTCTTTTCTTCCATCTTCTTCCAATAATTTTATTACTAATAAATCATTTTCTGTCTTAACCTTCATTTCATGCATTTCGAAATTCAATACACTTTGCCATTCATATAATAAATCATTACCCACAATTACATCTGTTGCCAAATGTGGAATTACCAACGCAATGAAATTGAAATTCCATTCACCTATTCGCCCCTTAATTAATACTTGATATTTAATCCTATCCTTTTTCTTCCCAATTGCAGTACTGCAGTAAACGTTACACACGTTTAAATATTCCACTTTATAGTTAGCTAACAGATTTTTATACAATTCCTCACTTATCACAGTAGAACTGGCTCCAGTATCAATCAAGGCTGTATATTCTTTATCCCATAGGTAAATAATTATCTGAGGTGGGTTAACTAATTCCTTATTTTTCTGCAAGAGAGTGAGCTTATTTCCGTTATCTTCAACTTTCAATTCGCCCTGTGTCATCCTCACCGAACCACTTTCCAGAGCACAAAATGATTTGGTTTTTAGTTTTCCATCTCCCTCTGATTATTACTTTCATTGTTGGTTAGGTTGGTGCTATCGTTTATACTCACATCATTCTCTGTGCTTTGTGTATTTTCGACTCTTTCATTTTGATTACTTCTTTCAAATCTCACACCCCTAAAATCTCTTTGATTTGCACTAAATAAACTAGTACCTCTACCCCTATTAAAATTACTTATTCGCTGATTATTTCCTCGATAAAATCTTACATGGTTTATTTGATCATTTCTTTCAATTCTCGTCGACTGATTGTTTTGATAATTCCTTTGCACATTATTTTGAACTCCCTTTCCTGTTCCGGGAATTACAGATTCATAAGTTCGTCTAGGATCATAACCTCTTCCTTCAAATCTTTGATTTCTCACGGGTGCCCCGCCCCAATTTAAACTCGTCCTATTATTCCTATTATTTGTAGGTTGTGATTCCTGTCGATTTCTTCCTCGCTCAATATGGACGTTATTATAGTTACCATCACAGGATGTAGTATCATTAATGAGGTTATGTGCTTCAAATTCGGATAATAATTCAATCATATCAGAGAAATCGATAGGCTTAGCCACAATTAAATGATTTCTGATATGTGGTGGATAATGACGTATTAGCATGTTGACAATTTCTGTCTCAGAAATTTCGGGATTGATCAACTTACTTTTGTTTGCTAATTTTAAGAAATATTCAGTCATAGAAATCCCTTTTTTAAACTCAAACCTACCCGTTGCTAACTCAACTTTTATTCTTCTTTGTCTCTCAGGTCCCCAAAATCTATTTATAAACAGATTTCTGAAAGTACTGTATGTTTCATGTGAAGCCAAAGTTAACCTTAACCACTCAAGAGCATTTTTCTTCAAACAGCGTTTTACTATTACCATCCGAAATTCATTGGGAATTCTCTTAATACGGAAATATTCTTCCAATTCCCTAAGAAATACTTTTGGATTATCACCTGATTCCTCATCAAAACTTGGTGGACTAATATCATTTAGTGAATAATGTACACATTCATTTTGACCTAGACTGTGGAGTTGTGTGTGTGAGGACATGTTCTGTGTGTTTCTGTGATAATTAATATCATTATCTGGACTCACAAAATCACTACATTCACTTACTACATCACTAGACTTCTGATGATTGCTTAATTCACCTGGTAAGTCACAATCGTTTATATTTGTAATTCTAGACATTTCTTTCCCGTTATTTACTTTTCTAGCCTGTAATGCAATTACAACTTGTGTCAATTTTCCTAAGTTATCCTTTTCTTTTTCAAAATGTTCTTTTACCTCTTTAATTTGCAAAATTACTTCTTCTTTTGCTTTACTTATCTCATCAATTTGTAACTTTATTTCCTCTTGGTGTATCTTACTTTCATCATGTTGTAATTGCATTTCAGAACAAATTACATTGATTCTTTGTTCTACTTTATCTCCTAATTCTTCTCTTTGTTTTTGTGTTATTTCTGCCTGTTGTATCCTAAATGTTTCTAACTCTTTGTTTAATTCCATTCTTATTTCTTGTTTCACAATGTCCTGACCTAACCTAGTTTCCTGAATTATCTCTCTCAACTCATTGACTTCCTTTCTATTCTCATCCTTATTAATCTCTATAATCTGCATGAGCCTTTCCATATTATCCCTACACTCTTTTCTCCCTTCTCTAATCTCCTGTGAAATTTCAGATTTTAATTCCTGTTTTAGCTTCTGTAATAAATTAATTTCTAAGTTACTCACATTTTGTGCTAGTTCTTGTCTTACTCCTACATCTAAATCATTCATTTTCTTAGTTAAATCGTTTACATTTTGTTCTATTTTAGAATCTAAATTACTCATTTCAGATTTAACATCTCCTATTTCTGATTTTAAATCATTTGCATTTTGTTCTATTTTAGAATCTAAATTACTCATTTCAGATTTAACATCTCCTATTTCTGATTTTAAATCATTTGCATTTTGTTCTATTTTAGAATCTAAATTACTCATTTCAGATTTAACATATCCTATTTTAGAATCCAAATTACTCATTTCTGATTTAACATCTCCTATTTCTGATTTTAAATCATTTGCATTTTGTTCTATTTTAGAATCTAAATTACTTAACATTCTTGTTATTCTTTCCAACATTGACTCATTATCTATACTTAATCTTGCATCCTCCCTATTCATTCCTACACTATCAGTAACTTCTCCTTCCATTATTATTTCTTTTCTACTCGCCATCTTTTTAACTATTTTCTGATTTCTTAACAACATAAATCTACTACTACTACTACTATTTTTTTTTTTTCACTCACTTAAACCAGTTCTCGTTTTCTTCTTTCTTCTCTCTTCTTTCTTCTTTCCTTTTAAATTCTCACGGAACTGCACGATGCTTTAATCTCCTCTTCTTTATCCTATTCGAGCCCCACGTTGGGCGCCATTTGTAACGGGATTTTATTTTCGTTCATCTTCAACTAATAAGAAGCAAGCCAACTTTTTATAAGATCCAAGTCGAGTTTTAATCTACTGAGAGTCGTGAGATCTTTTCTCAGGTGTGGATGCGGATTTTTGGTGAAAATAAAATTTAGATGAGTCCAATTTTGTAATATTATTTAATTATATAATATGCACTATGATTCACTCTTATCTATTATAAATATTGAATAACACTTTTTGAATCTTATTAATTTTCCTTTAGAATTACAATCATCGTTACCTTGCGCCATTTGTAACGGGAATGTTTTCTTTCTCCATTATGGCGGTCGGTATAATACTTTCTTTCACTCCAGAATCATGATTTTCCATCGCTCTTTCTATGCTAGTCGCCATGTTTCTCCCATAAGACAGCACTAACGGCGCAGTTACTCGAATATAGTTAATTTAATCAATTTTTTTTTCTATCAAAAGTAATACTGGCTAGCGCCAAATGATAGATTCACAGATTAAGACAAAATGATATATAATTTTCTTGGAGATTTTATAATCATCGTAACATCTAAGTCAACTTCCTCGTTCTCCAGCAAGACACAAGATTCTCACTTTTTGAGATTATTGATTTTCTTGTCCCCATAGCAATTCCCACCTTATTTTGTGATTGGCCGATTCACTGACACGTCATCACACCACGTGATACCACGTCACACCACTACTACTTCGGCCAATCACACAACTACATACATTTTTATATATTTATTATTCCTTCGAACATTACTAAACAAAAATACTGTTACAGCTCTAGGAGAAATAATAGATCCTTTGGCATCATCATCTCAAGCATTCATAAGTATAATAGTAAGGAAGACCAATACAGTTAGATTAGATTAGATTAGATTAGATTGATTTGCGTTCAGTAGGTTCACTTGTAGCCAGAAAAGGCTGTGAACATTGAACATGTCTAGGCATGTTATATGTTACGTATAATGCAGATGTAAGTGGTGAAAGCAGTATCCATAATTTGCATGAATTCAGATGAGAAGAAAATATGAATATAAAGAATATTTGGTGAATGAGCTCCTGCTAGTTTGTTCTGATAGATATTTATGCCTATATCTATAGATTCCTTAAGAAAGAACAAAAATTGAAGTTTAGAAGATAACTAGAAGAATATCACTAAAAAGTCCTGTTGTAAGTAAATTACTGCAATAGTTTTATAGATAGGTAATATCCAGGGTGTTTCAGGGATGCCCTTTCAGTATTAGAACACAGAAAATTTTCTCATGAACATGGATATGAATTTCATATATTTGTGCATTACAAAGAAAATTCAAGATTACAAAAATTGCTTGAAGTGACTTCTTGTTACTTCATTTTATATTCTAAGAATGTGTTCGGTATGCTGTCACATACCTTGTCGCAAATTATTGGTCAGTTTCATGTGTGATCAAATCCAGTGTAGATAAAGTCAATATCCAATATAGGAGTTGCATAAATTAGGGACTTCAAATCTCCTCAGGCAAGGAAATCCATTGGATTCAGTTCAGGAGATTGGGCAGACCATTCAATGCACCTCCTTGACTAATATATTTTTGCAGAAATTTGCCATCCTTAACATGATGTACTATATGACTGAAATGAGCTGTCACTTCATCATGTAAAAACACATTCATTGGATGACATACAGAGGCATATCATCAATTAAATGGTGCAACTCATTTTTGAGGAGTTGTAGATGTGCATCTACATTCAGTCATAGAGGAAACAATGGGGAAAAATAAGGTGATCATAAATGATTCCACCCCAAATGTTAAGGCGGAACCTCTGTTGATATTTTTTCTGTCATCAGGATTTTTTAAGCCCAATTATGAATACTGTGAACATTAAAGGTACCATCATGGTTAAACATAGCCTCATCAGTACACAAGGCACATGTAAGAAATTCATGAACATTTCATAATTCTGTAACATGTGCTGGCAAAATCTTTTTGACTCAAAATCCAGCACATTTACTCCTTGCACCTACTGTGAATGACACATATGCAGAAAATTTTCATGTAGAATTCTCCAGAAATATGTGTGACCAACAGCAATGAATCTTGTGCCATCTGGTAAATTTGGGTCTGAACAGCAAAGAACATTCAAAGTATAAAAACTGAAAGAAGCATAGAGACAGTGAAGCACAAGTTAAAATAAAAGTGACAGGACATGTTTCAAGAGCTGTTGCTCCCACCTTCAGTTGAGTCTCGACTATTACAGGCTGTAGTGGTTTCCTCTTTCTCCGTATCATTGATAGATGGCCTGATGTATGTGTCAAAGGTGTCCGGTGGTGGAGTTCCGAATTCTGTGACGAAAAATCTTCATTAACAAAAATCGTCACAGGATTATGAACTTCGAAACTCCACCACCAGACATCTTTGATAAATACATCAGGCAATCTATCAATGATACGGAGAAAGTGGAAACCACTACAACCTGCACTAGTCGAGACTCAGTTGAAGATGGGAGCAACAGCTCTTGAAACATGTCCTGTGAAAAACAGTGTTAGTGAAGTAATATGTCAATATCTTCTCAATTCACTTTTATTTTAACAAAGAACATATTATTAAATTTTAGATGAGTCGTATTTCTTAACTGTTCCAATACAGTTAAATCTCAATATATAAAGAACATATTCTTCATGATCAGAGCTTTGTACCTCGCTTAGTCTCTCAACTTCATAAACACTCCTTTCAAATGAGCCACTCTCTCTTAAACATTGATGAATTCATGAGAATTTTCATTCACGGAGTACAATTTCATTTGTCTTCTCAGCTCTACAACAAATAACCAACCAAACAAAAAACAAAAAATCCAATAATCTGCAGAAAAGCACTTAATTCAATTAATTATTAATTATTTTCCCTACAACAAATAACCGAACAATCAGCAGTCAATAATTTACTTCAATTACTTATTACTGCTGTCAACAAAGGGGCAAACTCCCTAATAATTCTCAAACAAGTGACTTTCACATGTTCACATGAACTTCATATACTGTTTTGTTATTGAATGGCTTCCCTGAAATGTATGATACCAATATAGATATACCTTGTTTTGAGCATATTCTCTAAGCAATAAACATTATCTATATCCTGAAATTTCAAATTATTTATAAGAAGTCTTAAAAATAATACTGTTCTAAGTATATATATATGAAGAACATTGAAACAAAACAATATTTTTGATATCTATTCCCCAATTTTAACAGCACTGAATCAATTTGTTCAAATATTTACCTCAAATTGCAATCTTTCAATGGCTTCAAAACACAACATTAATTCCAGAACTATTTACTCTATCGAAACGAAAGAAACAAAATGTACTGAAAGGAGAAGCACAGAATTTCTTACACAATATGTACATATCTGCTTTGTCTACTGTGTTTGCATTCATAGATGCTAGAAATGCATGTGTTGTTATAGCGGCGCTGCTCGAACCGTTACCATGGCTTTATCTTTGTTAATGGAAACCTCTCAGATAAGGCACTGATTATTCTTGTAAGAGTGAGAGGGGTACTGCCTCAGTTCTCAGATCTGTGCTGAGCACCAATGAACACATCACTTCAGCCAATGGAATTCGCAGGAATCACAAATGACATATATGTTCACTCCATGTGGAGTAATCATTACATTATCTGAGAGGTATCTATTACCAAAGATAAATCCATAGTAACCGTTCGAGCAGCGCGACTATACCAAATAGCATCAAATAATACTTCCTTGGGTCTTGTAGGCAATATTATTTTGTGCTAAATTAATGTAAAATATCAGAATAAGAAGTGTATCCTCTTACTTGAAGGTTCTGAGTTAGGAAGCTGTTTCATGGGTGTAGCAATAGAAGATTTTCTGAAGTACTCCAGCATAGAACAGGAAGTAATTGTTGTAGACAACAGTAAATTTACAATTAAGAGAATGAAAATATAAGAAATGAAAAGCAAAGAAAAATAACTAATGTAAATTACAATTTGTGACTAGTATTTAATTCAATTTATTAAATTAATCTTAGAGAAATAAATGGATTGGATTGACTGTAAAAGATATGTACATCAACATCTGTATTATGTTGCCTTTCACATTAATATTTAAAAACATAACAAGAAGTTCTAAGTTCTATTTTTCATGCATTTTCCTCAGAAACAGTTAAAACCACCAAACGTAATGAACTTTCTGCCATCCTTATTATCAATGATATCTCCAGTGAAAGAGGGAATTAATTACATTTGAATATTTAGCACAGCTAC
Source organism: Mantis religiosa (assembly GCA_030765055.1). Lineage (NCBI taxonomy): Eukaryota > Metazoa > Arthropoda > Insecta > Mantodea > Mantidae > Mantis > Mantis religiosa. The sequence continues at coordinate 96,889,637 of CM060948.1, read as the reverse complement.
AGGATTCAACATTCCGAAAGCTAGTCTACAAAGCAAAGAAGAAGGATGGTAATCCACTCTTACAGAGGAGTTTTAGGAGTAAATGTAGACATGAGGCTGACCTGCAGCTTTATGTGAAGGTTACAGATGAAGGGTTTACAGTCTGTAGCAACCACCAGGATAAAGAAAAGTTTGACTGCTTGAAGTAAGAAGCAGCTATTGCTTAGACACAAACATATGTTGTGTTCTTTAAAAGATGTATTGACATGAAGGTGTTTACACAAGAAGTGACAAATGAAATTTGAAAGCTCCTTTTTTTCTGAACGAAATGCACAAAGCATAAGACAACTTCTGTAAGTGGAATTAAAATTGTTTATTAAGGTATCATTTAATATAATTTTTTGCCATTATTTTCTTAATGCTCATGATAATATTTTCAGTATAATAGGTTTGAAATACATTAGATCTTAAACATAAATGGGCATTGCTCAAAAAGTTATTTTGGTAGTAAGAGCATTTAAGCAGGTGACATTTTCACTAGAATTAGCTATGAAGGGTTTTGAGAAATGCTGGTAGGTTTAAGAGATAGCAACCTTTTCTCTCTCCTGAAAACATTTTTATTATACTTTGGGCACCGGGGGTAGTGCAGTGGTTTCATTTGCGGCTCACATGCTAAGGGTCCCGAGTTTGATTCCCAGCTCTGGGGTGAGCCCTATCCCCACATTCACCTCTATCTAGCACACGAGAAGTGTCCTCTATGCCCAACATGGTTTGGAGTCCACAGTATGAGCTGTAAGTCATTTCGCCTCACCATCATCTTCACTATCACCCTATCATTGTAAGTAATGGATCCGCTTTCTGGGCACCTCCACCTGAGAAATGGGTCAAGACATCACATGGTAGGGCAAGGTTATCCCATAGGCCAAGGTTGCCGTATGGGGCATGTTGGTAACCAACCATTATACATTTACTGCTTTTTGATTTTATAATCCTCATGCATACTATGACAATTAAGACTTAATATTTTGTAGCACACCCTTTTTCTGCAGAACATATTCTGAAGGATGCAGATGCATGCAGAGGTAAATTAAATTATAATTTTAATTTTAAATCTTACATATTAAACCTCAAACAAACTAAGTTTGAATATACTTATTATTCTATTATTTTAGAATATTCTTTAGAACTTTTGATACTAACAATCATCTGCAGTTTAGATATACCATATTTCATGTTTATTTTTTTATCTTTATTTTTACTCTGTGCTAAAATTTGATTTCTACCCAACAATACTTCCATTACATGGAAATAATTCAGAAATTATATGCTGACATTGTTGTTTTAAAGGAACGAATATATTGTCTCTTTCTTTGTTAGGATTTATTTGTGCATTCCAAACTTTAAAGAGAACAAAGACTTCTTGTGGAGTTTTCACAAGATTTATTTGTTTGTTTGGAAGTGTTAAGCAAAAATTACAATTGGTTTGTCTATTGAAATTTGATCTTGGCCACTTATTTGGTGAAAAACTACTGCAATTCATTAAATTCAATTATTACATATTATTAACAACAGTTGAATTTTCATTCTGTGCCTTATTAATTTATACACTGTTTTACATTATATAAATATTGATCCACACTCTTTCCTTCTTCTCTAAATATTCTGTTTAAAGCTGGTATGCTATATTTCTCAGACTACTTTCCTCCAGCTTTCAACTGCTTTACAATCAAACAATATTATCGACCCTAAGTTTACCTCCCCTCCAAATAACAAGAAACCGCCTGTTAAAAGAATCATTTCTTAGACCCTTTAACTTCCACTTTCCAGCTAGTGCACATGCTAAGACCTCTCCTTCCTCCTTGTGTACTTTAACAATATACTTTTTTTCTATCCCAAAGTTATTTTACTATAATATAAGACACCCTGATCTGTCTTCTCACAAGCCACTAAATACACTTTGTTTCTTTATATTTTCAAATCTTAATCTTGCCTCTTTGCAAATATCTTTAGTATTCTCTTCTTTTCCAAATGCAAGTCAGTGCTTATTATGTTATTCATGCATCTTCTATCCCACAGACATAATCTGCTAGAAGTTAAACAGTGTTTTAGTATGTTATTTCCAACCAAATTTAGAACCTTGCATCAATATTTCAAAACTCGCTCCAAAATTAAGGCTTTTCTTGCTACTTATTCCATTGTTATTTGAGAAACCTCTTTCACTCTTAAAATTTCCATACCAGGAAGATCTCTGTAAAATAATTATACCCTAAATCTATGAATTCCTATCCATTGTCCAGTTCTCATATTTCAAAAGAACATTTGTGCTTCATTATATTATATACTCTGAAGCTGTATTGGTCTGCTTCAATACTTCTTCTTCTTTCTCTAACTTCTTTGTGCTGTTAAGCGTGGAGTACAAGCCTCTTCTACCCATTTCCTCCACTTTTCTCCGTCCATTATCATTCTCTTCATTTCTGTCATGGTTTTCCCTCTATCCTTCCCCAGCTTCTCAATGTATTCCTGATACAACATGCATGGCCTTTCCCTAATTCTTTTACCTTCTGGTCTTGCTTCTAAATATTGTTTGGGTTTTCTTTCTTCTGACATGCGTAGTACATGTCCATACCATTTAAGTTGTCTTTTTTCCAATATTTCTTTAATGGAGTGTGTACCCAACTCTTTCCTTATTGTTACATTTCTAATCATATCTCTTCTTGTCTCCCCCACAGCTCGTCTTAAATATCTCATTTCTATAGCTGTTATTTCGCTTTCTTTTTTCTGTAGGAGAGTTCAGCTCTCTGCTCCATATAATGGAATTGGTAGTATTATGGTTTTAAATACTATAATTTTTGTATCTTTTGTTATTTCCTTTCTTCCCACAATAGTATTATTAATCTGATAGTAGACCGAATTGGCCTTTCTTATTCTGTTTAAAATTTCCTGCTCTATTTTTCCATCCTTATTTATAATTGCACCCAGGTATTCATAACTGTCTACCTGTTCTAAGATTTCATCATTACATTTAATTTTAATTGCTTCAATACTTTAGGTGTCAATTTGTAACGTAATGCTGGGTTCATGATGCTGTGCCAATTTGAAGTGGATATTTTGTCACACTTAAGCAGAGAAACCTATCTCAGGGATGTATTGGTGTGTAATATTCAAAGAAAGAATGATACCAGAATCTGACTTAGAAAATTTTTAATAAACAGTATACACTTTAGCAGAGAGTTGCTGACCAATGAAAATTATTATCCCAATAATATAATTTTGAGTCGAACTAATACTCAATGCTCCACTTATTGCTAGTATTTACCTAGAACGCGTTTCGTTAGGATCTTCCTAACATCATCAGCTGTTGTCGACTAATGGACGTCGGTTCGGTGAACTCCTCGGAGGTGATAGGTGCGTCTCTGTTGGTATCTTGATGAACTTGAAATTTGGGTTTTCTTCAAAGGTAGTATCGAAATTAAACAATTTTCTTTCATGTTTCTTTATGAAGATTTTTTCCCACGTGGTTATTGCAGCTGGACCTTGGACACTTTTTAATAAGTGAATTTCTCGTTCTATATCAAGATTATCCTTCCAAAAATGGTAGGCTACTGCCGATTTATCTATTTCTTTGTTCCTGATGTTCCTAAAATGCTCTTTAAGCCTAATGTTCAAGTTCCTTTTTGTTTTTCCAATGTAAAATTTGTCACAGCCCTTGCAATTTATCTGGTACACACCTGATTTTTTGTCTGTGGTTATCTCCTTTGTATTATGTGATTTCAAAAGGTGTTGTACACTAAATTTGTTCTGTGGGGCCAAAGTAATATTGTGTTCTTTGAAAACTTTTTGGAAAAGGTGTGTAGCACTGGGGTGATATGTACATCATGAATTTCATCCTATGGTAGTTCCTTTGTATACCAATAAATTATCTGACATGGAGCTGTCACTATTAAGCACATTTAAAAACCATTGGTCTGGGCCAGGTTTGAACCAATGTTTTGAGAACAGTTGGCCAGTGCCTGACCAACTAAGCTCTCCAAAATAATTCCATTGTCTCTTGATCATGCAGAAGATTAAATGGTAATTGTTTACCTCTGCTGGTTCAATGTTTGAGAAATAATGTTTTGGAGCTTTTGTCATAGAATTTGCTTGACTTTCCTGATATTATTCCAAAACTGTAATCACTCTGCCTAAAAGAGTAAACACATACTGGATAAAAATGAATTATATCCAGCTTCTTTAATTTGTAAACCCAGTTGTAATAGTGTGGCATTGCACCTTTCTCATTTTTTCTTTTGGATGAATGACATATATATAGTTTTCTGACCAAACATTCATGCACAAATAACATCTAATAATTGTGCCCTTTTCATTCATCTTCCACCAAAGAATAAAAACAAAATCTCTATTATTCTGGTTGTTAATATTGCAAATTCATAGCCTTGCAGTCTGCTATAAAACTGATCAGTTATACAAAGTATAAACTTGAAAGAAGCATAGAGACACTGAAACACAACTTAGCACAAAATTGAATTGAGAAGATATTGACACACTGCTTCACTCACACTGTTTATTCAGTGCCCGCCTCGGTAGTGTAGATGGTTAGCATGTCTGCCTCACGTTCAAGAGGTCCCGAGTTCGAATCTCAGTCAGGGTGAGTTACCTAGTTAAGGTAACTCACTTCAAGACGAATGTCGGGTAACTCTAAGCTCCATGGACCCTGGACTCATTTGAGCATCATTTCACCCAATTCATTCACTGTCCAATATAACATAAACGTTGGGGCGGACGTAAATTAAAAAAAAAATACTGTTTATTTAGTGTGAGTGAAGCAGTGTGTCAATATCTTCTCGATTCACTTTTGTGATCAGTTATACTTAATTTAGAAATGTAGATACTGATTGGGATGGCTCAGGTAGTTTTATCTGTAGTCTACATTTGGGAGGCCCATGACTTACCTATCAGACCCAAAGGATTTTTCAGGGGTTGTCTTGGGTTGCCAGGCAAAAGCTGAGTAGGTTAATTACATCCCCTGAATTTCCTGTACAATCATTTCATCTCCATTATCATTCCACATCATCTCTCATCTGGTGGTCTCTTTCAGGGTGAAAGTGTCGGTGGGTGTCTCAGTACCGTCATGACTTCTTGGTTTGGCTGCCATCTGTCTCCTCTTGCCTCATCCTTCCTCCTCGGGAAGCCCCAATTTGGACTTAGGTACAATAAACCACAGCTTTCGGATCTCCTCGGTAATAATCCTAATCCTAATTTAGAAATAGGTTATTTTAAGCATAGTAAATTTAAATGACAATTTTATATTATTTATTCAGGTTAATTAATTGCTCTTACACACTATATATATAGGTCAAGATATTCCAGTAAATCTGGGGTTAAAATCCTGAATATGGCATTGAATTTTTCAGTCTCCATTCTACCTTTCCAACCTTGTCCTACACACAGCTTCAGTGAAGAACATTTATTACCAGTGATTGACCTAATAGTTGATTAAACTATGAAACCAGGAATAAAAGTACTTATGATATTGTAAGCTGTCTTTGGGTATGTAATCTCAAAATGAATTTGAGATCTCCCTATGACCTTTAAATTAAATATTTTAAAGTATGACCATTTGAATTTTGGTGCAAATCTAAAAAAAAAAATTATATTAAAATTGATTGTTAAATATTTACATTACCCCTTCACACTTAATATAATATTTTCAGTTATTTTCGCTGCTTATTTTTGATTGACTTCTCTATAAAACCCTGAATGGATACTACTTTTTAATAGGCATCCTGATATTTGTGAATCTTTTCAGATTTCTTACTGCTTGCTCCAGAATAAATAATGCTTCTCTGTTGCAGACCTTGAAAAGAACTTCAAACTTTCATCTTTATGACAGCTATTCATAAAAGAAAAAAATATTTTTGCTCACTTTACAGCAGTAGTAAGATAATGTTTATCACTCTGCCTGCCACTCTTAGCTGAATCTTTATTCTGCTCTTCTGTATTTGTATTTCATTCTAAAACGTATTTCTTTTAACACCTTTTACCAAGGTGGATCAGCAGTAAGATTGGAAAAAACAATATATAGGCAAAATAATGGGTTTTCAGAAAATGCTAGAAATTAATTTTTAAATAAGTTATTTACAAGCTTTGACGTACAGTGAAAATTGCAGTAGTTCCTCTCTGAGTTCAAATAAACTCAATGAAATCTGTGTAATGAAATATAAAGCTTGTCATTCCATGATGTTTATTGAAAACATACCAGTAAAAGAGCCTATGAGCCAATAGGTTTGCCAGCCCTCCTAGCTGTAGTCACTGGAGCATATGTCTCTAACATTCTACCGTGTAGAACCTTGGGCATGTGAGCATATGTGTAAAAAGTACAGAAAACAAAACAGATATCAAACAGAAACAATAAAACAAGGTAAAGTAAGGAAAAGGAATATATCCTTCATAGACTTAACTATAGATGCAAAGGTTAACTTATATACAATTACTAATACAGACAGAGACTATGATGCACTCCTATGATCAATACACTGGCAACACCCAGCAAGAAGGATACATATAAAAGAACCTCAAGATGCCATACCATATCCTGTACAAATTTACACAGACAGAAGCAAAACGGGAGAAATTAGGAGCAGCAGTCATCATATTTCAAAAGGAAACTATAACCAGGTGACTAACATATAAATGAAGAAAAAAGTGTTCCAACTACCAGGCGGATTCATTTACTATTGTAAAAGCTATGGAAGAATTCCAAATCATGCCAGATATGCCAAATGAAGACAAGCAAGTAGTAGTGTACACCGACAGTAAAGTAATGCTTTCACTACTAAATAAGAATAAAAAAAACACAATTCAATAATAGAAAATATCCACAAAACAATTAGAAGTTTGGAACAAAACAAATGGAAAATTCATTTTAGCTGAGTGAAGGCACATATAGGTATAGCTGGAAATGAACTAGCAGATAAAGTGGCAAAAGAAGCAGCTGAAGACAAAGAATAAGAAATTGTATACAACAGAATTCCAGAAACTACAATTAAAACAATATTCACTGAAATAGGATTACAGAAATGACAGGAGAGATGGAAGAATATTAGAAAAGCTGCATTAACTAAGCTCTTTTTTACATCTATCAAAGACAGACTGAAAAAAAAGCTCCCCATAACCCCAGAATTTACAGCAATAGTCTCAGGACATGAATATACAAAATCATACCTTCACCAATTTCACATCATTGAAGACCCAACTTGCCCATGCAACAAAGGAGAACGAACAGTGAATCATATTATCTACCAATACCTAAACACAGAACCACAAAGGACACAGCTAATAAATGAAATAAGAAGGATGGGAGACGTTTGGCCAGTTAACATCCAACAAATCATAACAAGTCATTATCAAGCATTTCAGCAGTTCATTTGAATTATTAACATGTGACTTTGTAATACACTATAAGAAACATTAGTGCAAGTGCACGGAACTCAAGAATGAGTGTAATTGATTCAATATACTATTGTAAATAATATATTCGCTCTCATTATAAATTATAGTTATGACAAAAGTAATATATGTAAAATTGTAACATTGTAAGATTATGAAATTTAAAGCATGTAATATTACTCCGGTAATGGGGCATGCTGATTAATTATAATAATAATAAATAAATATATATATATATATATCCTTCTTTCGTGTATTGCGTGAGTTCAGTATATGAAAAGGCAGTCACTATTTGAGCTTTGGGCATGAGATGAAGCAGGAGATAAAAGTTTTGGCATGGAATTTGACTTTTGTCTCATAGTATCTTTATAGGCAAGTTATGGCTATATGACTTTATAACTAAAACAATAAAATTGTGACTCTTTATACTTAAGATGTCATAAAAAAGTTATGGAAATTAATTCATGATATTCTACAGAGTTCTGTGCTTGGATGAGTTCTTCTTTGAAAATGATTAATGACCTCCGTAACTGTGTATCAGTTAAATCACTGTTGTGTGCCAATGATAGTTAATTTTCAATTTGTACTGATAATGGAGAAAAACTTAAAATATGCACCTATATAATACTTTAAGAGATGCTACTGAGTGGTTTCAAATAAGTTGTTTCAAGCTAAGTTAAAGTAAAACTCATAATCTGATATTTACATTTAATCAGTGGCGAGGCATTACTTTCAAAGCGAGGGAAGCTTCAAGTAATAATTTTCATTAAAATAAGAGAGAATAATGACTCAAAACTCTAAGGCTACTCTTTATTACTCTTACTATTGTTCAGTCATACGTAAGCCCTTCTGGTGTATAAATTAATTGATTTTTAAATTAACTATTTGTAGTCAATGTTTCATACTACTGATTTTTCAAGGGACTAGTCTCAGGAGCTGTTGCTTCCATTTTCAACCCCGAAGGCATGACTGTCATCTGTTATTGTAGTTGTTGCCTGCGGTCTTCTTTCTCATGGTGTTAATATGAACTTCTTTATCAATTATCAACTGGTGGGATTTCAAAATTTATATATACATTTTCAATGGAAAATGAGATTTAAGTGACATATGGAAACCCATTTCTTTATATACAACCAAACATTTTTGAACTTCTTAGAACACTTATTTCCTTAAAAGGTTCACATACAGCAATTTGAAGCTGTTTCAAGGTCTTACTTCAGTCTCATCCAAATTTTCCTCAAATGTTTGATCCCACAATATCTCTCTGATCTGTGGGTCCAATAAAATGCCCTCTTGCATTTAGTAGCTGATACATAGCAACATTTTTCACTCAGATACTGGAATCTTTTGAATTCCTTCTTCCAAGTATTTTTACAAATCCTTTTCCTGAATCAAGCTTAATGTAAAAAGATGGAAGCAGTATATTTTAGGATCAACTAGTGAGATGCACTGGACATTTTCATAATTTTCTAAGTGCTTCTAATTTTTTATGTAATGTTCACTTGTACTTCTAATTCCCAAAATACAAAAAATAAGTGGGTACATCCTATCTACACAACCATCAATGTGCCTAGACCTTTACATGTATGTCGCTAGTGGAGAAGGTATTAAATTGATTTGAGTAAGGTATTCTTACTATCGTGAATTTCTTTCAAATTAAGAGTCAGCAAAAGATATAGAAAGTTATAATTGCTATTGTGAAGAAAAACAGCCTTCAAACTTTGCTGAGAAGAGTCAATTAACAGCCTCCATTGTTAAAAATATTCTTCAGTTCCTCAAAGAGACCAGGCACATTAGGCTGAACACCACCAGACATCTAAAGAAAGAAATTGTTGAAAAGTCTTTCTTCACTTTCTATATATTTGTACCTATATATTATTTGAAAAACTGGAGGTGATGATACTTAAGATCTAATGGAACTGGCAAACATTGATGAAGTTTTTGATTCTGGATGGTGCTATGTAATCTATGTAATGTATAGAATAATAGCTATCTATAAAGCATTTATGGATTTATGTACTATTAATTTACAAAATGCTTAAACCTCTTTAATTCCCAAATTATTTGCATAATTACTCCCTTTTTGGAGTACTTTCTTTATGAACTCCCTCAAAAACGTTTCAATTGTGTTCTAACAAAATGAAGGTGAGTATAAATAAGTATTACCTATTCTGAAACATACTAACAAATTTAGAATACTTCACTTCACTTTATGAAATACACATTTACAATTACCACATTAAGAGCCTGATGTTATTAAAGAATTCTTCCATATCTAAGAGAAATATAATTGAAAACAGTCATGTTCCTTGAAATGCATGAAGTTCTGCAACAGACCTGGGAAACACTGAAATAGGTAAACTTTAAGACTGGTACATATTCAAGGACAAGAAAGATTCTGCAGTAATGTGAGAGGGTATAGTTCTCTGAGGCTGCACAGGAAGATAAAATAGAATAAGGCAGGGAAAAATAAATAGAAATATGGGTATAATGGGTCCAGAAGAATTTCCATAGGTTAGGACTGGAGTTATGAGTTCAAAAGATTTAAGGCCTGGCATGCATTTTCTGAAATGTTGAATGTGTAGGTAAACAAACATAGTGCTTCATTATTTAGTATAATGCAGTCAAAAAACATTATGGTGAAGACAGAGATAATAATATAAATTACGTAATTTAAATGGGAAAATATAGCTAGAAAGATTTTAACTGTAAAGGGATAGGAAAATATGCAAATTGTAGGGAACTATTGGGGTAAATTTAGAGAGAAATGAATAAGAAAGATCAAGGAGGAGTAGCAATACAATCATGAAAGAGAAATAGACTAGATAAGTATAAATAGGAATAGTATAAGACAGTAGAAATTATATCTGCCAATACACTAATAACCTCTAGTTGTATGTTTTGACACCAAGCATAAGTAAGCATCTTTAGAATAACTGAAAACATGGCAATGATACTGGATCAGATTGTACCCAATCTTTCTCAAGAGGAATATAATGCAAATGTAATAAATCAACATTTAGCAGATCACTATGCACAAGAAATTAGTATATTTAATACTGGCCACATACAAAAAAATTGTGCCAAGGAAATTAGAGAAATAAATAAAGCAAACATTGCATCCCTTTATAATTTAATAGCTTTGGAAAAAATGGAAATGGTTCATAAAGAAGCATACGTGAATTAAAAATGGCACACCTTTTGTAAAATTTTTAATAGTCAATTTGACATTGCTTGCCCAAAAAAAAAGCTAATAAAAATAAAAAATGTCATAATGAATAAATGGGTAAAAAGGAAATAGAAGATGCAAAAATAAAGCTAAAAGGTTATTATGATAAATATAGAAAGACAGATAAAATAATAAGTAGAAACATAAAAATGAATTTTTAAAAATCCTAAGAAAATTAATAAAACAAAAAAGGAGTACAATACAACCAATAATTTGACTAATATAATGAAAACTTCCTGGAATTTGGTAAATACAAAATGTGGAAAAAAAACCGTAAGCCAAGGAGACAACTTACAAATAAAACATGTACAAAAACTTATTTAAGATCCCAAAGACAACTTATTTAACAGTAGCTTTTTAAAAAGTATAAAAAAAATTATGTGGAAAGAAAATTAAAGTGAAATTCCATTTAATGGCTGTAACATTTATTACTTATTCAATGTATATACCAGACATTAATAAAGAAGAATTACTAACAAATATAAATAAATTAAAAAGCAAGAAATCAGTTGGTAATGATGTGATATATACCATGCTATTCAAAAACATCAGCATCTAATTGAATGAACCCTTAGTAGAATTAATTTTATTAATGAAACAATAAAGTCTGGAATATTTCCTAATCACTTAAAGAGGACAATGGTAATACTATTATTTAAAAACTGTTGACCATTTACTTTAGTATCCCCTATTTCATAGCTTTTAAAAAATCATCGCAAAATACATCATATCATTTTTGAAGGACTAAACTACTGAATAATTTACAAATTGATTTTATAAAAGGAAAATCTACCAAATATATAATTGAAATAATTGAAAATCTTGTAGACTGCAAGAAGCCAAGTATTCTACTAAAGTCAAGTATTCTACTAAATAAAACTGAAAAATATGGCATCCAGGGAACGCCACATAATTTAATTATAACATATTTAAAAAAACAGAAAACAACAGGTAATTATAACCATACTTCTGGACAACAAATAAAAGAACATTGGAAATGCAGGTAGTTAAAGTACCACAGGGAACTGTTCTTGGTCTGCTTTTGTTCATTATATATAAATGATGCTCTTCATCCAGAAACTGATAACATATTTTATCTAATAAATGTATTTGAAACCATACAAAGTTCAGAATACTACACAAAATAAAAAGCAAATGATAAAGCACTTAAAAGCAACTAATTTGTGTACTGTTACATAAAATGCAGTTTATATGGGTATACAGATAGCTGAAAATAAAAATAATGTAACATTAGATATAGAAATTGCAAAGAAAAAAATACAAAAGTTAGAGTATAGAAATGTTTTAGGAATTACATTAGATAAAAATATAAACTGGTAAAAAAAAAAATATTGACAAAACTTATAAAAGAATTCCTTCAAGGTTGTTATACTAAAAAATGGCAAAATGTGTAAACATAAACTTGTATACCCACTTTTATTATATGGCATTCTGGTATTGGGTCAAAGACAATGGTACATGCACTGCAGAACAGAGCTTTAGAAAAATTTTTTGTTTAAGCAAACAGGAATCATGTACAGAATATTTCAAATAGCAAACCTTGTGGTGTGGGTAGTCACTTCAAGGGGCAGATGAGGAGGTTTACATAGAGCATACACTAGAACCATCTACCCGCATTCGCCGGAACAAAATGAAGATTACGCGTATGAGACAATCCACCCCATCATTCGCCTAATGACAAGGAGAAGCTTTGAGAAATCTCAACTTAGTGTTCGAACCGGCAATCTGCCGAATGCGAGTCGCAAGCGTTACCGCGGTACCACCTCGCTCGGTTCGCATAACAATATCACAGAAGTTGTTTTTCTTTAATTTCGTGCATTACAGTGTTTTCAGTTTTACTTGTTTCCAAATTACTTATAATTCTTAACATCCTAGAAGTATTTTTTTCATGTTCCCTAAAAACACATTTCCTCTGCTATGTAGTTCCTATCATCCCCTCCTTTTATTGGCCAAATTTATGAATCATACTATATTATTTTCATACCAATTGATTGTACGAATAATAATTAAACACTTGTTTCTCTGTGGTTTAATAAATAATCCAGTTAAATCCTGTTGAATTCCTCCGGGGCACATATATGTTTGTTTCTTTCCTATTGATTGCTAAGCCACCCTTTTCACGTTCTGAAATTAATTTCCTTTTGAAAGCAAAATGTCATAATTGTTTGCCATTATAGCTTCAGCATTTGCAAAATGATAGTCGTTTTAAAAATAGATAATCTGTTTGATTATTGCACTGTTCTTCATGCGAAACTTTGCACGACTGTCACATTAAGAGTGCCCAAGATTTGGGTACAATATCTTATGTAAGCTAAATGTTATAAATTTTAGGAAATTAATCATGAAATAATTCAGCATCCATTGCCTTGAGACCGACTTCATATGTTCGTAAACTTTTCTCCTTGCATTTCATTTATTATTTACCTGGGGCGTTTAGCCGATAGGAAACTTGCGTCCATTACATTCCCGGGAGAGAAGTGAGCAGGTGCTACAGACTGTGATGTAGCCTATTATCAGCTCAGTGTGGTAAACAGTGATAAACATATTTTTAATTCTTCCTTTATAATCTGCAGAGGTTTTTACATTTTCGTTACTCAGGAAAAAAGGATATCACAAAGTATCGTCCTGCCTCGTCTAGTGGTGAATGTTACTCTCTAATAACATTAGTCAACAAATTTCAACCTTTTGTCTGCCACATGAACAAAAATAGATCAGTTTAACTAAATCGAACCTTTTATTTATGAAAATGACAGTAAAAGTTCCGTAACATGTAACATTTTTGTGCGGACTTGCACAGAAACGACAAAATATTTTTCTTTTTTAGTACAGTAGAGTCTCGATTATCCGACCTCCGGTAAACCGAGTTACGTATTATCGGACATGCTCTCACCAGTGCTTAGTCAGCAGGAGGTTTTCTATGGAGGAAACATTGAAAAGAAAATATCAGTGACAACTCCTTTTGTCCATGATAGAGGAAATGGACAATGGCAAGAACAAGATGGAAACGTTAAGATCTATCAACATGAAAGACGTTGCATACTGGGTGGCTCAGGATTGGGAGGAAATCGAAACGACGACATTAGCAAAGTCTTGGAACACACTGTTAGGTGATGATGAAAATAAAGAAGAGATAGTACAAGAAGACAAGGGTCACATTGTTCCCTTAATGAACCGTATTCCTGGCAGTGAGGACGCTACGACTCAAGAGGCGAGTAGCTGGTGTGCAGAAGATCAACAGTTTGAACTCACAGGCTCTGGTATTGTTGATTTTGTGATTGGTAATGATAATGAGGATGTAGCAGAACGGGAAATTGAAGAACAAAACTAGAAGAAAATGAGTCACGCTGAAGGTTTAAGTGCTTTAGAGATGGCATTAAGATACGTGGAGCATCAGCCGAAGGCAAGCGCAACTGAGGTATTGATGTTTCGTCGCTGGCGAAATCTCGCAGCAAGGAAACGTCATTCAGAGGCAAGCAGACTTCATTGGTGCACTTCTTTTCTTAAGACATTTGGAGCTTATTTTTGTTCCATATTGATGTAGAATTGGTTTGATTATTCAATGAATACCACAAAAGCAACAATTGTTTTAATTATACAGTATACCTACCATGTTTTACTCCATTTTCCAAATCATTTTGTATTATCTGACATTTTCGGTTTTCCGACCTTGTCCAGGGCCAGTTTAGGTCGGATAATCGAGACTCTGCTGTATATGGTTCTAATAACAAGATGAATATTCACTGAGAAATACTCATCCTGTGCATATAATGCTTTGCTTTAACATAGGAGATAACATAAAGTGAAATAAACTACACCTCTTCCACAACTGGCCTACATTTCGCTCTTTTTAAATAAAATTCTTAGTTTTTACATAATTTTTAGAACTTGTTTTATCTAAGAAGCTTACAAAGGGGGTCAAAAGCAAAGGAAAATATCAGAATGAAACAAAAACAGTTATTAAAATGTTAAAAAGACAGCTGTAATAAAATATATCTTAAATACGAGAGTTATTTTTAACACTTAGTGCTTTATTTCCTCCTTTTGTAGCCTGTATCGCTTTCTCTAATTAATAACCAGCAATAGCCGCCCAACATACTGGGATCCCATCTACCCCGTGTATCTATGTCCATCTTCTGAATATCCTGAAATGTTTTACTTGTTCGTCACTCACAGTTCCAGAGTTCTCAGGGAACTAAGAGACATCCAAATGTGAATGCAAAAAGTGAATTTTAAGGAACATCCGACATCCTTTTGGTAACTGTTAGGAATTCTTGAACTATCTGTTGGTAATTTTCTGCCTTATTGTGTTCAGGGAATTCTTTCTACAAGTCTAGTTCCTTAGTACTTAAGAATTTTTCGAAGTTTCATTTTTCAAAGTCCTAATTTGGGGGCCAATGAATATTCCTTATTTTAATTTAGCATCGCTAGGTTTTGGAAACTGGCTTCTGAGATATGCAAAGGCTTCTCCATTTTTGTCCATAGCCTTAACAAGTTCTTTATTAAGCCTAATTTTATATGGAGAAAAGGCAATATTACTTAATTTAGGTTTACTAATGGAACATAATTATTTGACATTGTGCTGACCGCTGTATGAGGCCACTCTTTTACAATGTAGTGTGATCCAGTGCAAGTATAGAGACAATACCTTGTAAATCCCCCTTATAGTCCTAATTAACTTGCAATGACCTTCAAATCTCCACATAATTATATGCCAGATGTACTTACAAAATTAATCGTGCCTAACAGACTGGACTGAACTAGGTTGTAATTCTTAGGCAGGAGCCCTAAACATAGCAAACATTTGTGAGGGTCGATTTAGAGAACATATGGGGCATTTATAGGTCTACAGTTAACTTACTTGAATTTTTTACCATTTTTACAAATGTATTTCAATGATTTACAATAAAATGGTGGGTGTAGGAACATTTAGGCTCATATTCGTTAATTGCTCATAAAACGACCTGAAATGCCAATGTGCCATAAACCTTGTTAACTGGTGATTACCGAAAATGCAGATTTAAAACACGGCAGAACGCCATACAGTTTCTTCAGACATAAAAATCCATAGAATGTCTTCCTGTCATGCTGAAATACCGGTATAAAATCATTGATTTAGGAAATAGGTTCACTGCTATCATTGGCACACAAGCCGTAATGACCCAGATATACACGATATTGAATACACTGACAGCCTCTTTATGATGATAGGATTCCATAAACATTCTTATTGGCAAACATAAACGAGAGTGTTTAATATTAAACGGTTATTGACATTGGCCACTTGTTGAAAAAATAGTGAAATCTAAAATTGGAGCTGTATAAAAGAAAACAGAAAACTGATCAAGCCAAAAATACAGATTATTTACAGAACAAATAATGCCTCTCATACCCTAAACGCTTCCAGAGGGAAAAGGAGCCAAACTTAATCTCAGATAGTACAGGACTCCTATGGGTATATAGTCACAGGGTTGAAGGGATCCAAGATTGAACATGTGAGTTTCTGAGATTTTAGGTCAATTTAGCTTATAACTTATCTGCAATATTTTTCTATATAAACATTAAATACTTATAAATTTCAGTAAATACTTCTTTTGATTTGATTTGTTACATTTTAAAGCTGAATTTTTTCATCTTACACCAAACACTTCATATGATGCAATTTTTAAAACAACCACTTTTTAAAATTCTATGTAGTAATTCTCCTGATTGGAACAAACAAATGTAGTTTATAATTTAGTTTTAATAGGCTTAGTTCAAAGGAAATCAATTTTTAATTTATTTTTCACTTAAACTGTATATTTTTTAAAGTTTTATGTATCTTTAAACTGAATAAATAAAAGACATTTGCAAAGAAAGAATATAGATATTTGACAAATTTAATTATTTCCGTTTTGGGAATCTACATGACAAATTTTAGAATAATTTTATAAAAATTGCATCGTGTAGAACATTTTGTAGAAGCGAATGTGCTAAAAAGAATAATTTCCAAAACCTTTAAATTTAAAAATAATAAAATTATTATAATGGAGATTTTATAAATATGGGCACTTATAAATATCTAAAATAGGTTTTAACTTATAGTCACTAGATTTGGAATACAATCTTTTTTCTTTTCAAAATTTATATTTTCCTGTAGCATAACTCTTCTGTTATGAAACACGTAAAGTAAGACCAATAAGGTATAAAACATTTGGCAATAATAGTAATTTAAGTCATTTGCCTTTCTAAGTTGAAAGGAAATAATTCGATGCGAAGAGTTTTGGAAGTGGCCCGGAATGAGTATGCAGAGCACGTGTGTTACGTTAGCAAGTGCGGATGGCGCATTTGGCAAGGCTCTAATGATAGAGAATGACGCATTTCCATTCCACTGAAGCAGTGAGAACGTTCGAGCAAATAGAATACCCTAAATGTTTCTCTAGATCAACGGTATTCACAATTTTGAGTTATATTTAAAGAATCTAACATGTTACAGTCAGATTACTAGCTACTCTAGCGCAAACTTCTTCTTCTTCTTCTCCTCCTCCTCCTCCTCCTCCTCCTCCTCCTTCTTCTTCTTCTTCTTCTTCTTCTTCTTCTTCTTCTTCTTCTTCTTCTTCTTCTTCTTCTTCTATTTACTTCATGTTAATTGAGAAAACCATATGCAGAAATAGGCGCACCTTGTAGATGCAATGGGATTGTGGGAGCACAACAGGTTTTAAGAACACCTGGAGGTGATTGGTAGAAAAATGTCGACATTTTTAGTTACATACTGTTCACCAACAGACATACAATGACCTTTTTTCAAATATGACTTTTAAGGAGCTAAGGGAACCTCAAAAGCAATATTTCCGGTGAAAATCAAAATAGAATATTTTGGTGGGATATAACTCTTATCTTATTTACATGATGTAGTATACTCCTCCACAGGAGAGTAAGTCTCCGAGGGACGAGACGTAGGGAGGTTGGCGAAGGTTCCCACACCCTCCCTGGACAGGTTTATGACAACCCCTGTCAGTACAGTTACAGACCATTCAAAAACATTCTGACGGCTTCTACTTTTGTGAATGAATCTTCTCGGTTTTAATGTACAGAGTGAATAGGACACATGTTTTTTAACGGTCTGCTTCCTGTGTAGCAGGCGTTCTCTGCCACACACACTCGCTGTCCTTGTCCCACAGCACATTCCTTACAGGAACAATCTTTGCGTTGCTATACTATAGTAGAGTCGAGACAGTAAAAATACAAGTTTAATGTCATAAAGGGATAGAGCAAACACTTGTTTACGTGAGTCTATCGCACATACAGGGCGAGTAAACGTATGCACACTCTCTTCGGATGCAATCACGTCTTCTGGACAGCAACTTGTCATACATCGGTAGATTCGAGAAATCGTGTTTAATGTGATTGAATATTAATTATAAGGAGAAAGAAGAGAATCAAATCTTTTATTCGTATAATCATTCGTTTCATCATTATTAAACTTATATGGTATTATGTTTCATCATCAATTGCATTTATAGTATATATAATGTTGTATAGTTTAACATTCTGGTCCATTTACTGTCCTCCACAGGAGAGATAGTCTCCGAGGCCTGAGACGCAGGGGGTTAGGCGAAGGTTCCCACACCCTCCCTGGACAGATTTATGACACCCCATGTCAGTACAGTTACAGACCATTCAAAAACATTCTGACGGCTTCTACTTTTGTGAATGAATCTTCTCGGTTTTAGTGTACAGAGTGAATAGGGCGAATTTTTTCTTTAACAGTTCTGCTCCTTTTGTAGCATGAGTTCCTTGTCACACACATTCGCTGTTATTGTCTCGCTGTGTAAGAAAACACATTCCTTTAAGGGACTTTCTTTGCGTTGCTGGACAGTAAATCATGCCGTTTATATCATGGCAGTGGCCCGTTTGTATAGACAGATCACACCTCAGAAAATTAGCTATATACCATACATTTCTGTAGTTACAGGCATTATTTAATAACAATGGTATAGTGACTAATAAGGAAAGTTTTCCGTAAATGAGAAGACCAGAAGAATTGAATGTGTTTATTGGGAACAGATGGATTATTGAAATAGGGAGCACAGAGATCGATGATTTCTATACCTACGATAATAGGACAATGACACGTATCTCAGTGACAACACATTGTTGATGAAATGTTTGACATCAAAGCTCTGCCAGTTGAGTAGGTCGCCGTTTTAGGAATTATTTCTACTGTGAATATTTATCACACTAGAAAATTAGATGTATTACGATGCACTTCCTATTGCTGCAGATATTATCTAATAACCAGGGACGTATTTAATGGGGGTCCAGGGTTTCTGGACCCCCCCTCAAATGAATTATCATTTCAAACTTTTAATAAATAGTTAGAAATAAGACTTAATTTAATATAAATCGAGGAGTTTATTCAAGCTTCTCATCTTAACGTCTCTATTCTCTGTCAGGCAAACATGAAGTTATTTAAGAGAAACGAAAAGTTACTGCACAACAGCTGTAGAACTCGTTAAAATACACAAATAATGTCAATTACAATAATGTATTGCAAATTTAACCAATTCCGATGTATGATATTTTGCTGATTAGAATTCCCAGATACTTACTTAAAGGTATGTAATTTTTAACCTCTAAGTTCCTCTTCCCTTTTTCATTCAAGGAGAACTAATACTTCAAATGCATCAATCAGTGGTTCCCTTTTTAAATATATAATTACTGCTTGCATCACTTTATCCCTGGTATAATAACAACAAATGTGCAATGTGCAAGGCCTTTTTGCACACTTTATCCAAAGAAACAAGACAAAAACAAACTTTTCTAAGAACAATTTGTAGACGTTTGGGTGGAGAAAGACATGTGAATATATTACATGTGTTTTTATTTGTTACTAACATGATAAAAGCACATCCCTGATTAATTATTTATTAAAAGCAAATAATTTAACGTAGATATTTTTGGACCCCTCTCCGGAAACTGACTTCTAAATAGGTGCCTACTAATCGTAGTCGGTTTTTTAATGCTTTCAAGGTTCATGAAATTATAGGTGCTACAGATAGTGAGCTAAGTAAAGCCTTTGAGTGTGTTCTACATTACCAACTAATATGTAAAAATTAAGGTTTCTGAATCAAGGATATAAAATTAGTTGGGCCGTATCCTAAAAATCTTAGGTAATGCATGTAAATGTATCATACATTCTCGGAGTTCGGGATGATTAGGGACGATGTGCCCCAGAGATCTATGTTTGGCTCAACTTGGTTTTTGTCCATGATAAATGATTATACGAAAATGCACCTGCTTGCTCCATAGTTAAAAGATGACACAGTTTTCATAGCCCATAAACATACTGTGACTTTGTGGGTTCGTAGAATTAAAATTCCAATTTTCAGAAATTCAAATCGTTCTTTATTTGCGTAGAAATACACTCACAGTAGCAGTATTACATCACATACACAATCACGATCCACCAAGATCGATGACCACAACAGTGTTCTGATTACATCTGTTTACAACATCAGCTCTCGTTGCAACACTTCACAGCTGTTTACTGCTTACGACTGCTCTTGGTGAGTCGTCGCTACCTTAAATACCTCATCTGATAATTCCAGACAGTTCCAGAACAATAAAGAAACCGAATAATCTCTATCAATCAAGATGTCGCCAAAAATTTCCATTTATCTCAGTTTATTTGTTTCGGCAGACCTTTATCTGCGTGATATCTTTATCAGTTCCTTTGTGTAAATAAGCCGCGTTATCGCTCCACGCGAAACTTTTATGCACATCGCCGCGACAATACTGAAACTAACTTAGAAACAAACGCTGATCAGATTTCATATACTACAAAAGCTCTGTTAGCTAACAATGGATTTTCCTTACACAAAAATATAAACAACATATTACCTTTACTTTAATATATAATCAAGTACAGCAGAGCTACAAAAGTTTGGCTTTGATATGGATAACTCCTTGATCTGGACAACATACTGGTTATTTGAATATAAATAGTCTAGATTAACTTTCGATTCAGGAAGTTGTATTAATTTAGTTCCGATGGAATATATTGGTATGCCATATTTCACTTATATTCAAGTAATGTTAAATATGGCTTGTTGTTATGGGAAAATTCTGCATATATTAATAAATTATTGCTAATACAAAAGTGGTAGTGGAAGATATGTACAAAGCATATCCAAAAGTTCACTGTAAATCCTATTCTAAAAGATAAAGTTATAACCGTGATATTTTTATGTCTTCTTGAGGTTGTACACGGGGGATAATATTCAATAATCGCGTAAGCACAAAAATATATAATTAAAACACCATATATTATGATGATTTTGTATTGCTATAAGCAGTAGAATAATTATGTATTAGTGATACTCAAATTGGTAATACATTTCCATTTTATACATCTAAATTGGATAGATCGTCTTTAAACGTACTATTTTTGGTAGGTTCTTGTTCACTCGATTTTAAGTTTAAGGAAATTACCTGCGGAGTAATCTATGGGCATGAGTGGAATTTTATTTCTTATAAGTTTTATCTTTATAATTTATCTATAATTGATAGGTAAAGCTCTGTAAACCTTTAACAACTAGAGTGCCCTATGTGCATGTATAAGGATTACATTAAATTAAATTAATGTTACACTTATACGCTCTTTAAATTATCTGACCGTAATATTGTGTATAATAGTACAGCAGAAGCTAATAGTCTGCCTCACGTTCAAGAGGTCCCGAGTTCGAATCTCGGTCAGGGTGAGTCACCTGGATGAGTTTTTTCGGGGTTTTCCCTTAACCTTACAGACGAATGTCGAGTAGCTCTAAGCTCCATGTACCCTGGACACATTTGAGCATCATTTTACCCATTTCATTCACCGTCCGATATGACTTAACGTTGGAGGACGTAAAATTACTATATATAAACCATAGTTTACCTTACAACCTACAAAAGCTGATTCCTATTTTCAATTATATGGTACTATAATTTTTAAAAGTGCCTTTACTCAATTCCCAGCCCATTATAAACCAACCTAAATTGTTTCGTGAATCAACGCACAAATTTACGCACTTTGGCAGTAAGACTTGGCGAAAATCATAACATACCATACAACTTCAAATAACTACTCCCACTCATATTTTGAATCGGGCGACACTTGTCCATGCTGGATAAAAGTGTGGACACATAAGTTACGATTGGTAATTATAGGCCACGCACTTCTTTTAAAAGCTTTATTTTCAACTGGTGATTTTCAGAATGCCGAAACAACGATACTGTTGGAGCTATCCGACAGAGTAGAGCCTCAATGATGTGGATCTTAAAAATAACGAAGACAGCAAAAATTAGTGCCACAATCATCTACTTCGATTATGATTATAGCGAAGGATTATGATTGAGATTGTCATTCTGTTTCTTAGTGTTCTAGAATTTTACAGGCATTTCTAAACTTCTTTGGAATACTCTTAGAGATTCATAATAACTGCAAAGCATTTGAAATATTGTAGAATTACACTATCCACGTGGAATCTAAAGAAACTTAAAAGTATTACAGGGGAGGAAAGCCACCGGGGAGTTTCAAACTGTGGATGTTAGGGAACTTACCCTCTCCAGAGTTTCTTCTCAGGTCCGACCACCCTTAGTGCCCTTCTTCTTCACCCCTCCCTCCCTAAAAGGGTTCCCTTTTTCGGGGTTATAAGCACATAAGATTTTACTATCGGCCATGGTGCATTAATGGATAATGAAGAAACACATGAAATTTCAATTACATGAATGTAACGTCCGTAAGTTTCAAACCATTTTAATATCTAGTTATAGAACTCATATAGGCATAGGATGGACCAGAAATAATGTTTCCCAAACAGGGGACCGCTTGTGGTATAGTGCATCTGTGCTATGACACTGCCTTAAAAAGAGGCGGAAATGCGATTTTAAAATATTTTCATACTCCTAAGACGGTCAAGCTTATTATTATTCAAGACGCAATACAAATTCTTGCCTATCAACAGAAAACCACAAGTTCTCATTTTGCACACTGTTATTTTACTATTCTATGGATTCGTGTCATATGAAATCTGGCACGAAACTACTTCTTTCTCTTCAGGAACTTAGAGCTTCAGCGAAACTGGTGCGGCGAAGGGATAGGAGAAATCCATGCTGGTTAGTTGCTCGCATGCCTATCGTTGGCAGTACATGCCGATCAGAAGTACCAATGTTGCACACACAAAGACCAATATGCTATATTGAAATATTACAGTCAAGCCACTTATCAATAAGTATAAAATTGTGCAATGTAGTATTAGCTAGCGGAAAACTTTGTCTTTGTATCACATTCGTCGTTTCCCCTTATTCATACTTAAAATTGAATTAATCTTTGTAATACCTGCATTGTACAGCAGACAATTAAAAGTAAGCTTGGCTTCTGATGGGAGTATTGAATACTCTAGAGTGTATTAGTACCGCAGTGTGATATTTTATTTATTTAATTAAGACCGATAAAGTAAGAATTGTTTTGAATGAATGAATTATTTAGTGTGCATATTCCAAAATTTTACAATTTACAACTTTTGGCTACATTTATTTGTCTTTACCTTGTTGCTACCTTGGCTTACATGACACCCTGGTCTTCTGCTGTGCCAGGTAGCTCTTATCCTCCATGCCTCCTTGTTACTTAATTAGCCCCGTTCTTCCCTCCCACACCCCGCGCCATCTTCCTTTCTTATATTCTTTATATTTCTGGCCCATTTTTCTTTTACTTTCTGCAAGAACTCACCAATACTTCTTACCTTCTTTTCCTCCTTTCCCGTTAACATTTTTGTAGTTACTATCCTCTTCTCTACTTTCTCCCATTTTTCCTCCCAAACCTTTTTTCTCCACATTGCAACCTCCTCGCATTCTGTTACATAGTGTTCTATGCTTTCTTTTCTCCCACACAATTCACAAATTCCCTTTTCCCTACCTCTTATCCCTCTTAGAGATACTGTTCCTGTTCTCATCCAAGCTAACCCTTCTCTCTCTTGCCTAATGAAATAATCTACATATGCTTCTCTTCCCCAATTTCTTCTTATTTGCTTGTAAAACTGTAATGATTTCATATTTTCTAGACTTCCCCATATTTCCTGCCTTTCTATATCTTATTCTGTATTTTAAAAATTTACCGACATCGCTTGTATTCCTTTTCTCTAATCTCCATATATCTCCCATTCCTATTTTTTCCATAATCCCTCCTATCTCTGCCCACCAACTATTTGAATTCTCTAATCTCTTTTGCTGTCTCATGCATAATTTCATAATTTTCCCTTCTTCTTTGGCCAAACACATACCAAAATTTTATTATTCTTTCCATTATTATTCCATTTCTTCTTGTCTTTCCTAATTCTACTAAAGCTACTTCCCTAGGTGCTGATCTTGGTAAGCCTAGCAGCTCTTTACAAAACCTTCTGTAGTTTTGGTAAGATAGCCCATGTTCTATAATATCATTAGTGGACAAGGTAAAACTGAAATACATGGAAAGACTTGCTTCTGATCTGTAGGTACATAAATATATAACATAGAAAGTTACGCGCATAAGAATTAAATGGACATTTACACGAAAAATATATGGTTGTGTGTATGTGAAGTCAAAATGCTTTACTCTGATTTCTATGCATTTTTAGCGCCGGTAACCACTAGTCAGAAAAAAATCAATTCACGCTTGTGGAAACATTAAGGTACCTGCGGGAATACCTTAAATTGATAAGCTGTTCTGTAATTTATTTGTAAATTTTACGGTAGCTCGATATCTACTAGAGGAAAAGGCGGCCAAACTTCCGTGTCCGACGGACGTAATTGGTTCCGCGATGTCGTAGTAGGTGGCGCTTAGTGGCACTCGATGTGCCGTGAAAAAAAAAAAAAAACGTCGCTATTATCGGTCATATACATATTGCAAAATTTAAGTAAGCATCTATTGAACTGTTTCTTTCATTCACTCTCGGATATCTCCTACCCGTTTGTTAAAGGATAATCATATAAAATAAAACCACGAAGTGAAGTTGGTACAAGTGAAGTTGGTTGAAGTACATTCATGCTTCAGCTGCCATTGTAACCAGGGAACAGTGCATTACGTATTCAGCATGAGAACGTGCTGCCTGGTAGCACGCTTCAATTTGTTTCAATCACTTGCGTAAGATGTCTCTGTGTGCTAAATGTGAGTTGTAAAACAGATTATTTGTGGTGGTCCAACTTGTTAAAACTCCTTGGCGTATATCATGGCCCTTAACTGACCTCACAGATAATCAAGGAGTACTTGTTCTGATGACTGTGTGGTCATTCAACACAAGCTCAATAGCTCGCTTAGATGATAAACGGGGTTTACATTTGAATGTAGTTGAGTGAATTTTGCTTCTCTTTCTTTAAAAAAGCACAGTGCAGTTGTATTGAAAAAGTAATAATTTTACAATGTAAAATAGCTACAAGTACTTTTATTTTATTCTTAAAGTTTCGTTAAAATATAATACATCAAAGAATCGAAATTCAATAGCGGGAACTACAGCTTTGGTAGCACTAACCAAATGCCTCTACCTACTCAATACCTTATATGCCTATAGAATATTGTGAAATAATTTATCTTTCATTTGTAGAGTTTAGATGGACATACGGAATTTAACTATACTCCACAGGAGAGTAAGTCTCCGAGGGACGAGACGCAGGGGGTTGGCGAAGGTTCCCACACCCTCCATGGACAGGTTTATGACACCCCATGTCAGTACAGTTACAGACCATTCAAAAACATTCTGACGGCTTCTACTTTTGTGAATGAATCTTCTCGGTTCTAAAGTACAGAGTGAATAGGACACATGTTTTTTAACGGTCTGCTCCCTGTGTAGCAGGGTTCTCTGCCACACGCATTCCCTGTCCTTGTCCCACAGCACATTCCTTACAGGGACCTTCTTTGCATTGCTATACTATTTGGGGACTTAACCTGAGTAACCGAGCAATGTGACTCAGGTGATGACAATTGGGACCCGCATTCAAGAGGTCCAGTGTTTGATCCGCGATAACCGACGTAACCGACAAAAATTTGCGCGGTTTTCCTTGGACACTAGGCAAATTCTGGATTGGACTTCGCGTCTTTTCAATGTGGTCATTTCAGGGTAAAAAGTATCTGAGAAGGGCAAATGTTGCGCTGCTGTGAGGGGAATTTGCTGTTTTCGCTGTGGTAGTGACGTTTTAGTTCTGTTCTGTTGGAGTGGGGTGGTTCATGCGATTGACGACTGCGGTAAAAAAAAAAACTGGACCCGAGATACAGAATGTCCAACTAGCCCGAGTTCCGGTACACCCCTAAATTGCTCCCATCTCATCCCTTCCTCTAAAGGATATGACATGCAATAGCCTGTCTGTAGGTGATATGGAACCCTTCTACTTCTAGTCCAGCCCAGTCCAGAGAGTGATTACTAAATGTGCGTTTAATATCCGGAAGCATACTAAAACATAGTTTGAAAACATAAAAAAAACTTAATAAATGGATCAGGTGAAACAATGAAGGATCGGTGAAAAATAATAACGGACAGACTAGAAGATATAGTTAGGCAAACGTTATGTACCTACTCATATCAAGGTTAAAACTGATTTCTACAAACAACAGAAATTCGATTTAGGGAGATGATAAGAATGAAAGAGGACGGATTGCTTGATTATGTTCGGAAATTTGGAAATTGAGGAATGAAAGAAAGAATGTTGTGAAGAAAAGATGCAAAATGTAATTCTAAGGACGTTGAAATTCATCTGTTTTAGAACGTTCGGGTACGGTTATCGAATAAAACAATTGGTTAGTGAAAAAGAGCTAAATGGAAATAAAGATCTCTCAGTGAGCAACCTTTTAAATACAGTCAGTATTGAGAAGCATGGGAAAAATGTTATAGAGTGAAAGAAAGAAATAGAAGTACGCGATGTACATGGCACTGGAAGGGTGGACCTTCTGCACTTTAAAAATTTAAAAATTGTTGTGGTTTTCTACAATGATGAGCGCCAGAACCAATACCTGCCAAATAAGAATGTAATATTAGCCTAGCGTTTATATTAATAAACTATATATAAGAGAATCAAAACTCTTAACAAAACACTTTTTAGTAAATATACTACACAAGGCATTAAGGGGTTAATTTAACCTAAAATTTTAAATTTAGCAGCAAAGCTAAAAGAAGCTTACTTTCGAAATCAAATATTTTACTTTCTTACTTCAGCTTAAAGTAAACTGCTATTCACAGTCTAGATTACTGGAAATTTTGGGAATGAAGTTACATTTAAAACAATGAAACCTGTGCCCTGAGTTCTGTATCATATCCATGGAAAAGTTCAACGTAATTGACTCCCAAGAAAATTATTCATTCCTCTACGGTTCAAGTGTACCTCACGCCACCATTAATCTTTCGTAGAAAAGCCTGCTATTATAAAATAGGCAGCAACAATTTCTAATGATCTACGACTATTAAAGAGTTATACTATATTCACCTCCTAGTTTAATTCCTCAGTCACTAAAGCGTTCAATGTTTTATTGTTGCATTATGTTGTCATCAGCTACATGGGCATTAATTTTGGAAATTGGATGGAATTATCATGTCACTATAATCTTTGTACGAAGCTTGAAATTAGGCAAAGGACACATTTTTCGTATACACGCAAAATCAGAAAGAGACATAAATACAAAGGCATACAATGTTCAAGTTATTTGTGTAACCAAAAGTTTAACCCACTACTCATTAATAACGACATCTCACGATATTCGCGAATGAAACCTGAATAACCTTCATTCAGCTGTTTTGTCAAAGTTTTCCCTACTTTTAGAATATGGGATACTGGGTTTTCAGCATGGAATTAAGTATTTTACAAATCCTAAATGAAGTAGAGATAAGAATGTTATTTGTCTTTAATATCTCAAGCAACACGACCAAAAGTGTGGAAAGAAATTGACATTTACATAGCAAGGCGTGGAAGTTAATCGGAAAATATCTGAATCAACGGAGTTGTTTACGCAAGCCTAACGTACATACATGACAAGCCAGTGTATGTATACTCTGTTCAAATACAGTTATGTCTTCGTGCATCGCTAGGCGCGAGAAATTATATACAGCTGATTAAATAGTGTGACAAGGAGAAACAATAGGGAATCAAAATTCATTTGATTCAAACAACAAAACGGGCGACTACAGTAGTAATTTACACTTGCATATAAAATTATTCACTAACGTTCCATAACAGAAACACAGCTCCCAAATGCTTTATTTGTGTTTCATCACTTACTGTACCCCAGGTTACTAATATTTATTCTAGTAAACAAGATAACAAGCGAATGCAGCACTCGTCAGTGAAGAACAATATACTTCAACGCTTTGCCACGTTAACAGTATAATAGTATTCACTTAGTTATCACCACGTGACTGTTTCCTTTGGAATGACTTCTCAAAGAAAGATAATCTTGCAGAGACTAGAATTAACGTTCAACAAGGATATAAAGTCATGTACGTCCAATAATATAATCAACGGTGCTTATGAGACACAAAAGGCTTTAAAAGGAAAACAGAAGCCAAAACCTCTAAGATCGATGTATTTTTTAAAAAGAAATAAAGAATTACTTTCTTCCACGTTGGTATATTTTATTCCATTATATTAGGTAACTAATTCAATGATGCGGCATTGCAAGATATTGCCTCCTACATGTGAAAATAATCTAATAGATGATCCAAAACTAACGAAATAAATTAATGAGAACGAATATGAAGAAGAGAAAGAAGTTGCTGCTGCATCAGTTGCATTTGAAACACATTTTGGAATTACTCTCAAAAGTGAAACAGTGGAGGAACATTCAGAAGGAAACAGTGAGTTAATAAAGACCTAGGAAATACTTCTTGACATTGAATGTTAATAATGGGGCACTAAATAATAATAATAATAATAATAATAATAATAATAATAATAATAATAATAATAATAATAATAATAATAATAATAATAATAATAATAATAATAATAATAATAATAATAATAATAATAATAATAATAATAATAATAATAATAATAATAATAATAATAATAATAATAATAATAATAATAGTAATAATAATAATAATAGTAATAATAGTAATAGTAATAGTAATAGTAATAATAATAATAGTAATAATAATAGTAATAATAATAGTAATAATAATAATAATAATAATAATAATAATAATAATAATAATAATAATAATAATAATAATAATAATAATAATAATAATAATAATAATAATAATAATAATAAATATAATAATAATAATAATAATAATAATAATAATAATAATAATAATAATAATAATAATAATAATAATAATAATAATAATAATAATAATAATAATAATAATAATAATAATAATAATAATAATAATAATAATAATAATAATAATAATAATAATAATAATAATAATAATAATAATAATAATAATAATAATAATAATAATAATAATAATAATAATAATAATAATAATAATAATAATAATAATAATAATAATAATAATAATAATAATAATAATAATAATAATAATAATAATAATAATAATAATAATAATAATAATAATAATAATAATAATAATAATAATAATAATAATAATAATAATAATAATAATAATAATAATAATAATAATAATAATAATAATAATAATAATAATAATAATAATAATAATAATAATAATAATAATAATAATAATAATAATAATAATAATAATAATAATAATAATAATAATAATAATAATAATAATAATAATAATAATAATAATAATAATAATAATAATAATAATAATAATAATAATAATAATAATAATAATAATAATAACCAACTTATGATTCCTCTTAAGTTGCTTCTGTGTTCTCTCACTTAAAATTATAATACAGCTTCCTATACAGATATCACTATGAACATTGTGAATGTGAAGTGAAACCATTAAGAAGGTATTACTTGCAATTTTTCTGAAGTAAAACTTGCAGAAATTCCCCAGTCGTTTAACATTTTTAAATATGTAGTAAAATAAATGCATTATAAACTAAAGCAGGAGAAAGATGCTCTTTGTTGGCTCTATAACGAAGCCACAGGACACTACTCCAACCATTTTAAACCTATAAGTCTCTTTTACCCAAACCGCTTGTGTTTGGTACAAGTAGCACCGTGTTTTCGGCTCAAAGAATGGCTTAAGAGCACGATCCGAAATCTAGGACATAAGACTAACGTTCAAAGACTTTTTCCCCTTGGATAAATATACTATTTTTTTTGAAAACGAAATGTTCGCTACTATTCAATGCAAATATAATGAAAGCTTATACTGGTAAACAGATCCTTGCTTTCTCAGATACTCAGGCTGCACCAATTACTCTAATGCACGATTCAAATGGGATACTTTTTGTCCCCGAATGCTACCAGGACAGCAACCAATCGAAGTCCTTCGGTATTGCCATATGCATCCCTCTTAAGTGGGGTGTGACGAGTGCCAACTGAATTCATCTCTAATAAATACTATTTACGCCAAAAGAAAACTTCAAATTTTGAAAAACCTGATCCAAAAGTAAGGTAGGGAGTAATATTCGTAACACAATCGTAAAACTCCATAGTTTCGGCTCAAATAGTTTTCACAATGCAAATAAACAAAATGCCAATATATTATAAGTACGCTTCCGCGACAAAGCACTGTAATAGTCTTCATTATTGGTTGGTATGTGTGTAAAGATATTTGTGATTATTCAGAACTGAAATGTAAACTATTGACTATGTGCTAACATAATTGCTTTGAACAAGCCAAGGTGATAGTTAAATTCGAAAGAGAGCAAACAGTTCTCTTCCTGTTATCCTGTAGAATATTCTTTCTGTAGAACGTGAGCTGTCGCATGATATGTTTATTATTGCTCCGTAATCGATATAGGTTTTATTTACCATATGTAGCTTAAATGAGCGTTATTCAATTGTTCTTTCGTTTAATAAGTAGGAAAATGAGTATCAGCTGGATCAACTTGCAATTGAAATGGGGCACGAGGTATTTCGCCTGCCCCCTTACCACTACCAATACAATCCCATTGAGTTATCGTGGAGTAAAATAAAAGGATGTGTTTGAAATATAAATAAAACTTCTAAACAAACTGAACTTGAGCGTGTTATTCACAAAGAAATTGACAATGTAACACAACCAAGACTGGGAAAACTGCATGAAGCGGCTTCTCGAAAGAAATAGCATATGACGAAATTTTGGAGCCTATCGTAAATTTGCAAGACTCAGACGAAGAAAGTGACAGTGAGATTTTTCTCCTGACTTAAGTGGCATTGATCTGGATATGGATGAACCACTGTCAGTTCCATATTTGATGAGAAAAACCAGGTCATTCACAAACTACAATTATAATCACAGCATTTATAGCATATGCATAATACGCGAGTATGCTAGTTCCAACTCATAATTTAACAATTGCATTATTATAAAAGTTTGGAAAATTCAGTTTAGATTTCCTTATGTCTAGTGCCAGACTTAGTGTGCGATATAGAGGGAAATGCGAAGAGTGGGGGATAACGAGGAACCAACGCTAAGCAAGCAAACGCATTTCATTTGCTGCAGACCAGAAATCCTCCGATTTAAAAAATATAATAATTAGTCATAATTAACGTCAGGACTGGTTTTAAAATGCCTAAATATGCTCCCAAGCTTGGCAAATGATAATGAAGTTCAACTCATCAGGTTGTCCGATTATAGTGGCATAAAGGGAAATGATAAGGTCATTGAACTTGCAAGATAAGGAGCTGCTTCATAACTTATTGGAACAGAGCCGTCTATAAGAAAACATTTCTATGTTTAGTAAGA
Source organism: Mantis religiosa (assembly GCA_030765055.1). Lineage (NCBI taxonomy): Eukaryota > Metazoa > Arthropoda > Insecta > Mantodea > Mantidae > Mantis > Mantis religiosa. The sequence continues at coordinate 96,858,140 of CM060948.1, read as the reverse complement.
AAGGTAATTAAAAATGGATCCAAATTAGTGTGACGATCTAACTATGGATTGTAAAAGCTAAGGAGCACATGACCAGATCGGACACGGGGGGAATTACTCAGGGTAGGAAATGCATGCTTTACGAGAGGTTGGCATTTTCTATTAGGTTACAAAATAACTACCAAAGATAGGGGTAACATTATGGAGAGCCAACAGGATACTTACGAGAATGGGCACCACCACTTTAGTTTGCCTGCAACTAGCCGACCACTTGGAGCAGGATGCTGCCTTGAGGACGGGGCTGCCCTTGTTAGGGCGCTGCCTCAGAATCGAGGCAAGCAAATTGGAGCGTCACGTCCCGTGTCGGCGATGCTGCGACTACGGACACTGCGCCTCCACGTGCACCGAGTGCAGAAGCCACGATCTACGGCACCGACGCAGATACTGTGCAACCTGCAATGGCGTAGGCCATTTCACAGGTCAGCCACAGTGCCCACGCTACCCCAGACCGAGGCATCCAATACAAGGTAACACAGCGACGACCAGGGAAGATATACCTCACTCACCTCCTACATCAGCAGCAGCACCTACCACCCTTCCTCAAGATGGCTTGAGGGAAGCCCTTCAGGTACTTCGGAGGGAGGTGGAGAACATCGGAGCCCGGCTCACCTCTGGAGAACTCCATCACAGCTACACAGTCCTCCAGAGAAGCAATCCATGACCTCCACTCGGAGGTGCTCAACATTGCGCCACGGCTTGGACAACTGGAAGAGATAGTCACCGCAAACATCACAGAACACCCCTCAGAGCAGACCGACCAACTTAGGAGGCTAACAGCAATCGCCCAACGCTCTGCAGACAACACATCTGAACTTCAAACCCGGCTAGATCTGGTACAACAACATCTACTACAACTCCACAACAGTGACAATGCTTCATCTGTGAATCGAAAGCTCTCACGGCTGGAGGAGAGTCACACCAACACCGACGCCAAACTAGACCAGCTCCTACAACTGCTCCACCGCCTGGTTGAGCATCAACTTCAAATCAACACCGAACTTCCTACTGTCTCCCTTCGTGAACGCGCAAGAAGACATTATGCTCCCAATCCCCAACAATAAAAGTCCACTAATCCACTAAATAAAGTACGCATAATCCTCTTCGTGCCATGCTCAGGACTTCGGTCATGGTCATGGCCAAGGAATTCAACTCCTACGCGCTCCCGCACATTGTGCAGCAGCATTTAAATTTACGCTAACATCGGAGGTGCTAATGCGGGACTCCACAACTGGCAGGAGCATAACTGCCATCCCTTACCCCTTTCCTACGTCACTGCAAATAAATTTTGTTTTTGTTAAAAAAAATTAATATTACAATCCACTTAATAAGAACATTTACTAAAATAATTAATTAGATAAATGGTCCTTCGGGCAGTTACCTTGCCCAGTTAGGGCATTCCGCCCTATCAGTTCAAACACCTGCACACAAAGAGAGTGAGATTCATACTTTACATTCAGTTATACCAGAGCTGGAGGAGTGGGGGGAGTGATGTCACACATACTACTGAAGTCTCATGAACTATTATTTGAATTAATTAATACAGTCACTTGTGACAATATGCCACTGTAAATACTTAATTAAAACACAGGGAAAGAGTATTATAAAACAATTTATAAAACAATGTAAACAAAAGAGCTGGAAACTCATTTAAATGTAACACACTTCATCTTAGAACATTTATTGCACTTCTCACAGAATATTTTCCCGAGTTAAGGCATCTAACATGATGGAAGTGTTTCAGGTTAACTTAGATTGTAGATTATGCAGGAAAAAAACTAAAACTGCCCAACATATTTTATGTTCCTATGGGCTGTTAGCCTGCAGCAGCTATATTTCTTTTGGGGAAATGTTTTAGAACCCGAAGAATTTGAAACCATGTGCAGGTAACACAATAAGCCCAAGATTGTACTGCGTTCGGGAAATTTTTTCCGGGAAAAATGAATGGATGGACATTTTTTGTTGCAACTTTGTGGGTGGTAAGCTTCATTATTCCAAAGATTGTACAGAAAATTTGAATGTGCTGCAACATAGAGTTCATCGTTAACAGCCATTTGAACTGGTCAGTGTGATGACTGAGACTGAAAATGGAAAAACAGAGTTTCGTGCAGTTATTAAACATTTGCATTTGTAGGGCTGGACTGCCGTACAGGTAAAAACTAAATTGGATGAAGTTCATGCAGACTCTGCATCAACATTTAAGACCATTTACTTTTGGATCAATGAATTTAAACGTGGTCGTAGAAGCACCGGAGATGAATCGCGCTCTGATCGCCTGATGGAGATCACCACGCAGGACACTATTAAAAAATCCACGGTTTGGCTATGCAAGACCACCGAATAAAAATTCGTGGGATTACTGAGACTATAGTCATCTCAACTGAACGATTGCACAATATCCTGCGTGAACGTTTCGCAATGAAACAGATGTGTACAAGATGGGTGCCGCGATTGCTCACAGTGGACCAAAAACGCATCTAGAAGAACACTTCTACCGAGTATCTGGCGATGTTTAATCGCAATCCGCAACAAGTTTTGCGCCAATTTGTGAGTGTGGGTGAAACTTGGATCCATCATTACACACCAGAATGAAAACAGCAGTCAAAACAATGGACAAAGGCTGGTGAAAGTACACCAAAGAAGGCAAGGACCATTTTGTCATCTGGTAAGGTGATGTCCACTGTTTTGGGGGATTCTCAAGGAATACTCCTCATAGACTGCTTGGAAAAAAGCAGAAACATAATTGGAGACTATTATGCTTCATTGTCAATGTGAGTTGACTGAAAAGAGCCCGAGTTTGAAACGTAAAATAGTGTCTTTTCACCTGGATAATGCAACACCGCACACATCAGCAATCGCAATAGCGAAAGTACATGAGTTGGGCTTTTAATTGGTTCTCCAACCACCTTATGCGCCAGACTTAGCCCCAAGTGACTTCTTCCTGTTCCCAAACTTGAAAATTTGGCTTGGTGGCAAGAAATTCTCATCCAATAAGGATGTGATAGTCACCATCAACAAGTATTTTGCTGACCTTCCAACGGGATGAAAAATCTGAAACATCGCTGGACAAAGTGTATGGCCATGAATGGAGACTATATCCAGAAATAAGGCGAGACGTTCACGGAAAAAAGAATATTCTTGTTTTTTTACCAGACTTATCAAATGACCTATGTATTCTTAATTATAAAGACATAACTTCCTTCATCAGTTAAAAGGTACGTAACTGAGCAATTTTAAAGCAGTATAATCTAAAGCTGTCTTTGTTTTTAAGCATAAAGTCATATGCGTACTTCATCTTTTTCCCCTCGCAGTCACGAGGTGGGTATGGTCATGGTTCAGCGGCGTTAGTACGCACGAGTTGAATTAGAACATGACTGTTCTATTGAACTTTAGGGTTATCTGGCTCTGAGGAGCAATTGAAAACAAAGATTTGAATGGAAATATTGCGTATGAACTTATCGTTGATTATAATTATAGCTAATTACGTAAATAAGAAACACAGGTACTTCACAATATAAAAATGTACTACCTTATAAGCACAATACGAGGTTTTAGCTGGCGGTACCATGTTCAAGTGGTTAAACCACTCACATTTTATCAAAGTGGTCCAGATTTCCATTACAAGTGACCCATTATGGATTTGTGTTGGACAAAGAGATGTGTTCTCCGGGTTCTTCGGATTTCTCCGCCATTCATTCCTGCAACTGCCCCATCTTCACCTTTCTTTCATCCATTTCGCCCTCATTTCATATCAACTTCTACCTCAGTTTCATACCAAACGTCAAGCTGGTCTCTCATCATGTCTTCTCTCTTTCTCTAACCCTACATGTTCCCAGTTGCCCATTTGTAGAATAGGATGGAGAGAACTTAAGGAGTGGATCCGGCCCGTTGACCAGACTGAACTTTTTTACCTATGCCTCAAGTGGAGCACCCTAGGGAGGAAGGATGAGGTGAGAGGAGACTAGGAGCAGCCGACCCTAGGGAGCCAGGACAGAGCTGAGGGCAGGGTTTCTACCATTGACCAGTTTGAAACCCTCCGGCAGCCTAGTACAACCGGCATCCCACCTGCATGGTCCAGAAGCAGCCCACTAAGCTGATATTCAGGGGAATGTAATAAACCTATCCAACATTCGCCTGGCGACCCAGGGAAACCCCCGAAAAACCCATGGGTTAGATACGCCGGCCACGGGAACCGAACCTAGACCTCCCCAATGCCGGCCATGACAAAACCGCCTGAGCCATACCGCTCGGTCACCCATATGTAACTCAAGGGGGTGAAACCGGGGAAATAAACCGGGAAAGAAGAAAAAAAAAACCATTATTTTAGTTCCTCTTTTTGGGAAAGGTCCGGATATTTCCTTTTCGGCGTTTTGTTTCAAAATTCCTTTTTAATTCCGGTGATGTGTGAAGATAATGTGTCTGCATTCGAAATGTTATGCTGGTATTAAATTCCTGGTAAGGATAAATCATCTGCTTGGGGTTACAAATGGAGCGTGACGTTCATTCTTTAGTGCTCCGTATTCACTGCGTTAACAGGCACTGGAATGATGAATGATTCTACAAGTACTTCCTTTACCCGAACGACTGATACGCACCCGATTTTGTATCAGTGTTGTTTACAAGACATTTAAACTTTGAATCCACAACTTCCGCTGCTAACCGTGACGTCATAACCGCCAATATTAGCAACTGAGTATAGTAAATATGGTGAATTGCTTTAGTATGAAATAAATATGTTAAATGCTTAAGGTGCTGATTGATGTAATGCCTTTGTTCTACATTTCCGAAGATCCATGCATAAGTTTTGCATTGCTCATGCTGATAAAGTGACTTATATTTATTTAAATTCCGATAAAAGTAACACTATAATATATTAGTTCACCAACAAGTAGTATGCCCGCCTCGGTAGCGTGGTGGTAGCACGTCTGCCTCACGTTCAAGAGCTCCTGAGTTCGAATCTCGGTCAGGGTGAGTTATCTGGATAAGGTTTTTTCCGGTGTTTTATCTTATCCTGAAAGACTAATGTCGGGTAACTTTAAGCTCTATGGACCCGGGGCTCATTTCAGCATCATTTCACCCATTCCATTCATCGTCCGATATGACTTAACGTTGAAGGACGTAAATTACAACAAAAAAGTATAAAACTAATAAAAGCGGAAATAAAGTGTATATCTGTATAGTGAAAGCCCGCCTCGGTAGCGAGATGGTAGCGAGTCTGCCTCACGTTCAAGAGGTCCCGAGTTCGCATCTCGGTCAGGGTGAGTTATCTGGATAAGGTTTCTTCCAGGGGTTTCCCTTATCCTGAAAGACGAATGTTGGGCAGCTCTAAGCTCCATGGACCCTGGACACATTTGATCATCATTTCATCCATTCCGCATTCCATTCATCGTCCGATATGACTTAACATTGGAGGACGAAAATTACAAAAAAAAAAAACTGTATAGTGAAGGACGAAGGATACAATCCTAGACACAGTGTAAAGCACATTAGTGGAAGGCTTCCGGGTAATACCAAAGAAAAGCGATTGAAGAATCTTGAGAATTTAATCTATCAACATTTTCGAATATGCAGGTACGGCAATAAATGCTCGATTAGTGGACCAACCAGGGAGTATAAACCTATATAAGGAATTATAAAATTAGCCGAGAATATAACCAATGGGAATATTAGAAGAAACGCCGATATGAAATGGAAGTATAGGTGGAATTACTTTCACAAATCTCAGACACAAGGGTCAGGGAGGCCCCAGACACATTGGACACTAGCTCACCAGAAAGACACGTCGCGTTGAGTAACATACAGACAAGCAGAAATTCGTAGCGTCAATATAATGTATCACAAATTTACCACAATTTAGTAAAGTGTATTTTTATATAGCTCACTTAAGGGACATACGATTAAAGTTAAAGAGGAAAACGCTTTCAAATGAATATAACATAGTTGAATGCTACTTTCGTACCAGCATTAAAATTGGTGCGACATATAAATATAATTTAAACAGCTGCATAGAGGAGTTTAAGCAACGCTATCCAGCATTCAGACCAGTCCCTCGGAGCGTAATGTTGTCAAAAGTGGCCAGATACTGTCAAATTGACATACTTTATTTACAACATAAACGTCTTACATTTTATCAGTATACGATATAAACTTTTTATCATTCTCAAGCTTAACTAAATTGTCTATTAATGTTTGTATACTTTTGTATTTTAAAACCAATAGGTGCATCAAACTTTTCCAAGATACAGGATCACTTACTCGCAAAAAGAGAGACACTTGAGGCTATAAAGTGACTAGTCCCAATCTAGAATAAATAAATAAATAAATAATGTTATTGCATAATAAGTAATGCATACCTTCTCGCAATATAGGCAGTGTTTAAGAGGATGAGAGAAAGGAAATAAAATAAAATGGATACATAAGACTATGCACTAGAGATATTTTCTTGTTTAGACTTGGATAAAACCTTTGTACATATTGTAACACTAATTTATTTTTTATTCCTAGAAAATGTTCTGCTAATTTTCTGGTCTATAATGAAGTTACATTGTGAGGAAACTGTGGGTCATAGAAAAGAATTGAGATCAAATTGAAGTATTTCTATATCATGTGACAGGTTCACAATATGCATATATGTCTGCTATAACAGAAAAAAAAGATGTTCATTGTGAAATAAGTGTTCATTGACTTATCATTTTGTATAATATTCATGGTATAGTTTTATGGCTGCATAATTAGCTTTACAGTGCATTGCATTGCAATATATCGCTTTTTAAACAGTTATCGTATCAATGCACCAGGCGATATAACGCACCTTTATATTATGCGGGCAGACCCACCTCTCAAGTAGTATATTTACCTGCCAGTAGAGGAAGGCATCAAAGCTGCTGTTAGCACATCAAATACGATCGCAAGCCGCTAGGGGAATCGTATATAAACTTGCTCCATCAGTGATGCTATTGATGACGTCAAACTTTGCGCGGTAAAATCACAGATAAAACTGAACGCCGTGTATATGCAGCTGTGTATATTGGAGAGATCTAACTTAAACACACGATTTTAATGGTAAAAAATGTTGGTTTGTTTGGTGAAGATAATACACTGTTATTTATTTTTGAACTCAAAAGCTCTAAACAAACCTCGCGAGGAGTATAAGTCGAGGCTAATTATACAAAGCAATTAATTCATTCACCATGCAAAATTTTATAAATACCCTGATGCATCCTGTACGATTCGGATTACAACGGAGGGGATTACGCACTGCGAACAGTCTTGATCTATTGTACCTATGTCCCCAAATGGATCAACCCCGGGAAGAAGGGACCCCAAGAAGAGACAGAGGGCAGCCATCCCAAGGAGTCACGACGATGCAGAGGGCAGGGTCACTACATTTCACTTAGATGGAGACGTCCCCTTTTAGGAGAGGACAACGCGCATTCCCCCCTATTGTGGTTCAGAAGTGGTCCCAGCAGCCGGATCGGAGACGGGCAACCGACCTACCGGTGGAGGAAGTAGTTCACTCAAAGCATATCATCCTGACATGCACCGCCGAGACACCCGCTGGCACTTCTACCCTGAAAGAAGCCACCAGATGTGAGCGGATGTGAAATAATAATGGAGATGAAATGGAGAGACGAAATTCGGCATATCTTGGTCATTTTTCAACTTATGAGATTCGGTTCTTCAAGCTGTGGCCACCAATCCTATTCGATAGCTACAAGTATTTGAAACGTCATTTCTACGTTTAATTCAAGAAACGTTTGTTGTAAGTATTACAGATGTTGTGCATTTTAAAGCTACGAGTAACCGATCTCACCCATCCCTCCCTCTACAAGATTGTGTCGTTGACCGTATTACACTAGTTAGGCCGCTTACACACATCAGACTGGAATTCATTAAGAGGAGATATTTCTGATCCCTCTTTGTTTCATTATTACAACGGCTCTTCTAGTTCATACGGCCTTTACCGGCAGTCAGTTTAAATGGATGACGTAGCCATTCAATGAGCCCCTTGTCTCCCAGTGGAGTGCGGAATTGAACCTCGGACTGCGTGCGTTACTGACTTCGTAAAGAGGTTAATGTACTGTGGCTTTGGAGAACGATATACTTTCGTGTATTCCTATAATGTTCCAACTGTTTTCTACTTTACATTAAATTCCGTCATTTGCGTATTGTGTTCTTAACGTATTACGTGAGATTAGCTTTCATTTACTTCTTTAAAAAGTATGAATACTTTTTTCGATTTAATTAAAAAGTATATGACTATAATCGAGACACTGTGCTGCACAAAATGGTGACATTCAACCCTTCCATTTATCTTTTGCTAAACCTCTGCCAGAGGTAATCATGATAAACTCGCTTCAAAGTACTGACGTCATGCGTAGATATATTGGTGGGAAATGCTGAATAACTTTGAAGATTCTATATATCATCGCTTATTGGTTCATGTTTATGGTTTTCATTTTGTTTCAAGAGAGATGCTATAAGGGCTGAATGGAAACTAGTTAATTACCGGAAATTTTAGGAGAGAAAAGCACTTATTGAGGTCTAGAGAAATGGGTTTTTACAGCATATAATGCAAGCAAATATGCTTCTTACATATACAGTTTCAGGCACTGATCTAAATGTACAACTAACTTCACTGTGCTCCATACAGCATTCGTTAGACGACTCTTGCTGCATAAAATTGCAATGAAATGATGACTGTATAAAAAAGCAACTGGTGTTACATCTAGGTGAACAAAATCGTGTCAATGCAATGCACAGTGGATTGTATTGGTAAGATTTATTTACTCTTTCCTAATCCTGAAATTTGTGTCCATAGGTTCAAGTTCGAGTACCAGAATTTTGGTATCAAACCAATAACTCATCCATGTTCTGTTGGCTACCGACGTTGAGAAACATTTCCTCCAGCTAGTCAGGTAAAATGTTTTCATAATGCTCTTTCACCGTTCATTTAGGCCTCCAATTTATTCGTAGATTAATGCATGTATACCGGACTTGACGTTAAACCATTAGGAGATTGGCATACTCTGGTCTGCTGTGAAACACATGTGTTCCTGCCAACATTAATAAGAAAGGCACTACTTGAAACCAGAAGCGTCTGGACGTTTCCGAGCATTCGAGTGTACAGATTTTACCTTTCCTGAAAAGAAAGAGAACACTTTAGGATATTTTATGATAGTTAAATGATGACAGAAAACTGGTTATTACCATTAAGCTTCCAAACTTCAAATGGAATGATGTTAAATGTTTTCTGATTAATAGGATAGAGTATGAGATAGGTGCACCTAGAAGACGAAACTTCTTGTTCAGTAAGAAATTCTGTATTTCGCTCACGAGTAGTACATCATTTTGGCAAAGGATACGTCATATGAAGTGGCGGGGGAAGAGGTGCAAAGTGATCTAACTCGGAGGAAGGGGGGAGATGATCCATCCGCTCTCTATGCAGGGGAACTGCCGAGAGATCATTTTAAAACTAGAGTCGCTTGCAAAATCTACAACAGTAGTGTGTCGATCTTCAAGTTGAGCAAAAAGCAGTTGCAATGTATAAGCTTGTCCTGTTAGTGATTCTCGGCTTTATTGCCACGGAGAACAGCCTGGCATTAGCAGGTATGTTAAGAGTTCAGTGGAATTTAGCATTGCCTTTTAGGATTAAGTATGGGTTGGCCAATAAATTCTAATGTTTCTTTAATTGAAAGTTGTTCGTGCAAACTGAAAGGTTTTCCTTGTGATTTTTTTGTTGCTATTCCATAGCGAATTATTTGTTATACAAAATAATGCATTAAGTTTTTGTAACCTTGTGTGCCGTTTGTTCTCTTCAGGTAATAAAGTGGAGTGTCCTATCGACACTACTGTCGACATTTTGACAACTTCTGCTTGAGCAGTTTCTGTGGCTTTTGTCACCTCAATTAAATTTAAAAAGCAGAAGGTGTCAAAAATTTCTTTTGGACTTAGTACTACATTTTATTTATCTATAAAGAATAAAATGTATATAAGCATACAAAAACTAAAAGCACACTATTTGGTACGGTATATAATTCTCAAACGAATAACCTTACACTCTTAGACAAGATGTGTCTTGTTTTCCACCCGTAACGATTCATTAATTACAAAAATATTGATTCATATATGTAAATAGTTATATATTGTTCTTCGTGTTGTGCACAGAACCAAGTCTATATAGAGATCATTTTTAGTCTATTATTTATCCTGTTAGCATGTCATGAAAACAGGAATCGCTTTTTATTATGAATAATGTGTAATTCGAGTGTGTGTGTGTGTGTGTGTGTGTGTGTGTGTGTGTGTGTGTGTGTGTGTGTGTGTGTGTGTGTGTGTGTGTGTGTGTGGCACATCAAATTGTTATTTTGGACAGATAACTTATCCTTGAAGTGTACAATTGCTAACCTAAAATTAAAATTCCCTTTTATTGTGAGTGATATAAGTATCTGGCCTACTTGAAGCTCAGCTTAAGAGAAATGGTGTTATACTGTCCTAATATTATAAACAAATCACTCAAACATTTGCCTAATTGTGTCCTTCACCCCCAGATCGAATAATGGCCACTTACCAATAATGACGTATTGAATCTGTCAAAACTTAGGCACATATAATCCGTTCATTCTAATTTAACTTTAAGCCAAAAATTCTGATTATAATGCTTTCTAAAATTTCATTCTGTTGTTGCTTTCTAAGTTAGCAATAGAATGGATTGCGTTTTATCTGAAAGGCATTTGTCTTATATCTAAGCATACTATTTCAACTAGCAGGCAACTAGGTAACAAACGACACCTTCATTAAGTTATATGCAAACATGAGATACAATATAGTAATCATTCCTGTTGTAAATATAGGTTACCTAATTAGACACAGTTTTCTCTGAAACTACCCGGTGGAGGGTGATAAAATTTTTCGGGCGTGGAAATTTTTAGCATAGCTTTCTTCGGAAGGGAAGTAAAGCCCGTGGTCCCATGTCGTAGATTTATGGTGTGTAAAAGAACCTCAAGCCGGATAAATAGACCTCTGAGAAAGATTAAGCAGACTTCCATGCCCAATATATAATCGGACTCTGAAAACCATAGGAGTTAAAGAGCATCCATAATTAAAAACTGAATTACATTTCCCATAAACAACCTTTGGGACTTAGTTAAGTTCATGAGAACTGATAGAAAAGCTACATACTTGAAGTATAGAAAGTGAAGCTACAAACTTGAAGTATAGAAAGTGATTTAGAAATTTGTTTGACAAGTTGTTGACTTCCTGTATGTTTATGGTAATCTCTAAACATGTTGTAACTACCTGCACTTGTTTAAACTCTGGACACATTGTTGCTTGAATTTGAATTACTCTGCAGGTATATACAAGCTGTATGATTGTTGGTGTAAAATATTTCGCATTCTTCCATTATTGAAACTGTTTAAAAACAGTATTATCACCATGGGTGTGAATATCATGAGTTAGAAGAGCAAAATTGCTTGAAGGGCTTCCAAGCATCTCTAAAGCTGCGTTCTGTGCTATTGCGTATTCTCTTACAAATCTCTGCAGTGTTTGTGTTTGGTCAAATTCGGTATAGATATCGCTCTTTCAGAGCATCAATATCCGGAACAGAGATCGAATAAACCAGAGACTTTAAATGTCGTAAGACGAAGGAATCCATTGGATTAAATCAGATCGATCAAGTTAGGTGTAGGTACACAGAATCCCCGCGACCAATTGCAATTCATCTATGTGGAGATTTATCATTTCAGAAATTATATACTCTGAAATGGTCTGGCGCGCCATCGTATAAAAACAACATTCATTGGATTATTCACAGTAGGTAATAATTAAATACTGTAACTAATTTCTGAGAAATTGAAGATGTCTATGTATCTGCGTTCAGGAGCGGAGAAAGGAAATAGGTTCCAACAAGAGATCATGAATAGTTTCAACCTAAACGTTAAGACAAAACCTTCATTAATGTCTGTCCTTTTATGCTTTATGTGATTTTCAAATGTATGCTAAAAAGTAATGAACTTAACACAATCCTTTAACATGTGATAGCAGAAAGTTCTTTGTGAATGAAAATCCGCCACATCTAATTCTTGCATTCGGTGAATGTGCGACTTAGACACAAGATTTTCGTGTAGAATTCTCCAGATAGTCATGTGACAAATCCTTCACTTACTGCAATGCTTCTTGTGCTGTAATGCATTTGTATCCACATCTCAAAGAATTCATTCTTCACGGTGAATGTTTCGTACAGCCTTGGGCTTCCAACTTTCGAAACGCTCCTCTATGAGCCTATCTCGAGCTTTGGTGAATTCGTGAGAATGTTCGGGAATAAGGAAACTGCCTTTTTCTGTAAACCTCACGTGCTCATGGTGCATTCCTACATACAAGGTCTTACTTATCTGTAGTAATATCGCTGTTTCCTCACAGAATACATTTCCTTATAGCTTTCGTGTTCTACCAAAACATCAAAGCAATCAGCGGACAACAGTTTAATTTCATTTATTATTTTGTCTCCAATAAACAACTAAACAAACAATTTAACATTCAGGAGCAAGAATCTAATTCAATTAATAATTATTGATGTCAAAAGAAGCGGAGAATCCTTTAACAATTCTAGAACAAACGCTTATCAGACCGACACCTCTTTACTGTTTCAATATTAGGAGAGCGTGTCCAGAAAATATAATACCAATAAAGATACGTTCTCTATTGAATATAAAATTTCTTAAATGGAAGCAGTATTATTGCGGAAGCTCCCTGACATTTACTGCGTTATCATTTGACCTTCCCAATGTCGTTTCTTTGTTTATTCTTCTAGCTAGCATTATCTTATTTTCAATCCATTCTTTTATGTAGCTGAATAATCAAAATACACTTGGTGTTGTAATCATTAAGCAACCTTCTCTCTGTCGCTTTGAACTTATGTGATGTTTTGTTGCCTAACAAGAAAATAAAACGAAATTTTAATTGCTAGTTTAGGAATGTACTATCTATTTATAACACCAGGATTGCATACAGATTATTGTGATATAAGTGTGGTAAGCGTATATTTGCAGAACAGGGAAAAAGTTTTAAAATGCAAGTGTATTGGGTACTGTTTTTTTTCCGAAGATAGTAAATAATTGAAATATTAACGCGGAAATAAAAACAATTGCTGTGAGATTCAAAAATAGTAACAAGTTCAACTGAGCTAACCTCTGCGAACTGCTGATCGATTAGTGGTTACTGAAAGGGAAATGGCTGCTTGCGCCCAAAGAGTTCTATTTACATGAATGAATTAATTCACAAGTAAATGTAAACAAATACAACAAGACAAAGACAGTAAGATTTAAATTTTAACATTCAATTATAAAATATAGTAATATTCAATGTCTGCAACAGTAAATATACATATTAATAGGTACAGGACTAAACACACGCAGTGCAGGAATTTCAACTTCATTTACATAACAGCATGGGCAGGAAGCGAACAAGAGCACTATCGTAAAAAGACAGCATATAAAACTAGGGTATATCCTTATGCAAAACGTTAAATTCTCACTCATGTGAGAATGACTGCATTAAATACGCATTCTTTTCATAATCTAAAAACTTATACATGTATTACATAAACACTGCATTAATTATTCTTTAACAAATAGTGTATATATGTTAAACGATTACTGACCTAGTAGTGGTTAATTTTATCCCTAGAACTTATACCATCAACAGGAGCAGGGTACCTTATCACCACCACTGTTTGGTAACAAAATAAGTGAGCAAACTTTAAAACAAACGTATTTTATGATGTCATGTTTATAACGTCATGTTTATAACGGTAGTATGTAATATTGTTTAACTATTTCCTTCTTTACTTTTTTCAAAATCACTTTGGATATTTAGAATGAAATAGCATTTTACTTACTGCATTCATTTCGGTCTCTCTGTCATGATATTTCATTGTTTTAGTTAGCTACAGAAATCTGGTCCTTCTTATAGTTGCAGTGTATATGAATTCGCCAGAAATATTGGACCAGAGTTCTGTCACATTCCACCCTCATATATATATATATATATATAAGAAAACTGCTGCATTTTCAAAGATATCCATAATTTCTCTCGATGAAATGATGTCGAGACATTATGAAATAACTTGGCGAATCACATGTAGTAAGTTACTATGATTGCACAAGAGACATACTTAATACTGAATAAGTGAAAAAATGATGACGTAGAACTGCCAGACCAAACCAGAATAAGAAGAACAATAATATAAACAAATTCTATTATTGATACATGCAAAATTAGGGACCTAAAGCTATTGCTGTAGAATCCAATAGCAATCTAAGGATAGAAATACTAGACGTATTATGCATTTCACATGAACTACCGACGCGGAGGGTGTACTTTATGGCATCTTGGCATTTAATTGTTTCTCTAAAAGACCAACAATGAAAACTTTGATAGAAGCAGTGATTTGCAGTAAATATTAACTGCTTGCCTTTAATAAAATAAATTAAAAGAGTTTAAAAATTTCAGAATGTGGGCATAAAGTACCCCCTCAATAGTACTGCTGGGGTTCAACCCGGAACAGGTTCATTCGAGGTTGTAAACCGTCATTGGGTACGTTATCTCAAAATTAAATTTGAGAAAGCCTTATGATTTACATGACAAAATGTGAATCAGTTAGTGAACTGAATGTGCCACAGATTGCCAGGGTAATTTAGGTGATTAGAGCAATAACACTGTGAACCGAAGATCCGTCGTAATCCTAACTATAGCATTGAATTTTTCAGACAAAAGGAGAGTTATTACCCATCTCCAAAACATTAACTGTGCATGCATTACAACAAAGGGAGGGAGAGTTTGACTAAGAGAGTTAGTATAAATTGCAAGAAGAGAGGTTCAGAACGAGGCAGAGCCAGAGAGAGAGAGAGAGAGAGAGAGAGAGAGAGAGAGAGAGAGAGAGAGAGAGAGAGAGAGAGAGAGAGAAAGGGGGAAGGAAGGCGAGGCAATAGGAGGTGCAAAGGAAGAAAAATGAAAGAATCTCAGAATTTAAAAGTTTCCGGTATTACTCTTGCAGGATCTCAATGTGTTTTATTCCAAATGTAACAGGCATTTGAAGAACTGGATGGAATTGCCAAAGATTTACGGAATTCGCTTTTTATATAGACCATTGTCACCCAAAAGCCATGGAAAGGGGCAACAGTATGGTTCCAGGGCAACCTGAATGTACTTTATGAATGTATTACCGACTTTCTTTTAAAACTATTAACATAGTGTTTAGTGCGTCCATACTAGAACATGATGTCATTTAAACCCAAATCTAAACTTTTCATTAAACAAACGGGAGAAATAGTATTACTCTGAGAATGGATGAGTCACAGTACACACTGCAAATGGTTCAGTTGTAGATTGCCCATATTTTCCACTAACTCCAAAAGCCAGATAACTTATCTAGAAGTTCACTTATTCTTTAGACCTTTGACATAATCATGTGACCCCAATTCTCGTGATATTTTTCCAGCACTCTTTTGAACATTCTAAACTTTGGACCTTAATGTTTACGAACAATTTCTTTATTCATTGATCTGTAATGTCTAATCAGAAAAATATTTTCGGCGTGCCGAAAAAACAGTGTTAATGATTACGAAATACAAATTGCAAGTCATCTTTCATAAATGTTTCCAAGCAAAAGAAATCACGTTCAATACAATTTTAAAAACTTAATCAATCGTTTGCCGATTAAAAATGTTATGCACGGATATCGACAACTTTTAATGCCGTTAGAATAACTTTTATAGTTGAGCTTGAGGTATGAAAACCGATCAAAGCTGCTTTTTATCCAAAATAAGGTTAAACGAGTCTTCTCTTATGAACTGTACACTCCTCAATTAGTATAAAGCAGTACAAATAAGTGTAAAATAAGGATACTACTAACGTAATTATTAAAAGGTTAGATTATTAATTTAATAAGGAAATCATGTGGAAATAGGTAAATAATTTGAACAAAAGTTTTCCTTAGGTTAAAATCAGTGATGAAGTAAGGGCTGAAATGTTCATGAGAATAAGAGGTTGAAGGTTACTTTGTGTTTAAGGTAAAGACAATTATTAGACTAGTAGGTAAATAAAAATGATTCCGGTGACAAGAATACCTTAGTTTAAAGGTCAGATCCCAGAAGATCAGTTATTCAGGGTTTAGGAGTTTACACAGACTCATGCATACAAAAGTGTGGAAATTAGAATATGAACAAGGTTCTCAGAATAGACGAGCCATTTACAGTAACGTTTCAGAGGCAAAGAGGAAGCTTTTAATTTAAAAGCTTTAATGATTGGACCACGTAAGTGGCAACGTTGGGAGTGATAAACAGGCAGAATTTAACATACTAAAGGAGCCCGTATTTCTAAAACGTCGACAATCCTATACAAATGTGTATTGTGATTGATTACCGGTAGCCGCAGCGCTTAAACCCACTGTATAACTCGCCCCCGGGTTATACATATTTAGCAGTCATCATCAGGGAATCCTCCGCTCAGCATTTCTGCGATTTACAGCAATATGCGTTCCACATTATTATTACAATAGCTGTTACTTTTTAAACCCTGAAGTGTGGTTGCATCAAAACTTAGCAGATATAGTTTAGTAATTACAATTTCGAATGATAAGATTCAGAATCAGTTTAATTCTTCAAACTCAAAAAGAACGCAACGCGCTTCAAACAACTCATCTTTACGCTCCATTAAATGTATCAGTAAACTTAACTGATGTTATCCATTCTCATCCCACTTGCACATACCCTGAGAAGATTTCATATTTCATCACTAGAACAGCTAATGTAGTTACACGGCAGGACGAGATCAGACACAACGTCAAAGGGATGCACACTTCGGCACGAATATTTACAGAAACCCATTTCGTTCATCTTAAGTGCATGTTATTTCTTTATTATCTCTGTATAGGAATTGTAGCAGTTGACTCTTTCATGTATACAAAAACTAGATTATTTCATATTAAATTCTCAATAGCACAGAAACTTCTTTTTATTTTATTCTGACTATTAACTTGGTCTTGAAACTAAGAGTCCATTTCACAAGAATGTATAACTCCTGCATAATTTTAATATATTTCACTTATCTGTATTAATTCTTGGGCGTTATTAATTTTTACAGAGATAGCACAGAAACTTCTTTTTATTTTATTCTGACTATTAACTTGGTCTTGAAACTAAGAGTCCATTTCACAAGAATGTATAACTCCTGCATAATTTTAATATATTTCACTTATCTGTATTAATTCTTGGGCGTTATTAATTTTTACAGAGTTAAAATTTCAAACCTTCAAAACCAAACATAGCCGAGCGATTTACAATCAAAATCACATTTGTGTAATCCAAGTTAAACACACTAAAAATGTATTTTTACAGAGTTAAAATTTCAAACCTTCAAAACCAAACATAGCCGAGCGATTTACAATCAAAATCACATATGTGTAATCCAAGTTAAACACACTAAAATGTTTATAACTATTTGAATGTATCTATTATTTCCTTGTTTACCTTCTATTGAGGACTTATGTTCCCCTACGATTTACTAGTGGGTGCCTAAGATCAGATACCTGTCGAGAAGCAGATAATATCTAGATCAGAGAGAGTAGCCAGGATGGGTGATCAGCCCGAAGCTTAGTATGAGAGCAGCCATAGCTGCTGGGAATCAAGCTGAAAATGGAATTTGAGCACTTTTTGTTATTCCAGCCAATACAACTAATAATGAAATTAAACATAATTCAATTTAATTTATTATACAATCCAAATAACAAATATAATTTCAGAGGAGGATATGAAATGAAGGCGAAGTGGATTAGGAAAGAGAGAATTATAGAGCAGTTCGCTGAATGAATGGCGGAGGAAACATGAGAACTCGGACAGAACCCTACTAGGTGCCTCTTTGTCCGCCACAAATACCAGGGTAAATGCCTCTCAGGACACAAAAATGTATCAACGCAGTAATTTAGATTAGGATTCAACGATGCAAGTGCTCATTAAAAATACTCACTAATAAGACAAGGATGAGTCACGTACAGGTTACCAGTATTTAAGATCACAACATCTAAAATGATGTAGCTCTTATTTCTAGTTTTATCCAACGGCACCTTAAAGCTACCGTATTATTTAAAAATATTTCCACCGTACAACTGAAAGCCAGTCTGGAAATGAAGATGAAGTTATGAAGGAAATTATTTTGTTAAGCATGTTACTGTCCAGATGGACCGATTACATTTATCCATAAATAGACACATATCACCTGCTAAATGCTGACTTTACTGTACAAAGTAAATTTATAAACATGATGGATAGAGTCAACATGAAAAATTCAATGCCATGGCCGGGATTTGAACCACGGATCTCCTGGTTTCCGTCCAGTCGCTCTTAACCTTTGAGCTACCATGGCCAACGTGCCGTCCTGACATTAAATTCTCCAGTTGACTCGTATATGTCCCCGGTAGACCATTAGGGGCTCTCGCATCCGAGATACACCGTTTGTGGCGACTTACTATTGTAAGTACTTAAGTCCCAGGCTTCATCATTTAACTCTTATTATTTTAGTTAATTGATGGAAATTAATCATTTCTCCACACTAGCCTTATATCCATCAAATATCTTAGCCTATATACGGCTAGTGTGGAGAAATGATTAATTTCCATCAATTAATTAAAATTTATAAACCTGAATTACCGGTGATAACTTCCAGTAACAGTGTGACTGGATTGCTTTATGATTAATATTCTTTCATGCCTTTGTGTGTAGAAGCTACCGACGGTTTCGTCCATAAGCAATGGTGACCATCGAGATACGAAAGTCCGTCGTCCCATGTAACTAAATGCTATTTTGTTGTTGAAAATATTCCCAAATATTTCTTTTATAACTTTACATTTGCTTAATACAAAGATACGTTTAATAAATTACAATACTATTCCCATATTTTAAAATTAGGTATCCAAGGCATCTGACACCTTTTGGTATAGAAGTAATCCTTGGTTACTCGTATTTAATGTGCAAAGCTTAGCCAGCTATCCTGTTAGTTTTACCGTTTTCCAACGAAAGAATTCTATTAAAAAAGAATTAGACGCAAAATACCGCATGGAATAATTCAGTGTCAGTTACTGAATGCTCTTAACATGTCAGAGAGCAAATCTCTCCTTGCTGCAGACTCTGGGAGAAGAGCTGAGTGAGGAACCATGTGGCTGTTGAGGCAAGATTAAAAATGAAGATACTGCTAAACTAAAAGTAGCAAGGCTACGCCACTGCTACAAAGGAGGACCAAAGTGCCATTTAAGTTGTTCGATTAAAAAGGCACCTTTTGTTTTTGCATCATTCTTTAAATCACATTTTTAAGAAAATTTCCTCCTCTTTGTGCATGCAACTCTTGCTTTGAACAACGTTTTGAAACCGCTGTGTCATTTAAATAGCACGCATGGCGAACATAATAGTCATTTTTCTCACATTCAAATTTATTGCTATTTTTCTATCTTCAAAATCTAATATCTGCTCAAAAATAGAAATGTCTGTAAATTGTGCACTATGTGCTTCAAAAAGCATTAAAAGGTTTACAAAAGGAATATTGATACAAACCTTGGTTTACTTTTAAAGACATAATTTTGACAAAAATATTTCACCTTTTGCACATTTCCATTTTATTAGATTAACTATATTTTTCAAAAAGTTATCCACTATATAAATATTTTAACCTGTAATTTTGTCTCTAAAGTGTTAAGAAATATCATTTTAATAAAACGACATATTTGGTTCTGTATTCTTTGAACTAGATATATTTTGACTTTAATCAATAAACGGTATATGGATCAATTTGAATCTCAAAATCTCAAATAACTAACAAAATTAAACTTTGTAAAAGGTACTTCCTTAATTGCAAGTAATTGTGTTACAATTCATTTCTGTAGCTCTGTGTTTCATCCGGTGCAGTGCAAGTGAACCTGAATGCACGAGGTTAGTACCCTTGCCGTAAAGCGAGCAGACTGTATTTTATGTCAACTTTGGTGCCTCTGTCCCCGACTTAAGGAGAAATTATAGGTACTATTCCACCAATATCTGCTAATTTCATAACGTTAGTAATGTTTCATTATAAACTACCTGGTAAATGGTTACACAATGTGGATGCATGCATATCTTCTAACCCCACTGGCTTACTATTACCTGGTATGGTGAGTTATAGTGTAGCGTTGCTTGAAATCACAAAGTTTGTACTCTGAGTTGCGCAATTAATATTCTGTAGCACTTTTGAACGTTTAAATTAGCTTTTTTTTGGTGTAGTCGGTAAGCTGACTTGACACTGGAGGTCTAGGAACTGGGAATTTTTCTTACATTATGATTATTCCGTGCCCTTCGTAGAGCCTGGAAGTGTGGATATGAGAATGCAAGTCACATGAAAACTAAGAAAACAACGAAAATCTACAGTTAGAGGATAAGTTTCAGAGAGAGAGGGTGGGGGGAAACGACGTTCAAATGTTTTAGTCAAAAGCTCTTGATATCACCATAGCAGCTAAAGAGGGCTATAGAAATGAGAAAAATAAATATTCTATAGCATTTTGAAGAAAATGATATATTTTGAGTTTATTATGATATTCAGGTTATGTATTTTGAAATTAAATGAATTTGAAATCAAAATCATGTTGCAAAGAATTGATAGTGAGAAAAACTATTGCATAAATTTAAGTTTGAATTTATGTTGAGCTAAAACAGCTGAAAGTAATGCCAAGAGAAATCCTGCGCCATGGCGTAGTGGGCTAGGACATTGTGCTTTGGTTCCTTGCCACAGAAGGTGTTCGGTTTCGTACTCATTCTTGATGTGCGCGGTATAGAACTCGTGTCCACTCAGCATCGCGAGGAATTTGAGGAGCTACGTGGATAGTGAATCCCTGTCTAGAAAGTCAACTTTGCGGCTGGGGTTGCCGCTGACCATATTTCCTTACCATATCGGCTGGATGATAGCCCACCTCTGCCTTGCGTATGTGGGCGTGAGGCTGGCAGTAGGTTTGGACGGCTCTGGCTCGTTTGCGGGCTGTTACGCCGTGGATCATCATTTAATGTCAAGAAAAATAGGACAAATTGATATAGGCCAAAGCACAACACAAAGGAAAGAAGTATTTACACTGACGTCAAACAAGCATAATAGAAAGAAAAAGAAGAAATATTAAACACTTAAGAAGTGCAAGTTGATAAATCAGTAGTACCGTTAATTAAATTCACAGGTCATATCTAAACATTTTTATGTCATTTGTCTTCTTCTGTCACATATTATACTGTGATTACTGAAATATATTTCAGTATCTGGACAGAGCTGCTTGGTTAAGTTCTGGTACTTGAACTTAGCGAAAGCCTCTATTATTTGTAACGGATAGAAATAAGAGCATTCATATTCCTTAACAAAATATTTTAAAAGGTCGAAAAACTGCATCTTCATTTTAGCTAAAATCCTTCAAAACATAATCGGATAGCCTGTCAAGATTAATGGCTTAGCAATCTCATTTTGAATATACCCAACATGTGACTGGTCAACATTTTGTTTTACTTAAGCATACATTCCAGTAAAGATATTTTTTCTTTTCATTTTAACTTTTACACTTCTATCTGAAAAATAGTCTATAAATTGCAGTATGTGCACGTAGGTAAACTATTCTCAAGCATATACATTTTAGCACCGGGACTAAAGTTAGCGGTTCATCCCACAACTTATGAACAAAAGTGTATAAAATGCCTTTAACTGAGTGATCAGTTTACTGTGGTTGAGAGCGAGCGGGATGCCTCAGACGGTTCTGTGAGATGTCGTGGTTTGGATTCCCGCGGTCGGCCTTCCTGACCTTGTGTATTTTGGCCGTTTTTCTGGTTAACTCAGTCCAATGCTGGTAAGGACATTTATCTTACATTTCCCGTATTTCTTCCTTTCATTTCAGTCATTCCTGTCTTTCTAGGCAGCAAGAGTCAGCGAGGCCGCAGGTGGGCTACTCTGTGGTGGCATTTGCGCTCTGAAAATACGGTGCTAGGCTGAGGGGAGGGCCATAGTCGGCCGGTCGCTCTTTGAGGATAACTGATAAGTCGGACCTGGGTGATAGCGGGCTCTCTATGACGACCTGAAACATGATGGGCTGAAGATCTTGTCTGTACCTGTTAGAGACCAACAGTGGCCGTGATGCCGCATGTGATAAGTTCTGGCCGTCTGTTCTCATTCATCCAGCCGGAGTCTGACGCTCAATAAAGCTTCGGCTAAACTACCGGAATCCCCTCCATCGTGATAACTAGACACACTGTGGATGAGACCTGAGTCATAGATTTAGACTGATACTATGCTTTGAAGTATTTACGTTGTTATTGGTCACAATGCCGTCATTTTTTCCTGCGTCCAAATATTGGGATTTCAAAGGATTTAAGGGCTTAATTACTTTAAAATATCATGGTTGAACAAGTAAAGTGTATAGTTTGCTTATTTCCACCAATAAAGGAAATTTCTCCCTTTTTCATCTTAACTTGTATACAAACGCTGCATTTAAAGTCTCAGCCATTTATTAGCATTTTATGCTAAATCACATTTGCAGAAACTTCACCAGTGCTGCTATTACACATGGTGTGCTGCACTTAGAGTTATTTTAAGTGCACTTTTCTAATTTATCATCAATATCATGAAACAAACCCAACCAAACAAAGAAAAACGAAACTATATGAATATATAGATATTTTAAAACAAAAATATAAAATATAAATATAAATTTGTATTTAGATATCTTCAACAGTTTCAGAGAAAACTGTCATTTATATCAGAAAATCAGATTCATAAAATAAATTATTCAAAGCAAAAAGGCAGAGAAAGTTTTGCACAGTTTTGCAAAGAAAATACGTTTACTGAACATTCGGAAACTTTCATATGAACAAGTGATACTAAGTTATAGTTCGAAACCTCACCTAAAGAATGAGCTAAACTTTCTACTTCAAACATCACAGGAGTAATATTTTCTTCTGTTTTATGATGTTGAATTCAGATTAAAAAGCTACATACAAAAGAATGTTTAAACATATAGTTAAAATACTAGTCCTGTACCTACAATGATAAAATATATACCACAACAAGCAGGAAATTCAAATTTATATGGCAACATAATGAATTAAAGATTTACTTATTGGGGAATTTTCACCATTCATTATCACCTTACTCAGGTGAAATTTATAAATTTGGGCATATGCCTTTTGAAAATATATGTATTACAGGTAACACACCAAAACATAAAAATACCCCCCAGGGGCCTACTGCGGTAGGTACGGGAATTGGCGATCCTGGGATCCCGAGCCACCTTGACACCCTTGATGTGGGTTCCTCTTAGTGGTGAGGGGTCAGACAAAACACCCACCCAAGTGCAGGCCGTGCGTGGAGATCCGTGTCCTTGCGCATCTGAGTTCGTTCCAGCGTTCTTCTGAATTCGGGGAGGGTGCGCATTTCCAATACACTACTTTGGTAGTGTAACTTTCAGTGCTAATGAGCAGTGTGCAGACAGACTGGAAGATTGCGTACGTGTTGTCAGAGGTGTACGAAGCGTATTTCTACGGAAAGAAAGAACGATTTGAATTTCTGTGAGTTGGACCTTTCATTCCACGAACCCACAAAGTCACAGTACCTTACGTTTATTTAGAATGCTTAGGTTATGTGGTTTTTGCAAAGATTTTAATCTTAACTTTGATGATAATAGAAGAATGCTGCTCTGTGTTGTTTTAAACAAATAACAATAATATATTTCAGATACTACCCTTTTGTGACGAATTTCACAGAAGCTTTCGGTATTATTTTATAAAAGATTACTAAAAGTTAGAGACATGATTTGGAAAGCGTTTACAGGACTTGGAAACTAGGGCTGGGCGAGTAAATCGCATGTACGTATTTTTTCGTGTATTTCACATTAAAGAATGTTATGCAGAATATGTTTTATACATAAGGTACAAAATTTACATCTATTTATTTAGACAACCTTAACTTAAATTATCCATAAATTATTTTAAATTTTATAATGCTCTGATATACAAAAATGCATTAGGCCATGTAGCTCAGCTGTTTGATTTGTTGTTGTCTTCTTTTTTAATTTAGGCCCCCCAACCTTAAGTCACATCGGATGATGAATGACTTGGGTGAAATGATGCTCACATGAGCCCACGATCCATATAGCTTATAGTTAACCGACATTCATCTTTCAGGATAAGGGAAACTCCCGGAAAAGGAAAAGCTTATCCAAATTACTCATCGTAATCGAGATTTGAACTAGGGACCTCTTGAACGTGAGGCAGACACAACCACATACACTACAGTGCCGGGCAAAGGTGTTTGATGATTAATCATTTAGCAGATAGGGGAACGTGGGGCATATCGGGATAGTGAGGCATAATGGGGTATCCGTGCTTTCTCTCTAGTAGGTGGCACAATCAACCGGAATCTGTCAAAACTACGTCATCTCAATCACAGCTACTAGTACACGTCAGTTGGCTGCAATAACACAATCTGTTGTGTGCGAGTTGTATGTTGGATACAGTTTGAAGCAGTTTCTACAAGATTCGTGATCTCTTTCAAGATATGTAAGTACATAATATCTACATTTAAATAAAAACAATAATTAATATGGAATGTAACACTTAATTTACTTCTAAATCCATGTTTTTCGCTAAGTTATTTTTGAATATCGAACCATCGTCAAGCATTAACCTAAGTTTGTGTTTACGGGGCAGTATGGGTGGGGTATAACAGGACACTACCCCATTATGCCCCTGGTGTAAAACTCTGTGTGTTATTCATATGATTGACTACTCATGTTTCGTGTGATTTCGGAATAGTGCATAATTACGTAAAGAAATCACAGCGGCAAGAGTGGTCTTTAGTCTCAATTAAGGGGGCTGTGAATGATGGTTCAATGGGTTACAAAAGGGCAGCTAGTCAATTTCAAGTGCCCCAAACAACTCTTGAACGCTACGTTAAGAAGAAGCGAGATAATACTGATTATGTTGTTAAAAATGTTCTCACAGGCTGCAGCCGCTAGATGTTTTTTTTTTTTTTTTTTTTTTTTAATGAAACAACTAATCAAATATTATGAGGATGAAATTCGCTCCTGGGTTAGATCTAATCCTGGAAAAGTCTTGACACTTTTTCAGGTTGCATCATTGTTTGGTGTCAGTTATAGGTGAGCCTCAACAATGAGCACGGCAGTTAATGGGTTTCGAAAAACAGGAATATGGTCGGTGAACATCAATGTGTTTGATGATGCTGATTTCCTACTGTCCAAAACGACAGATATTGAGCTTTCTTCTGGAGTTCCTGATGATGTTAATCCTTCAACTTCTGAGAGGTCCGTTGTCTCTGGTTCACCTATGGGGGGAGAAAACATTCAGATGCCAAGCTGCAGTAGTTTCCAGAGCTCCAGCCCAGAAAATATCACACCTATTACAAAGGTAGATCAGAATAACAAGGTAGTTTGGAAAAACAGGGGGGAAAGCACAATGCTGACAACATCCCGTTATAAAGAAGCGCCATTGTATGCGGAACATGAAAAAATGAATAAACGACCTGTAAAAAGGCGTCTTGCTCTGTCAGAAAGCGAAACAAAACGGGAATCATCGAAAGGTAGGCCTAGATGTCCTCACCCTCCTGTGACCAAACGTTCCAGAAGTCATCTGTCTGCTGGTAACAGGAAAGAAGTGCCAAAAGACGACGAAGATGATTGTCCTTACTACCACGATTAATCAGAAGGAGGGTGGGTTAGATATCCCTGCTGCCTGCAATGGGCTCATAATTTTTGTGCAGGTGTCGAAAGTGATGATGAAGATGTTGTACATATTTCTGCATATTGTGAGAAGTGAACTAAATGTAAAAGAAATAAAAAATATCAAAAATTGGTCAAAGAAATTATACCCCTTACTGCCCCACCTATGGGGCAAAACGGAGCAATTGTACTAATTTTGTTTTTGACGTGATAGCTACTCCCATTTGTTGTGAATGTCTATTTAATTTGTTTATAAGGCAATTATGCAATAATAAACACATTTACATTACAAAAACACAATTTCTAAATGTCCAAATGCGAAATATAGATGCACAAATATTAAGTACCCTGTCCTGTCCCATGTTCCCCTAAGTAAAATTTGGTATATGATCACATCAAAAGAAATTAATCATGCAGGAATAATAATATTTAGTTTAAAATGTTGAACTGCAATAAGTCCTTGATCACTTATTGACTTGAAATAAAAACCATCTTTTTCTTTAATAATTTTAGTAAATTCCTATTGTTTTCTAATTTGTTTCTAACAAATATTATTTCTCGTAATACAAAACGTTCAGATAAGAATTTGGTCCCTTGCAGCCATGTGTAAGCTTCTTTGGGAGGGGAATAAAAACAAAAGAAAAGGTTAACCTTTATTAAGAAGCTTTTAGTGCTCTGGTTTATTTCAAAAATAGCTTGAATTTCTCTGTGTTGTTCCAAAAGAGGAGGAAATGATTGCGTTCCTATCTCAGTGCTTTTGACTATGACTTGGTAACTGGATTACTGTTTACAGCATAATGCAACAACAGTCAGTTCTCATTATACCTTATTACATCACATTTCATAACAATACATATTACGTAAACTGTTCTGATACTAAATTTCAACATCGCCATCATATCGCCATCATCATAATAAATTCTCTGGTACAAACATTTTGCTGCCAGCTTCAGTAATTCGGTCATCAACGAACCAGTGGCTGTTGATTAAGCTCTGAAATCATTTTCTCTGAGTTTGTATGGATAATTATGAGGATAAATACCAGTTAATTTAGATGATACATTTAATAAAGCCTAATAACGAGTTATTTCAATAAAGTTGTCTAGTATTTAAGGGTATAAAATTAATTAAACTGTTTCCGAATCTCAGCACTCGAGATTTGAAAATTCCGTAACTAGCATAAAGTTAAAGGCAACAGATATCAACAATGTGAAACTTAAACATTTGGAAGTAGATATCGAAAAAGTTTCGAAGGTTTATCTCAAAGTAGTAGTATTTGTGCACACTTGAAAGGAATTCAAGAATTCCGGTTGGCACCATGGAAGTATTATATCTACTAACTTCTTACAGATCAATACTCTAAGATTTAAAAATAACTATTTGCATGATGACAATGTGAAATGTAAATTATCTTTAGTCAGTGAAATGGTATTCGAAGAAACTTATCGTGGGAACCAGTAAATTTATTTATTAGACATCACGGTCTGCCTATAATCGATGCCAGTAAATCACTTCCCAAGCTGTCAATTCCTAACTCAAGCATAACTCTTCAATTGGTGTCTTGTAAAATTCTAAGAAATTAATCTATTCATAATTTTCAGTATTCTCGCCCGCAGTTACTTCTGTTCATAATTGATTTCCAAGTACATTTTGAGCTGTTTTCTTGACAACGTGATTCCTTTAGAACTCTAATTGCCTTAGATAACCTGGTTTGACTAACTGCTTTTTCTTTAACTCTTTAATTGCTTGGTTCACGTTTCTTACACTATGAATTGATTTTCACATACGAAAATTAATCCTCCAAAACTATTTATCTATCTTCCATAATGTTTATTCATTAAATTCTTAGCCATACCCTTCAATAATCCCTGCTTTAATAGGCTATCAGTAATTATAGTTCTATGACAGTAATCTCAAATTCTTGGTAATAAAATTTATGTTTACAAAGTCTAAAGGTTGTTTAGCGATTTTACGTCTTTTACATTTATTGTTTTAATTACGGTTATTTACGCATATTTTTGTGACGTAGGTAAGAGTTTTTTACAAATGAAGTCCCAACCCTGTTAGAAGCCTATCCAGACGTCCTCTCCAATTATCAGCGTTTGCCTCCTCTTGAGTTCAACTCAGTTTCAGTCTGCTCAAGGATGAGTTATTAACTAACTACAAGGTCATGCAGCAATCAAATGGTCTATCAGCTTGTATAACATTTAACAGCTACCTCCAAGAGTAGAATTTGCTGAACGAGATGACCTACGCTTACAATAGTTTCGTGATATTCAGGAATACATTTGAAAAATAGAAAAAATTTTCAAACGTGCATAAATATGGATCTTTGTAAGTACTGCTGAGCACTAAGAACTTTCTGCCTTAGTTCTATACAACCTTATTAGCGCTACGAACTTAAAGAGATTTTCATTAGCTATATTAAGTGTCCGCCTTTAACTCTAACTTACATAATTTTTAGTAAAAAGAAGATACGCCTTGCCTAATTTAAAGTGAAAAATAGAGGCCTCAGGAATCTTCGAATTATCTGCAAAAAGGCATGAAAGGCTTATAGAGGGCCCGAATATGCACCTTAAAAAACATATAATTAGAAACAGTATTATTTTGCGCTTTTCTATGGATTTCATTAGTCTCCTTATAAGCGTTAGTCATCATGCAGAAATAACAATAGTTAGTTTGAATGTTGTACTGCAATAAAACCTTTCTCACCTACACGCATTTTAAACGTTACTGCTATCCACTTTGTACTCGCAACAAAATTGTAATGAAACTACACTACTGTCTGTGAAAGTTGCATCACCAAGAAGGAAACGTATGAATTCAGTGAATTTAATACCACAGGTTAAGTACATTACAAGTAGCAAACGATTAACTTTTCAAATCTGTGCATGACCTTTGAGCTCTGATATTCAGTATTTCGTGTGACCTACATGCACTGCAATTAGGGATTTTCCTACATGCAGTTTGTATTCGGGCCCACAATTCCGTGACACCAATTATATGGAGGACCATGAGGCACCAGGTGCCGACCAAACATATCAGAGACATGTTCGATGGACGACATGTCAGGCGAACGTCCAGGCCAGGGAAGCAATGGTACCCGATACTCTTCGAAGAAGGCTTGTACAGCCTCGCAATATGTGGTCGTTCATTGTCCAGGTTCAAATATGGCTTGAGGAGATGCCTAAAGCAGGAGTAGTACCTCAGGCTCTTAAAGCACCTTTAGGTATCGGTTGCTGTTCAAAGTGCCCTCAATTCGTAGGAGACGAGATCAGTTGTAATCAACGGTTGTTGTAATCCCAAACCATCACACCTGGTGTTTGTCTGCTTTGCCGTTCAACAATGCAGCCCTCAAGGTTGCGCTCACCACGATAACCTCCGACACGTATGCGGCCATCACTGTAAGACATGTTGCAGAGGGGCTCATCCGAAAAGACTACATTTTGCCACTCAGCACCCCAGTGGCAGTATTCACGTCCCCATTGCAGTCGGAGGAGCTTGTGGTTTTTGGACAATGGAAGCGACGTAATGGCATTCGTGCAACCAGTCCAACCTGCAGCAGACGGCGACCAACCGATGATGCACACAAGTTCACACCTGTTGCAGTGCTCCGGCGTCGATCCAACACTGTGGATGAAACTGTACGATTCGTTATGGCCATACGGACAAGATGACGGTCATCCCGTGCTGTGGTCATTTTTCGTGGTCCAGTTCCCGATCTTCGCTGCGTACGACCTTCATCTATCGACGCTTCCACACACGCATCACTGTCGTAGCAGCATGCCCTGTACGAGACGTAATGTCACGGTATGATAAACCTGCTTCCCGTAAACTGATCATTTTGCCCCGTTCGAACTCGGTCATATGCCGATATGGCTCCCTTTGACGTCGACTAGGCATACTCGCACTCGCTTTATTGTTTCCACCTTATTTGACAGCTTTGCACTGACTACACTGGGCACAAAACTGATCTTGTCGGACTGACATGTGAGGGCTCTGCTGGGCCTACGCAAACCTAAGCACTTATTGCTTGCACACTCTTCTACATTTCCACCAAGTTTGGAGTTATTCAGATAATTGATTCTTGGTGTTGCAATTTTCACAAACATTGGTGTATATATGCAAACATTTAATAAAATTAATTTGAAATAGATATGACTAAGGTTTTGAAAAATCACTTTCCGACACATAAATAAAGATGGTCAGTAGAGAAATTTATGTAAATGTAACGCTTAGGAAATTTAAGTTTTTGTATAGTATTATAAATTGAATTACTTAATTTGATACGTATGTTATTGAAAAAATAGTAAAAACATTACAAAGTAAAATAGTAAAATATCGTCATTTTGTAATATAATTTGTGCCTCATTTCGCGTAAAGGGTCCCAAATTCTATGCTATCTGGAGTAGCTGGTTACATTTTACCTTATCCTTTAGATGAAGATAGTCTACAATTCTTTCGCATGTCCAAGCAACGTGACTTTTTCCACTATATTTTAAATTCTTCTTTCTCTATGAGTGATATTTTCTGATGCAAATGAGCTAACTTTTCAGAAGTAAGGATGGATACCGTCGACACCTAGATACTTTTCATGCTTAATAATATCGAGTATTTCTAAGACTTTGAGGTAAACCTTT
The DNA here is from genome assembly GCA_030765055.1 of Mantis religiosa. Lineage (NCBI taxonomy): Eukaryota > Metazoa > Arthropoda > Insecta > Mantodea > Mantidae > Mantis > Mantis religiosa. The sequence continues at coordinate 96,827,693 of CM060948.1, read as the reverse complement.
GAAACTTTTTCGATACTTTTAAATGTTTAAGTTTCGCTTTGTTGATATCTGTTGCCTTAAGCTTTATGCTAGTTAAGGAATGTAAGAGTTCCAGACTTCATGTTACCGCCTCGTACGAGTCCGCAAAGGGTTGCTGGACTACAGTTTTCCATTGACATTGATGTTTCCTCTGAGTGAATGAACGCAACATTCCATAGATTCTTGTGTCTAAATGGAAACAACGGAGAAAAGAGTCAAGGTATTGATGTAACATGCAGCGTTAACTGAGTTAGGAATGAATGCAATTGTCTGGCTGGTGAATTACCTCTGGCCATTGCATTTACCTGCCGCGGTGACCAATAAGTATACAACAACAAAAAATCAGAACTTAAGACGTGAGATAATACATCTCACTGAAATATTTGTTCTTTGCTTCCTCATATGTTTCACAAGCAAACTTGCCCGCTTCGGTAGCATAGATGGTAGCGTGCCTGCCTCACGTTCAAGAGTTCCCAAGTTCGAATCTCTGTCAAGGTGAGTTACTTGGATAAGGATTTTTCCTTATCCTGAAAGACGAATGTCGGGTAACTTTAAGCTCCATGGACACCGGACTCATTTTAGCACCTTTTCACCTATTCCATTCATCGTCCGATATGACTTAACGTTGGAGGACGTAAATTACAACAACAAAAAATTTAAAAATAAAACATGTGTCATGACTAACGAGCACAACAAAAAATTTAAAAAAAAAGCTAACGAGCGGATTTATAGGCACTAAAAATGTGTGATATAGGCAGCCAAAAAGGCATTAAAAGGGTCAAAAATGCACTTAAACAGGCACTAAAAATTTGCTAAGTACGCACTTAAAAATACACAATTTTAGTAAAAATGGATATTATAATGCACTATAAATGCACTACAACAAAATGACAATCATTGCAACATATGCTGCAACAAATTCATCAAACACATTCTATTTTGTAGTTCCCTAGGCGAAATAGTTTTACATTTATTCCAAATTTCATAACTGACTCCACAGCAAGTTAAAATAACAGATAATGTCGTATAATTAGAACAAATATAAATTCACTTCACTGAGTAACAACCATAATGTGCAGGAAGGTGTGAAGTAATTAACTACATATGTAAAAAACAAAAACATGGGTTTGGGGAAGAAACTTAAGGGTGAAAATTGAAATATCTGAAGCTTTTGTTAGATTTGTTTCAAATTTATACCACTTATTTTTGTGATCGATCAAGAATGGAATAATGCCAAGTTTCAGTTTCTAGTTACAACAGTTTTTGAGGAATTAAAAGTTAATGTATAAATTACAGGCGATATTCAAAATGTCCCAAGTATCTTAATTTTAAAAATTAATGCTTGGTGTATACGTTTCTGCACCCATTTTAACCTATTAATCACCTGTACCTATGTAAAATATTTGCCTTCGCCATATCAACGAAGAGAAAAAATAATCATACCTATTTAATGATTTTTATTTTCCTAAGCGCTTTCTGTAGGAAGTAAACATTTTTATTTCATTTATTTAAGGTCACTTTACAACAACTAAGGCTATCAGCGACCACAGTAGAATTAATACATTATTGAGATAACAATGAAATAAAGTAAGCATTGTAATCCTTTTCTATACAAATAGTAAAAACACAACAAATGTAAATGGGTACACTTAATATGTAGTTACCCTCACAGGCATGTTTAGAATTTCATACACATTAACAGAAAACTGCATCCTGTGGAACATTTTGAAGTTAGGAAAATGTAGAAAATATGGAATCTGAGAAATATGAGGTTAAAATTACGTAATAGCAGCTACGATACAGGTGTAGGGTTATTTAAATAGTCATGTGATGTTTTCTGTAGTGTTGCTAGGGAAAAAATTCTTTATTTATTGAAGTATGTCTATATTAATTTTAAGGAAAAAACGAAATTTGGAATTTATGTAAGTTTTGGGCCAATTTCCACAGATGTGTCTCCTTAAAATAAACGATTGTTGGAAAGATAAGAAATTAAAAGGTTCATCGCAACAATCCTATCACTTAAAATGATGCCACGATGTGTCAGAAAGATACAAAGCACAAGACGAAAATTAATTAAAAGTTAAAGCTACAGAATCTTAGTTTTTGTAATAAAAACCCTAAATGCTCCATTTTCGACTAAGAACTAATAAAGCACAACTTTCTAGTAAGCGTTTCTCGTTCATTCAAACAGAATTACAGTAATTACGGAATCGTGAAAAGAATTATAGTACCTACATTTATAAAGGCATTTCTGTAAACTTTTACACAAATCATTAAAATGTATTGGTCTGCAGTTTCATTTTCAATGTTGGAAACAACACCGGAAATCTTCAAGCAATCGATTTCATGATTCCTTGAGATACAGAAAAACGTAAGCATGACAAAATCAATATATTTTCATATATATAATCTTAGTCTGTGTAGCCTAGCTAATTATGCGCTGGCCTTAAAAGTTTAAGTTGTAACCTGAACAGTCCCAGAGTGGTGATTTTAAGATTGGGTAAAACAACAGCTTCGTGTCAGTAGATTTACACACATGTAAAAGAAATCTTACTGGAGGAAATTCCTGCCTACAAGAGGTACTGATTATGATCTGATATGATTGTTAACAATTGACACCATCAATAATTTAATTAGTAACCCCTCCCCCAAGTATGACTATTAGCTCAAGAATTAAGCCTTTACACCAACCAAAAATATCATGCTACTGCATTGAAACTACCAAAAGATAATACTTGTAACAAAATTGTGAAATCCAGTACACCGAGTTTGCTATGCTATACCCATACGTTTCAAATAAATAACATTCTTATCAACATGAAATGCAATAGACGGGCTGGTTAAACGATTCGGATATGTTTTAAGATAAATCTCAATGTAAAGTCATATCATGTGATGAAGAAAGTTCTCATATTAGGCAAATTTGTGCTTTACTTTGGAAAACAGAAAACAGTTTCTCTACTTTAGACTGAACATATTCATTTGTGTTCGGCATAATGTTGCTACAGAGGCTGATCTTTACAGGGTTTTGAAACTAGGATAATATAGTATTAATACAAACAGGAATGATTAAACTCGCCTGTTTCACACAAGGCTGACAAAAAATTAATTTCCCATCTGTGTTGAACGATGGATCACCATTTATCCACTGTTTAAGCAGTAAACTTCTGTTGCTTTTCTCTTTTGGTATATTTGCGTAGGAAACTGATCTAGGTGTGCACTTCGCTTACAGAATGGGCTTTCCATTCCCCACATAAAGAGTGGTGATTTGTCAATCCATTGAAATATCATTTAGCTGGTCTTTGTGCGAATTCTAAGATTTTCCATGACGTCATTAGCGCATTGTGACACGTCTGTAAGGCGGATACCTACCTAACTACCTACCTATCTACCTCTTTTTGTATATCCAATGTGCAGCAGTAAGAAATTTCTCTTCTTCGAAAACTTCACGTTGAAACTATAAATGCGAAAGCTGTTGTCACAAATTACAAGCAGAAGAAAATGGCCAAAAGGACAGTTTAGGCACTAATAAGCAGAATAGGCACAGACGTATGAAATCTGCATTTATAGGCACTAATAAAACTAAGAAATTACGCAAATAATTGTACGAAACGTGCTTATAATTTAAAAGCCTACGTTTCTGAACACATGAATAAAAAAGGCAAATAGGGCAAAATCCACCCCTAGTCATGACTGTACCTTACAGATATACCGTACGACTATTTTCCATTAACATTTTGTTATTATCAATATCCAGCAGTGATACTGAAGCATGTGTGAAGAGTGCAACTATTTTGAAGTGGATAGTAGACACTGATAAGCAAAATAGAGTGCAAATGTATCCACAAAAAGAAGTTACCGTGACGGTAAATCACACAATGATATAATTTTAAGAAGGGTTTTACATTCAGATCAAGTGAAGTTCACAGAATCTATATTTAAAAAGCAGTACACGCCTGCCTCGGTAGCGTAGATGGTGGCGTGTCTGCCTCATGTTCAAGAGGTCTCGAGTTCGAATCTCGGTGAGGGTGAGTTAACTGGATAAGGTTTTTCCGGGGTTTTCCCTCATCCTGAAAGACGAATGCCAGGTAACTATAAGCTCCATGTACCCCAGGCTCATTTGAGCATCATTTCACCCATTTCATTCATCGTCCGATATGACTTAACGTTGGAGGACGTAAATCACAAAAAAAGCAGTACACGAATTTCCCATCGCTACATGATGCTGCAACATCTGAAAATGTCGAGCAAAAACAAAATTTGTTACATATATTTATACACAAAAAGATGTGTATCAATAAGAACGTAGGTTAAAGAATGTGTCGCCTTTACAGATTTTTGTAAAGTGACTATTATGTATCGGTGCTTAAAAGTCAGTGTCAAGTACCGCGAAACATTGGTCTCTCCAATCACTGTCAGAAACTATTGAAAAATAAATAAAACACTTTATTTGGTTAAAATACTTGATTTCGTTTTGTGTTGTGGGTTATTATGCGTTTATAATGAACTGAAGTTTGATGTTTCAAATATGTGAAACTAATACAAATTCCCATCCTTCTCAATAAATCATATAAATTTATAAAAGTAGATAAGTCAACTTAGCAGGTATATGACTCATTATCTGTGCCTTTTTTCTCTACATCTTCTACGTTTTCAATTTCTAAGATTGTCTATCCTCCCACAGGTCCTCAGAAATATTTTTCTCCTTTATGTATTTTTGAATTCCTAAAAAGCATGTTTTCTTGGGCCTGCCTCTCATCTTTCTTTCCGGAGAGTTCCGTTTGAAGATCTTATTTGGCAATCTTTCAAACTCCCTTCCATCCTTAACAAATGACCATACCATACAAGTTGGTTTTCTCTAATATATTATAGGGTGTTGCATATTCATTTGTGCTCAAATGACTCAATTTTAATTTTTTCCTCCATAAACGTGATATTTTCCCTTCTCCAAAAATACATTTTTGTTGCATACAAATAGAGCCCATTGCGTTCCTTAGCTCTAAACAACCCACTCAGGTACGTATCCACATGTTTTAAATGTTTTTCAGCCAGATATATTAGATAATCTTTACATAACGGACCATGAAATTAACAACTTTAAAATTTAGGAACAAAAGTCTTAGACTTCCCTTAAACAAGAGATAGATCTCATTCAGTACAAGTGAAAGCTTTTGAGTAGTGCTTTCTTCTTCATAGATTCCTGCGAAAAGGCTTTGAGTTGCAGAGACCACTGGTAACATTGCACTAGCTTTGCAAATGAGTGGGAAAGTCAGCTCTGCCGCAGATTAGACTACCTCATGACTGGAAAAATATTTACATTGTAAATGCAATTTAATTACCATGACTGTTATTTTCATGAACTGTTTCATGTTTAATTAAAGCACCTACAACCGAAATAACTTTGTTTAAGTTTGCACGAAGCGCAGTTTTATTTGATCGTTTAATTACCACCCAAATTTACATACAATGTTGTGATCCTTATTAAAACATTCAGTGAGAAAAATAAAATGAAGTGGGTATTCTGAGGTAGACATTTAAATAAATGCAGTACAACAAGCAAAAAAAATATTTAAACATTAGTAAAGCAGAGCAAAAATAAAATTTTTTAGTTTTCTATTTACACATTCAATAAAACCAAAAACTAACGACGTAAATAATGTTAACTATGATTATAATAAAGATGTGAAAGCGAGCTAGGGAGTGATATGACTCAGATGGTAGCGTCCGTGGTACGCATTCGGGAGGCCCACCTCTTGACCCATAGGTTTTTCGAAGTTTCTCCGTGTTGCTAGACGAATTTACAACATTCCATAAATTTGCTAACCTACCATCTCATTTCATGTTTATCCAGGTTGGTATTTCAGGGTTCTAAATATTGGCGGGAGTTACGGCGTGCATGACAAGGTATTTGCTTTACGTAAACCCTCGTTCTCCGGGTTAGTAAGGTCTCCGGATCCCAGACCCTCAAGGGGATGTGTAAGCCAGCAAGGAAAGGAGGAACTGGTTGTAGACGCCACCAACGAGGAGATTCAATCTGTAGTTATTAAGGACACTAACCTCTGCTGTTAAGTATCCTCACATCCGGCCACATTTTATATCCTCTTACCTCACTCCTTCCTCTCGAGGGACGCTCCTTCAGGTGCGTAGGCACAAAAGATCTACCGTACATTATGGTATCTTAATGCGGTGTGCTTGATCTAGGTGTGGAGTATCTATTACAGAAGTCATACTGTTTCTGAAATTTTTACTCCTTTCGTGTACTTGCTGTAGTGGTAAACATGCATCACTATTACTGAACCATCATTCGCCGATGGATTTTAATAGATTTCCTTCCTTCAATACTCAGAAAACGTATAACAATGAATTGTTCATTAGTGCAATGCAAAAACAGGTCGTCCATTTTATGGTAGCGTTTGGCTTGTGCGTAGTGTGCTGCTTCCAACTGGGGAACAATTAAATTTTCTTTATGAAACCTGATAATTAGTGATTGCAAGCCCATCACATTATTCATTGGGTACTTTAGTTCACAAAGAGTCTGCAAAGTGAGTACCATTCCAGAACTTCCACATACGCCATACTCACCAGAGGATCTCCGAGTTATTACCGGATATTTGGATCATTCCAAGAAGCGACGGAACGGAATAAATTCCATTCCAGTGCACGAGAGCCTGTGCGCACGATCATATATATATATATTTTTTTTTTTTTCATTTCTATTAAGATAAATCCGAGCACTTCCAACGCGACAGAGGCAGCGTTAAAATGGACTACGTCAAAAAATGTGTGCACATTTGTTTCACTAAATGAAATTAATGATTTAATTCAGACTCCCCTATTAAGTATTAAATTGGTGGAAAACTTCAATGTTTCGTACTTATACCATATACACCCTTATCAGTTAAAGATAGCGAAAAATGGCCTTGATCTTTGGCCTTTCTCAATTAGAAAATCATGTAGGTATTAAGCATGAATTTTAGTCCATGTTTTGCCTATATCATTGCATTTTCATAAGGGTATAAAGTTGTCGATAATTGGGAGAAAATGTAACACATTTCACTCAGCGGACGATCATCGTTATCTGAAATTTATAATGTGATTAATAGGGCTAGGAAGTTCAGGAAAAATTACTTTTTTCGCTAGTGTCTGAAGATGAGGCCATCTCGGTAGCGTGGTGGTAGAATGTCTGCCTCACGTTCAAGAGGTCCCGTGTTCCAATCTCGGTCAGAGTGAGTTACCTGGATAAGGTTTTTTCCGGGGTTTTTCCTTGTCCTGAAAGACGAATGTCGGGTAACTCTAAGTTCTATGGACCCTCGGCTAATTTGAGCATCATTTCACCCATTTCATTCATCGTCCGATATGACTTAACGTTGGAGGGCGTAAATTACAACAACAAAAAACAACAATAATGTTAACTAGGGTCAGTATTGAAAATGGAGGACTTTATTTGTCCTTTTTAGCTAAAATCTTTTATTTAAAGGTCATTTTCTTTAGCACATTTGTCTTCTAAAACGTTTTCCTTTTCTTTTTTTTTTTCAACTTTAGCTTCTATTGACTAACTTTTGCCTGTTCAACAGTTAAGCTTAAATTCAATTATCTATTATACCTTCCTAAGGCTGGCTACAGCAGTTAATAGCAGCACTCTTTCTGTTGTATTCAAGTCATTAGCACCAGCAGAAGACCCAGTAAACCCTATCTAGATATCTTGTTATTTTCGACCAGCATCGTGAAAATGATCTCCACAGAGGTTAGGAGTTAGGTTGGTGTTCTTAATTTGTGAAAGAAATCCTCACTGCAAACATGCCAAAATCTAAACCTAGTAAAACGTCTTTACGTCCTTTTTCCCAATTTTAGGTGCCTTTTAGACAATTTATAGGTCCTCAGCTTCCAAGTCCTAGTGATTAAAATAAATTATTCCTGGAAAATGTAACAGAGGATGCTCCAATATATCTTTATTATTATTATTATTATTATTATTATTATTATTATTATTATTATTATTATTATTATTATTATTATTATTATTATTATTATTATTATTATTATTATTATTATTATTATTATTATTATTATTATTATTATTATTATTATTATTATTATTATTATTATTATTATTATTATTATTATTATTATTATTATTATTATTATTATTATTATTATTATTATTATTATTATTATTATTATTATTATTATTATTATTATTATTATTATTATTATTATTATTATTATTATTATTATTATTATTATTATTATTATTATTATTATTATTATTATTATTATTATTATTATTATTATTATTATTATTATTATTATTATTATTATTATTATTATTATTATTATTATTATTATTATTATTATTATTATTATTATTATTATTATTATTATTATTATTATTATTATTATTATTATTATTATTATTATTATTATTATTATTATTATTATTATTATTATTATTATTATTATTATTATTATTATTATTATTATTATTATTATTATTATTATTATTATTATTATTATTATTATTATTATTATTATTATTATTATTATTATTATTATTATTATTATTATTATTATTATTATTATTATTATTATTATTATTATTATTATTATTATTATTATTATTATTATTATTATTATTATTATTATTATTATTATTATTATTATTATTATTATTATTATTATTATTATTATTATTATTATTATTATTATTGTTATTGTTATTGTTATTATTATTATTATTATTATTGTTATTATTATTATTATTATTATTATTATTATTATCATCATTATTATTATCATTATTATTATCATTATCATTATTATCATTATCATCATGATTATTATTATTATTATTATTATTATTATTATTATTATTATTATTATTATTATTATTATTATTATTATTATTATTATTATTATTATTATTATTATTATTATTATTATTATTATTATTATTATTATTATTATTATTATTATTATTATTATTATTATTATTATTATTATTATTATTATTATTATTATTATTATTATTATTATTATTATTATTATTATTATTATTATTTAATGGGGTAATTTTTAAATTATATCTACATATATGAATGGGGACAATTAAGGGAGAAGCGTTGATTAGTTTTCAGGGCAGAAACAATTTTCGTTTCTTAGGAAGAAAATTTGAAGCCATAGACTTATGGTTTAAATATAGGCCAAATAACTGAACTCCAAAATTCAACTGTGCACTCTCACATCGGCTCTATTCAGATTCACTCTTCTCGATTCCAACGACTAGCCTGTGCACTGGACACTATTTAGTACTTCATGTGTGCTCCGAACCTATGTTGGTAGATTATGGGAGCTCAGCTTTTGCATGTACCAAAAGTTGTTGGTCTCAAAATTAACAAAAATCAATTCAAAATCAAAATAAATCCTTCAACGTCAGGTTGCTAAAGGAAAGCATTCCATCTTTCTAGAAGAGTACTAAACTACCTCGAAATTAATCCACCATCCTCAAACAAAAACAGCCATCCTAAACCATTCCGAAAAGAAAATCCTATCTGTGGTTAAACCCTATCCTGGGTGGGCACACAGCAACAATATTCGGGCTAACACAGCCTGCCAGTACATGCGATACGATGCTATGCATAACCTATGTGGGAAACCCATGTAGGCATCCAAAACCAATTTTTGAGATAGCGGACAATATCTGTTAATTTACAGGCGTAATTGTTCTGCTAAAGAAGGTCATTAGCTTAGCTCAGATTCCAACAGCCTGTGCCGCAGTGACAGTATGGTTTACTATAGTATTACATTTAGAAGAAAAAAATCAGTTTTCCTTTAATTATTCTGAAAATCCTAACTCAAGCTAAAGTAATTTGTTTATACTGGCATGTTTATGCAATTATAATAATGAACGCCAATGAGTATGCATAAAACTCTAATAGGCAGTCAGTCCTTATTGCACAGATGATTCCGAATAGATCGCAGTACCTACTAAAATGGGCTGCAAGCTGCAAAGATTCGGCATTTTAACTGGAGTAGTTTTGCCACAGGTTTACAAAAAATAGTATCTCCTGTACTGAATTATACTATATGCGCACTTATTTTAAAACATAATATACTTAACGATGCTGCAAACGATTTGAACTTCGGACATTTCATTTTCTAAGTAGCAACAGAATAGGAAGTTTAATGTGACTTCACCTACTCATAAATTTTCAAAATAGGATTGGGAAAAGTAAAGATTAATATCAAGGAGGGGTGCTGGAAACTAGCAGAGCACCATATGCAGGCCAATGTGGCCGTTTGTGCTTCGAACCCGACCCTTGGAAGGACGGACGAGAGAAACTCGTAGCATGAACAGATCCTGTAGACAACCAGCGCAAGCCTGGATTGGATTCCTAAAATGCTGCGTGCATTCAAATCTACTCAAGCCCGTCCACAGCGATGAATGCTAGCAAATGAGAAGCCCCTGTGTGTTTGAAAATCGCTTTGGATGAAGTCTATAAGTGTACCAAACGAGAAGTACCTACCAAATGCTTCCCCATGGCAGATTTCTCCCAGCTCCTTTCCTGTGTAATGTTCCGCGTTTGGTGCGTATTAAATTCTACTATTTCGCATGTAGTAAAGAAATAATTCTGAGCAGAAGTAGTCAGCAGAAAAGTAGATGAACACAACTGAGCACAAAAGGATATTGAATGGAAATACACACGTCTGCTGCACTCGGGCAGTAAACAAATGTGATGAATGCACGATACCGAACACCAGAAGCGATAAAACTGGTTTCGAAAAGATAAACAATCTGAGTAATAGCATTAAAACCCCTCCTACCGTGCAAAGAGAGATTTTCATCCTCCTGTGGCATTCTATTCTTTAATATGCACATAGGTTCCAAAACCTTTGGGGTATTAAGTTTAAAAACTGTATTGCAAGAATGTTATTCTACTTGAAGTATTGTCGCACAAATCATTCTCCATCCCATATTTTCCTAGAGCACATATTGTACTTTTCTTTGGAAAGTATCAGGCCAATTACCAGTTGTTTTTGGCTTTCTTCCATGTTCAGATTAATTTAAATTGACTGTTGGTAACCCTGATTATATTGTTAACCACGATCCTTCATCCTAGGGAGAACTATTTGCAAAATGTTGATAAAAATTAACTCACATGAATCCTTTCCACCCTTAACGGCTTTAGTAAATATTCTGAGGCAAACGGTCGTTCTATCTTCATGTGAACGTGGCAATACATATATACCTACTCAGAAGCAGTAGCTATTTACCCAAAATTTGGGACCTCAGTAGCTTTATTTCCACTATCGCATGCTTCAAAATTTTAAAATAATCGTCCTTTTTTTTACTTTGAATGGCTAATTGAAGTTGAGATATATGTCTATCACAATCGGAAAATGAAGTCGTAACCAGTTGGTGTTGGCAAATGTTACGCATCGCTTTTTAACGCCGTCTTCATTTTCATTCTGCGGTGAATCTTCTGCCAACTGCTCCAGTGAAGAGCTATTACATCTTTATTTCCGACTATGCGTGGGATAAACAACACCAGTTAAGTTGACGACAAGATTAATGGAGGCTAATAATGATATATTTGAAGTGAGTTGCCGAACTACTAAATTATATCCGTTAACTTCTGACACATCCAAGCTTTGTGATTCAGAAGTAGCATTTTCCATAATAAACATGTAAAGTGTATGTTACCGTTAGTCGCAGACATGTTGACCGCTAAATGTCATTATCCCTAATTTGAGTGTGCTGAATCAGAATATAAACTTAGTTTTTCTCAGTCACGTACCAATTTTTCACAATATAGGAAAAAGTGAAATATAAATTATTATACTAGCCTCCATCGAATTCATGTTATATTATTAAATATAAGTTAATAAATCCATAACTGTGAACATAACACTCTTCAAGATTAGCTAATGTTTCACATAATCACTTACATTTGAACATTTAATCAGTTTTTTTACATACTGCCTTGAAATGAAATGGATGTTTTGTAGAGTTCCTCCTATGGAAAAAAAAGACATATCTCTTTTCAGCGACCATCAGCTATCATATTCATGTTCCACTTTCCCTGGTGGCGTCTTTCCATTTCCTTTATGTCCTGGTGAAATCTTTAACCCTGCTCTTCACTGGCACAGCCAAGATTTTCTGTAAAAAGTCCAAATGAGTGTGCAGTAAATGTACTTTGGCACTCACATTGTAGCTCAGCTTTCGAAAGTTCTCAGGCATATTTTCTACAATATTTTTGTAATTTGGATCCTTGTAATTTCCCAGAAAGTTTCTGATGACACTCTTAAAACCAATCCATGCCTGTTTTTCAGTATCTGTCATGGTTTCTTCAAATAAGGTATCAAAAATCAACTTCCTAATTTGTGGACCAACAAATACTCCCTCTTTAATTTTAACATCAGATATTCCAGGGAACTTCTTGCAGATATATTTGTAGCAGTTACCATCCTTATTCAAATCCTTCACATATTACTTCACTAAGCCTAATTTTATGTGCAAAGGTGGTAAAACGACATTTTTGGGGTCCACAAGACACTCGTGAATTACATTTTTCATTCCTGGCACGAGACTGTCTCTCTGCTTCCAATTTTTTCTTGTCCAATGATCGGATCGGGTCTACTATCCCATTCACAAATAAAACATGGCATTTTAGTGTAGCCTGATTGCTGGCCTAGTTTCATGCCAATAGCTTTTAAATCTCCGCATACCTTCCACTTATGTTCTGCATATTTGACTTTTTCTAGAAGTAATTTTAAGTTATGATACGTTTCCTTGAGGTGAACTGAATGGGCTACTGGAACCGATGCATAATGATCTCCATTATACAAGACTAACTTTAGAGGAATCTATAAAAAGTCTCCATTCAACTGGAATATATTCAGCAGCTCCCAGGGCAATCACTAAACCAGGAATATCATGAAAATATGTAAGATTTACTTCCTGGGATAAATATGGAATAAATTCCTCTTCACGGTGTCTGTACCAAGAAAATGATGTTACTGGAGAGAGGAGACGTTTTTCTTTTAGTCTGGATCCCTAATTTTTGCGGCATCCTTAGGAAGATTTAAGTCTCTAACCAAATCGTTGAGTTCTGCCTGTGTAAATTGTTGAGGTTGATGAAATTCCTGTTCTTGTTCTATATCTAAATCACTGCTGATGTCTTGAGAACCTTTTTCTGAATCTGATGATGATTCCTTTCCAAATGCTTCTATTGGAGAAGGCACAGGAAGACAAGGACCATGTAATATGGACCCTTTTGCTGTTAATAAATTTGAATAAGTGATTTCTTTCATATTTTTTGTGTTGTAGCCTGTAACATCACATACACAAAAATAGCAATCATCCACATGGTTTCGAGGTTTAAGCCAGATCATAGGAATAGCAAAGAGTAGGTATACCAGCTTTTTCCTTTACTGCACTTCCCTAGTTATCTGTTCTGTATCTGCTCAGTATGACATACCTTTTTGGTGCACATTTGAACTAAATTTTCAGGTATTGGACTTAAAATAAGGCATGTATTGTCTGTTACACTATTACATTGTTATATTGTTGTGGAGCACTTTAATTTCAACAATAAAATCAGTTTTGTTTCTTCGTTTACTGGTTTCTTTATAGTTCCGTACAATATATTTATGCAAAGAGCTACATTAAAACATTTAGGTATAACTACTAATTGCGCAAAATGGTAAGTGGTATAAAAGAACTTATTACAGTTTTGGAATCAGCACATCAAATTTAATAAAGTAGACTATTTTGGAGGAAATCCCAGAATCATGCACAACGGTGTAATCGATTACAGCAAACACTGCACTGGGACTGTGTGGCTTGTGCCACTCATTATAGTGTAAATGTTCATTGCAAAACAAATTAACTACTGGCATTATACACTATTTTCTCGTACTCCACTTTTCACTGCCATTAGATATTTTAATATTATTTCGTCACATTGTTTATAAAACATGGTATGGAAATTAATTGTTCTTTCACACTAGCCGTGTGTAGGACGCACTATGAAAGGGTAGAGCCAGACTGAAAAGTTCAATGCCATAGCCGGGATTTGAACCACGGATCTTCTGGTTTCCGTCCAGCCGCTCTAACCATTAAGCTACTATGGCCAACATGCCGGCATGACATTAAATTCTCCAACTGACTCGTGTTTCTCCCGGTAAACCACTTAGGAGTTCTCATAAACACATGAGACAACTACCTTAATGTCGACTTACTATGCTGTAAGTACTTTAAGGCCTGGGCTTTATAGTTCGGACCACTATTAGGTACAATTAATGGAAATTAATTGTTCTTTCACACTAGCCGTGTGTAGGACGCACTATGAAAGGGTAGTGCCAGACCAAAAAATTCAATGCCTTAGCTCATGTGTTCATGAGAACTCCTAAGTGGTTTACCGGGATAAATACGGGTCAGTTGGAGAATTTAATGTCATGTCGGCATGTCGGCCGTAGTAGTTCAATGGTTAGAGCGGCTGGACGGAAACCAGAAGATCCGTGGTTCAAATCCCGACTATGGCATTGAATTTTTCAGTCTGGCTCTACCCTTTCAAAACATGGTATGTTCTCATGAGATTCCTTTGTGTCTAGCAACTTACTAACTTCGCTATATATCGTGATATCGTCACTTTAACATTCAATAGAGAATATTCATTTCACCAATGTGTGTTTGACAGAAATAACATAGACTCCGATGTACTGCTATTCATCAACTTCAGTCCCAACAAAAACAGTCAACGTATTTGAAAGTTTTGTGGATCACATCAGTGACAAATACATTTCGTTTCTGAACTAAAAATGCTTCCGGATAGGACATTAGTCACAAAACTAGTGCTATTCGGAATCAAGTAATCAAAATACCAACAAATGAAAAACCAAAAAGTGGAAAGGCCGACCATTTAAAGTTAGCGTGTGTATTTTTGGCATCAGCAAACAAATATTAGCAATCACTCTAAGAAACAAGGAGAGAGATTGAAGAGTCGTATATTTAGGGGTGTAAATGTTAAGAATTTTTAAATTACAAACCTATAATTGTGATTTGTAAATGTAATACTTTGAAGCGTTTATACGTTTTCAGTTCAATACTTTATAACACTTCGAAGAAAAATACGTAGTGTAAGAAACATTAGTACGAATTTAAAGTCCCATTTACTAAGGGTTAATAGTCAGATAAGAATTCATAAATTAGGCCTTGGACTTATATTAAATCAATAAAGGCTAAAGAAACTAAAAAAGTAAATAGACAAATTGATACAGGACTACATAATAAGCAGACTTTTAACTGGTGCGAAACCAGGGCAAGAGAAGGAGAATATATAAAGGTAACATGAGTCATACACTTTTTTGAATCAGTGACAGTGCTGAATCAATCATAGAACATACCTCAACATTTTGTTCTCTTATTTGTGTTCTCCTCTTATAGTTAAATAGCGTATACCGAAATAACATTCAGCATCTATGTTTCGGTATTTGTGCTTAACAGTCAACCCCACTTACAGATAATCTAAGTCGTAATTTTTTCTACATAACTTGTTGCATTTTTGAATGAAAATACTCCAAAAACAAAAACTCATACTCATTTTAACAATCCGAAAAATGAAATACGTATTTTACTTCCACTTAAATATTTAAAACATATGAAGCTTACCATCCTCTTGGAGAAAGAAGTGTAGATATTTCTATCATGCGACAGCATAACTATTTTTTACACTTAATCATATATCCAAAAATGAAAGTTCTTTCTTCCTCTTGCATTTGGAATACATCTCTGATTTGCAACACATTTCACATCTACATATCATTTTACTATAAGCTAGTATTTTAGTGAACTTTGTAATTTGTGGCATTTCAAATGTAAATGAAAAGCTATTTTTCAGGTTGTTAAAAATGAAAATACGATAGTAAAATACTTTATGACCCTATCAAGCCATATCGCATTTGCAAAGTATTGCCACTATTATCTGCGAATGTGGCAACAGCTCTAAATGCTTTCTGTCATTGGATTGAGACAAGATTTCCCTCTACAGATATAATTATCAAAAAGTAGTTACAAGACAACCCAGGCTATACAAATGGGATCAGATCCTAAATTGCAGCGCAACACAATCATTGTAGATTCCATTGTTACACATACTATCAAACGATACTATGAAACAGTTAAAAATGCCTTTGTCAACACACTCATGCAGTGATTTTTAGCCAATTACACGTTAGTTTTTCAGAATCTATGCAAATATATAATTAACCACAGTAAACACGTAACATTAAATCTCGACATAGAAAACCAAAAAGGGGGGGTTTGATTTTACACACATGTATAACATGATAAAACCTTTAAATCCAAAGGCCACAGACTAGATTCTCAGCTTGTTCTAAGCTGGTATTCTTTCTTATTCTCCCTGAACTCCGGAAGTATAAATGAGTGTGTGAATGTGTGTGTGAATTTAATGAGCTAGCCAAAAGTAGAAACAGCAGAAGATTAGTAACACTATGAGTGTATATTATTACCAATGAGAAATTGTTAAAAAGATAAAAACCGCCGATATGACCCGAAATATTAAAAGTGACATCAAAGTGGATTAAAAGATTATGTAACCTATTGCTCACAGTTTTTGCTTCATTCAATTACTTTTTTTAAATGATAAGTTACAAATACGTAATTTCTTTCGTAAATGTTGAGTGTTTAGTTTTCTTTTACTGTAAATGTCATAAAAGACATTTAACTCACAGCTAACAATTATATTACGTGAACGTCTTACTCCAATAAATGCGTTTTACTGCAATAGTTTTACTCCAATACACAGTATGTTCTAATATTTTTGCGGGTTTTTGAGTCTAGTATCATTATGCACTGCAGTTGAGGGATTACATTGTAATCTGTGATATTTATTTTGTTTGTTTCTTTCATTTACACCATCATAAAATGTTTTTCCTTTGAAAAATGTCCTTGCAGCTAATCTATGAGTATGTGATCAGTCGAATAAATTTCTTGGTTTTTTATTGTTGTAACATCTACTTTTCTGTCTTCAGGCACTTGAAACATTAATATTCAAATACAAAGATTAAGCGTACGTTAAATTCTCTGACATAGTGTTCGTTTATTCAAACATAAAATTGTTGCAATCTAACAACAATGGAGTATGTTCATAAACTTTCTTCTGTTACGTTAACTTATTTTTCAAGGATAAAGTGTTAAGAAAGGCGCATGCCTTCTTATGATAGAAAAGATTCGCAAGCATATTTGGTTAAGTAAGCATTGATTGCAGTGCATGATAATGCTTTTGTCCATCCATAGCTTTGGAATTTGATATTTCATTGTATTAATACCTAACAAGTTTATTTGAGCACCCTAAAGGCAACAGGGTGAAATTAATTCCTTTATTATTCCAGCGTATCTTATTAATACATTACATTTATTTACCATTCAAACAAAATTAATAAATGAAACCCAGAATCATTTTAGGGTTGATTTTAAAACAATCCCTGAGCTAAGTATTGGGAAACACTTTTCTATGTCTTCTATATCATTTTTCTATTTCTGTTTGATGTAAGATGATATTAATATTTGATTGAATATATGATAATCTAACATCTATATTAAAATAATATTTGAGTATTTCCTGCCACGCCTTCTTTCCATTCCTATAGCCACTTGACCTTTCGCATGCAGGGCCATGGTTTGATTCCCACGTGAGTTACGACACGTGACTTAGCTGGCTTCCCCTACCAGTCTAGCAATTTACTCCACTGTAAATCATTGCTACGTCATGACATTAGCTATTTATGTGGGTGCCCCTGGGTTTCGTCCATCTCCATTGCGATCCTTCGCAATATCCATTGCAAATATTTTACGCCCATTCCTAATCCGAAAATTCATGTCTTCATATATCGATTCTATTCTCAACAAGAAAACGTTATATCATGTCATCAACAATTTATCTGGGAATTCAGCTTACTAAAACCAAATTGAGAAATAGAAGCACTTATAAAAGTAAAAGCAAGTCCAAGGATTTAATTTTACAATGCACAAAATTTTTATCAATTAATCTCAGATTAGATGTTCATGTACGCTGATATGTAATTATACAAAGTTTTACTGCCATAGTTCATCATGACTCAAGGTTGTTAGTTTTAGTGATAATCGATGAGTTATCAGTAGAGCCCGGATTTGTAAGCACAATCAAGTGGTGAAATAAGCAAGCAAATAAGCACGAAAAATGAAACAAATAAGCACCAAAAATAGGCAAATAAAAATAAAAATTTAATCCTAGACGTATTTTTTGGTACAATTGTTACCTTACTCACGCTTGTTACAGTACACGAGAGAGTTATCTTGAGATGTTCTTGTATGAAGCTCCTGTGTTTTTCAGTGGAACAGTTTTGTACTGTGAAAAGGATCTCTCAACGTCGTATGACGTTACTGGAACATGCGAAAAGCACCACAGTTCTCTTTGAATGAATTTCCTTTCGATATACGTTTCTGTATCAGAAAGTTTTATATAAATTTTACAGAGTGTTTCCTAACCAGGGTTTTTCGTTAATACCTTACTGAATTTCTCAAAGGCAGTTCTAACAATACCGTGAGTCTCTGAAGACAATGTTACTGAAATTTCATCTATCAAAGAAAGTGAATGCTCCAAGGTATTATTTTGAGCTTCCAACTGTGTTATAATAGCAGGTATTTTGGAGAAGCGGTTATGGATGTACTCTATCTTATCTTGAATGCCAATATTAGCAAAACATTCTTGTACTGTGGCGATGTTGCTTGCATCTTCTGCATCTAAGGATTACAACACTGTTTTATTCCATTCAAATGCTCTGCATAGAATGACACAGCCTTTAACCAAGGACCCAATCGAGTTAAAACTGGCTGACGAGGTAAAGACAAATTTGGGACTTCATAAAATTTTTGAGCTCTAATCGGCGACTGTAAAGCGGCTCGGGTTCGATCCCATTCAAGGGGTGCATATTTTAAGTCCCGTGTGTAGGACCGGTGCCCACTCAGCATCGTGAGAGGAGTGAGGAGCTTACGCTAGGTAAGCGGCCCTGGTCACGAAAACCAACATTCCGGCTGGGGGATGCCGAGATGCTGACCACATCTCTTCCCCATATCGGTTGGACGATTGCCCAACTCTACCTTCCGTAAGTGGGCGTAAGGTCGGCAGTCCGGTTGGTAGGCCTTGGCCCTCTTACGGCTGTCGCGCCAGGGTTTATTTATTATTTTAATCGGTGACATTACAAACACTTAGACAAGATGATCCACGTTTTTATATCGGCTCCTAACTCTTTCAGCGAGACGAGGTAAACCGTACGATGGCTAGGAGTGAAAATTTACTTTTAAAGTAATATAATTTGGATAAAATAAGCTGTTTTAATTAAAAGCATAAAATAAGCACGCAAATACCACATTTCAAGAAAAAAGCATTTATAAGCATTTTGCTTAGAAATCCGGGCTCTAGTTATAACTAATAATAAATTTATTATAATGCCAATTTTTCAAAACGTATAATTAAAATATGAACCTGTAGTAATGCACAGAATCACAGTATAACATTCTGAGCTGCTTTTTAAAGCAGGGATTTTAATTAGTTAATCTCGGCACATCGGCAATCCTTACTAATAAAATTTTATTACTGGGTATAAGCACCATTATTTATTACTGCTAAACTCAAAAACTGACAATTATCCTTTGCTAATTCCATAAGTTTTCTTCAAAATGACTAGACAGTCGATTAAGAATGTAAAGCATATTTCTAAGAGAAATCAATTAAAAATAAATTAAGTGTCCATAGAAATAACTAGCAAACTGCTATAGAATAATTACATTTATATGCTGATATATAGTCCCATGATTTGTAACTTAGGATTAAACTATTTTGACTCCAGAAACACAGTAAATTACAAATGTTTAGCCTATAGAGAACGCTTACAGTATTAGAGTTGAAATTATATGTAATGCGGCTCTTCTGCATTCAGAGTTTCTAGCCTAACCAATAAACACCTTTTGGTTTCTTTACCAAAAAATGGATAATGCAGAAATCTGAGGAAATGTCCCAATTTAAAAATAAGTATGTGCTGCATTCGATGTAGTTAATTGAAGATGAGAACAAGACTTAAATAATGAATAGATTAAAAATAATTAAACGTATCGCTAAGCTTGTCTTAACATAAGGCAAAACCGATAAATTTAAGACGATTTCCAGTTTGTTTGCAAGAAGTGGAGCTAAGACTTAGTGAGGTGAAGGGCCCATAAGCATAAGAAGAACATGGAATATCTATTAATTAGTTAACTTAGCGCTTAAAGAAATAATAAAATACTTTTTTTTGTGGAACTAGATATATGAAAACGCTAATGGCTTGAGGCCATTGAAGCTACGAAAGCCAAAGACAAATGAAGGCGGATACGAACAGTTATCAGGCATGTTAGCCCAATATTCCGGTAAGCGCTCTCAATGTATCCTACGTTCAAAATCTGAAGACTTTTTGAGACTCTGCTTGGATACTTCCTGTGGACGGGGAAAGCATATCGAGTTGCTCGCCCCCAATTGCGTCTCCCTCTAAAGAAAGGTGGTTGTGGTCTAGTGGATGTCAACAACAAGCTGTTGGGAAAGACAGGATTGTCCTCGTTACTTGGCAGTGAGTCTCCGATTGACAAGAAGTTTTGGTATGACCAGTTACATACCGTGGAGAGACCGACACGGGAATTTTCATCGCTTGGTCGCCAAGCTTCGTGCTCTTGAGAATTCCGGGGAGCGATTGGAGAAGTTTCTGACTACCAAGAACCTCTATCGTCACTTGATGGAGCCAGGTATTCAACGACCTAATGTGGAAACAAAATGCAGTCGTGATTGGAAATGTGTTTGGACCAATGCAACCAACTGTAACCTCCCGTCAATCTGGAGAGAAACTGTTTATGAAGTTGTTAATGAAACGGTTCTAACTGCAGAAAAGATGTGGCGTCACGGGAGAGTAAATTCGAAGATCTGTGGCGTATGTGTGGAAGATGATACACTTGAGCATCGTTTGTACAACTGTCAGCGGGCTGACTTGATTTGGACCTCCATCCGAGACGCATTACATAAACTTCGTCCAGAAGAATGCTTACGTTCGGTACCACAGCTGGTACAACTGGAGTTTCGTTTCATAGACACGAAATTTCATAATTTTGCAGTGTGGTTGGTTGCTGGTACACTACATTGGCTGCTGAAAGTACGGCGAGGAGACACTGTGTTAGGAAAACACTTACGTATATTTTTAAAGGAGCAGAGATGGACCTATATACGGAAGAAAACCTTGCGTTCTCTGGAGCCATACATTTATCACTTGGAACAAATGCAGATCTAATAACCCATTAAGCAAATAGAACCCTTCATATTGTCTCACAGTACAAGCCAGTAAAACAAGAAATTTTCTAAACGACTTACCCTGTACCCGTTCCAGTCTTTAAAATACGTTAAAAAGTAACAAAATAAAATAACAAACTTAGAATAAACTGGTTCAATACTCTTTCTTTCCTTAGAGATATTTAAAATGATTACTTAAGACATACAAAGAGTTAAGTAAAAAAAAGACATATTAGCAAAGGAGATTCTACAACTGTTTAGAGCCCGAACTTACGGCATATGACATCATAAATGGTGGATGCTGATGATTTGTGCCTGAATTTCTATGATTTAAAATATTTGAAAAAATGTCTATAAATTAACCCCCTTTTTATAAAAAATGACTTAAATAAGATGTACATCGTTTATTAAAATTGATGTTTAGAATGTTATAAATTAATTTATATATCTATGAATATAACTGATATACAAGTAGAAAAAATAGGTACAAAAGTAGTGATGAGATACTTAGAGAGCAAATTAAAATATATTTCCTCCTTTTTTTAAGAGCCTGAAAAGAAAATTGTTTGTGAAGTATATTTTAAAACATCGTAGCATTAACTCTTTTAAGTTTTCAAATTATGCGAAAATTGATAGCGAATGTAGAACATTTAAAAGTTTCTAATACGACACTAAGACAGGGACATAAGCAGCACTTTGACACGCAATGAGAACTAAACTTTCTCATACCCTTCCACACAAAACGTTAAATAGGAATGTGAAGCATAAACCACAGGTTTCCAATATTAGGATATAAGCGAGGGATGATAAAACTATAGAAATTATCAATAAGCAATTGGAAATATATGATATTAGTAATAAATTCAAAAGGAATATTTTAATAGGAATAACGTGTAAACGAAATAAATATAGAGAAAGAGTTGCCTTAAGCTAGAACGGACAGACGGGGCCGGAAGCGCAAACAATAGAAACAATACAATACATTGCTAAAATTCCGACAGCGCGGAGCCAGTAAAGAATGCCAAGCTTTAAGGAAAATGTGAAGATGCAGTACCGTAATGACGCCAAGGGGGCCATACAACCCTAGAGGGTGGACCCATGGCTGCTGCATAGGTGAATGTGAATGGAAATGACCAATAAGGTAAAATCGTAGAAATAAACTCTCCCAATAAAATGCAGCGTAAACCACGTGATAGGCGTAAAATAGAGAACAAATAGAAAAGGGCTGGAAATAGAAAAACAATTTTGATTTTGTATGAGTAGGTACAGTAATGGTCGCTGAAGATGGCCCTAAAAGAGGGTCGAAAACGTTTCGAGTTCAAGAACAACAGAACTTAGGTGAGTTATCTCCAATATTACCTACTCATAACAAATCAAAACTACGTCTCACTTTTAAAATTTGTGGTAGGTATGTAGAATATAGACAAACAAACCTAGGAAAGAAGCAGAGAGTAGGGCGAAGTGGAAAGCGCCACTCTGGTGTTTGCAACGAAGGGGAGAAGATGCGTGATTTTAGTATTTGATGGAGAGGTGGTAGCGGAGTTATATTTTGAATGTGGTGCGATTATGTATTATCGAAGAGGCAAGGTGACGCAACGAGTGTGATAGCGAATGAGGAAAACAGAGCAATACGACAAGCAATATAAGTGTGAATAAACAAGTCAGGAAACTGAAACAGGACTTTTCATTGACTGGTGAGAACTGCTGGACCCAGAGAAAGAGAAATTCTGCTCACCGATACATAACCCTTAACGAACATTCCCACACCACAACACAGCACTCCTGTTACCTCACCCATAAAGCCAAACAATCCATGCTGTTATACCGCACCAAAAGGATGCCCAAGCTAATTCCACACCATATGCTTTCTTCTTCTTCCTCTTCTTCAAAGAATCCTGGTAAAGAAAGTATATAGGTATACCTTATAGTACAACGAAGAGAACATCTCGCTCTCTACGACCTACATAGTGTAACGTTTTGGGCTACCCAAAGAAAGGTCACTATCCCAGGAAAATTGACGAGGTCATTCATTAAATAGCAGAAAGTAATTTAATAAACGTGTAGTATATATGTGTGTATGTGTGTGTGTGAATTACATAAGCAACATATGTTTCTTTGAGTTCCGAACGTTCACGATTGACGCCCTTCGGGCTGTTTCTCTGCCTGCCAACATACTCTCTCTCTCTCTCTCTCTCTCTCTCTCTCTCTCTCTCTCTCTCTCTCTCTCTCTCTCTCTCTCTCTCTCTCTCTCTCTCTCTCTCTCTCCATGTATTGGATATATTTGACATGCCAACAGGTTTATGTTTGGTTTGTTGTAACTTGTATCCAAATATAATGATGCGTACACCTGCTAATTGTTTTCTTTTCTAACAAAAGCTTGCACTCACACTGCTTTCAGTCCCCAAGTATAAATTTTTCGTGGTTATTTCTTGTAATTTGAAAGAGAACATGGTTCCTCCGTCACTCAGGAGAGTCTTTGTTCTTGAACGCTCTATCGAGCAGCCAAATACCGAATTCTCGGTTAAGATGTAATGGACAGATTGAAACATTCAATGCCATGGCCGATATTTGAACCACGAATCTCCCGCTGTATCCCTCCAAACCTCGAAATAAACAGACGCCTTCAATAGCTACAAAATACGAATGAACATTACCTTAGCCAATAGTGTTCGTGCTCTCTTTGCGTTGCCCGTTCTACAGTCGGCAGCCAGCTGACAGTCGCTTTTACTGGCAAAATTTTGTAAATTGTAATATTACATTATATATATTACATTATATAAATACAAGGTGCGAGCGTAGGAGGACAAAATGGCCATCATTACCTTTCTTTTGTGCACCTCCTAGTTTCCCTTACTATTTAACCAATAACGTTTATCTCTGAAATAGCCTTATCCATATAATGGACCTTTTGAACAAATTGTATGGTTTAAAGGAAAATACATTTCTATGCAGTCCATTTAGTATTTCTCTTAATGTGCACCAGTTTATACAAAATTATATAGTAGTAGTTTGTGGTGGGAGAATTTTTTTTTAAATATTGTAGTGCCATCTTGGAAAACATTTGAACAGTATCAGATTTGGCAATCCGAGTTTTAGTTTTTGAGTTATACTACTAAAACGGACATTAAAAAACAAGGCAAGACCAAAATCGATAATTAAACTGTATAAGTTTATGGCAATACGTACAGTCGCACGCGGATCTGGAACATGGGCTACAAAAACGCCTACAACGCCAGCAGAAGAAATGAGATTTCTGAGATCTATAGCAGGATATACAAAATTAGAGAGACAAATGTAAGTATTCGTGAAAAACTAAAAGCAGAGAAACTAAATAATATTGTTACAAATGAGGAAATTGTATACTGGAATAGAATTGTGTTTACTTAAAGTGCGTCTGCCAAAAGATGTACAATCTACTCTGTAAACAGGAGCGTAGCTGGAACAATAAGGAAGTCAGATGGTAGAACTAAGTGGTAGAGTAAGGTAGGAGCAAGATTAGAGATAAGTAGGTAGGGCGAATGTAGAGACAGCACCGAGTTCTATATTGTTCCAATTTACTATATCCTAAATATTATGCTGAAGTATAAACCACTCCCTAAGTCTTGAAGAGTTTTATTATTACATCAAAGACTCCTACGGGCTTACCTTTAGGATGCATAGTCGTGTATGGCTAGAGGATGCGTGTAAAGTAGCCACCACTGAAGGGCGGCCTGACGACCCTGATTTCTAACATCAGCGTGGTTTGCGGAAAAACCAACCTAAAGTGACTCCTACTAGAATGACCCCCGATTGCCAAAATATGCAATCTTTAAAGACTGTTACTTCCAGTATGGCGTCCTAGTACCAAATCGGCATTCCCACGCTACAAAACGCTAGTGAACGTTTTCCAAGGACATCTAAGTATAATCATATTTCTCAAAACATCCTAACTGCAATTCCGCGTCTAGTTGACTCAGATTATTTTAGTCAGCAAAGTCTACATCTGGTCACTTGTACGTGGTCGATATGAGTAAACAGGAAATTTATTTCATAAGGTAAGGTCATGCGAAATCACGTATAGATCAGCAGAATTAAGAACTTTAGAATATTCAAAATGTCTCAATAGTTCACGACATAGGAAGTAAGTATTAAATAACAAGGTTTCAGAATTCGGTATGTTCCCGAGTATTCCTCAACCATACACGTGACAACATAATTAAGAAACATAAATAAAATTGGAAGTTGCTCTCAGACAGAATGCCAAACAATAGCATATCTAAAATAGCTATAAATTATAAAAAAGAAGGCACAAGGAAACCAGAAAGATTCAAGAAACTATGGTATCAACAATTTTGAGCCAGAACGGGCTTAAGCCCAAATCATGAAGTTGAAAAATAGCTACACTACTCATAGACAAAATAACCTATGTTGCATTCACATGAGCTTCCCTACTCTTCTGCAAACTGTTCATACAAAGCCACATTCTTCTATTTATTTCTTGTAAATCTTATTACATATTCACACATTTCGCTGTAGGTGTGAGAAGCATACAGTAAGCTAAATAAATAGCATCTTCTAAGGGCACAAAAGATCTATAAGTCGAGGTACTAAGGGTCTCTTCCGAATCTTGTCAACACTTTTTAAAAGAGGTCGCTAAGTAATTGCTATAAAACTCCATTTTCTTTGCATGGCTATAAAAATGGTCTACCTTTCTACTCTCCCTCGTTTTTAGTGGCTAAAGAATCTATTCTTACCAAAGCGTATTTACTATCTGATTTTTATCGAGATAAACCTCAGCAAAAATTGCTTCATTGCATATATCGTTATAGATATAAAGGGTACAGTGATAATAATCAAACGTTTACAATTTGAATGCTGACCTTAAAATGCAGTACCTTCTCCTTCCACCAAACCGCGAGAAACAGCTGAATATCGATAGTACTTACTAAGAATGACAAAGTATTAACAACTCGCACCATTAATGATGAATATCTTGGAAATTGCCTAATGTCACAAAATATTATTTTAAATAAACTGAGGGTTTTAATGAGATTATTATTTTTTATGAATGTGGTACGACTTCATCTCCAACTTAACTTCTACTAGTTATACAAAATAACCAATATTACTTGTTAATGAATAGGACTTTCCAGGCTATTCCCACAAAGTTCAAGATATACATTTTTATAATAAAATCTTTTATATAGGTATTTGAGTATAATTGTTAGACCCATTTTGGAGAAAATAAAATAATTCAAAAATTTCCCAGATAAAGAGTAACTTGAGTTTGGGTAACTTTCCTTTCGCTTTTCTCATAATGCTTTTTCTTTATTCAGGAATTCAATAGCTTCTATACTTATAAGGTACACGGTAAAGGAAGTAAAAATTAAATGAAATGAAAACCATTTGAATCACTAGCCTCTATATATACCGAGAGATCCAAAAACATCTTAACCGGCTGCACAATGTTTTGCCTGCCAGCGCCCTCGGCACCCATTGCTGTCTGCCACCATGATAGAAAGGCGCAGAGAAACCATGCAACATTTTAAAAACTACTTTTAAAGGTGTCACTTAGCCATGTTATTAAAGGATATGCTGAAAATGGCCACCGCCATTGTCCATACCTGTTTGGCACCCCCATCTACCCATCACTCACCGTAGTTCACGTTGAAAGATGCTGGCATTTCTCCATTAGCGGAGAGTGATCTGGGTCCATTTTTTTCCGAGTCAATAGTTGACATCGTACATTTTGCTTCCAGACAGAGAGTAAAATTTTGCCTTTTTTCAACGATTCATACAGCCAGTCTTTCGGTGAGAACAATGGAAAATGTGTTCCAGGATAGAATTATTGGTAGAGATTTGTGGCTCACTCGATCCCCCGACCTAACCCCCTGCGACTTCTATCTCCGGGGTAACTTAAAGCATAAAGTGTATAAGACAAACCCACACACCCTGGAAGAATTAAAAGAACATATCCGCCAAAAATATTTACTGCAGTTGTTTATCCACTTCTCAATCACTTTTTATAAAATTGACAATCTTACCCGTTAACACCGAGTGGGATGACTCAGGCGACTTCGTCTGAGGCCCGCATTCGGGAGGACCGGGTTCGATTCACGTGGGCAGCCTACCAGATCCATGGGTGTTTCCGGGCGTCTTCCCGGGTGGCCAGGCGAATGCTGGTGGGTTAATTACATCATCCGAATTAGTGAGGGATTTCCTTATTTCCTGTCCCTCTATTTTATCTCCATTATCATTTATCATTATCTCTCATCTGTAGTCTCTTTCAGAGTAGAAAGTGTCGGCTGGAGAATGGATGCTGCATGACTGGATGATGTACTCCTGGTTAACACTTTCTGCTCGGTAGGACGGTTTGTAGGCCGGCCTAGTGGGCCGTTTCAGGACCACGGTGGGTAGTATGCCAGCTGTAGCGGCTTACCGGGGACGTTTCAACTGGTCAATAGTAGGGACCCTGCCCTTTGGACTGCCATGACTCCATGGGTCACTTTGTGATTTGAAACTTAAATTTAAATAAAAACTTCTTAACTGGAGTATATGAGACTTTAAGTAAGCAAATGCTCTCTGGGCATGTTACTGGCGTTCCGCAGAGTAAGACGAGTGATGGGATTGCCATCTTAAGGCTAATCATCATAGCATCCATTTGTATTAACCCCAAATGGCGGGTTGCCTCTTCCGCTCTTTAGTTAGATCGTTGAGGACTTTATCCTTGTTACCCCGGACATGGGTCTCCTCATTCTCTTCCCAGGAGAGAGGGCACCTCGTCCACACAGTTGGTATTATCCAATCTCCGTTGAGGTCTTCACACATAACCCTGTGTAAGGGACCCTTACCGGGTCAGTGTGTCCTGGAGCTAGCGGAGAGACCGGAACGAGCCTTGATGGCTTAAACCGTGAAAAGTTGTTGAAGATGATGATGATGATGATGATGATGATGATGATGGTGATGGTGATGGATGGTGATGGTGATGGTGATGATGGTGATGATGGTGATGATGATGATGATGATGATGATGATGATGAGGATGATGATGATGATGATGATGATGATGATGATGATGATGATGATGATGATGATGATGATGATGATGATGATGATGATGATGATGATGATGATGATGATGATGATGATGATGATGATGATGATGATGATGATGATGATGATGATGATGATGATGATGATGATGATGATGATGATGATGATGATGATGATGATGATGATGATGATGATGATGATGATGATGATGATGATGATGATGATGATGATGATGATGATGATGATGATGATGATGGACTGGAGCACATTTCGGTATTTAGTTTGTGATACTACTGCCCTGTCCGCACAAGAAGCGATGCCTTCCGGTTTCTCGCAAGTAATTCCTGCCCAAAGAACTACGGTGCATCTTTCTGCATCTGTCAAGATATGGAAACCATTGTACACGTTCAGTTAAAAACCGTAGTGGCACACAGTATACCGCACACAGCTCTTCATTTTTGCTGTACTAAAGTAAGTACAAACATTAAAGGCATACTAACGCTGGTAATGTTCGCGCGGAGCTCAATAACTCTATACATCAGAATACATGAAATATTACTAAAACATTAAGATACTATCTTAATTGTGTTAATCCATGACAGCTTGGGCTAGAGAGCGTCTAAAAACAGACTATGTACACATGAATGTAATGTTACTGCCGGAAGCATGAATGATTCACGTTTGTTATTCAAAATATCACTTGCCTCAGCTTCGATGGATATGTTAGCATACTCGTATCCAAGCATAGGAAAAAAGAGATATATAACTGCATTTATATATTAACATATTCCAGATTATTTTGAAACTGAACTTATGTCTGGTCACATTAATAATAAAATATACCACTACTCTGAAAATGATCTGAATATTAACTAATTTCTTTTGGAACTGCATGGCTTGGATTTTTATAGTATATGTTAATATTTCAGATAAGCGTTGTGAGGAAGGAATGGCTGTTTATTTTCCCTTTTTTCCTTCAGATTTTTTAATGTTGAACGACGAAAACCATGTGAAGATAAAAGGTACCCCGGTCTCGTTCTAGGTTTGGTAGAGATAGGAGTTTTGTACAGCTATGATCAGAAATTAAACTTCTGTATGTTCGTAACATTGGCGTCTATGTTTTTAAAACGTTTATTCGAGCGTAATTAAGGAAAATCATATTCTCAATTCAAACACAACAGATGCGTGTACCACCTTCTGCAGCGTTGGTAGGAGGAGCAAACCTAGAAAGGCCCGCCTTCGTATCCTTTACGTTTTGTATCTGTGTTGTAGTTTTAACCTTCATTTACAGCTTGAGTTGAGCTGTGACGTGTAAAAGTTGTTACCGCATTCATTTCCAAAACGGGCTACTGGGGCAACGCCACAAATTTCACCTAAAATTGTTTTTTTTTATCACTAAATCGTTAGCATAAGCTAACGTTCAATCATCGTCCCTTATAAAAATGCATCATCGACACATCTCTACAATGTCTGTTTGTGTCTCTTTAGCATGAACCCTTTGTGCTGCTATAATCTATCCGACCTGCAAACAGGTCCACCTCTAACACGGAGCCACACGCCGGTTCAGGAAACAACTTCGATATTCACACGTAGACTGCTTCGCTATCGATTCCGCAGTTCGGTAATCCCTCACCCGGAGCCGCACTTACTGGCCCGAGCACTGCTTCCTGCATTGTTCCACAGCCTGCCGACTCCTTACCGCGGAGCGTGAAACGTATCACCTTCAGTTCGAAGCACCACACTGCTCTCAATACCACTCACTGTACTACTCTACACTCTCTCCGACTCTCACTTAGGCCCTGACAGCCTCTCGGTCTTGCATAGGCCTTCATATATCTGCCGGCCGCGGTAGATTTATCTGGAACTGGATCCTTCTCGATAAACGGTATAGAAAAGTCGTTTGCATAGTAGCAAAACAGTTCTGCTCCATCTTCATGCCATCAACTCGTGACTGGCCTTATAGGCGTGCCACAACGCTCCTACCAACCAATAAGCGACTTGGCGATTCCGCTAATCCCGCATCTTCGCGTTGGCGGCTAAGTTTCCCTACTCAAACAGAGAGCAATGGAGAAGTAATTTCTCGGCGGGCCAGAGAACGCCGATGTGATACTACTTTTGCCGCGTCCAGGAAATTTTCATGCCATAACAGAAACAAAACAGAAAGATGCTGATGAAGATGACAACGATGGTTAATTAGCCGAAGGTTAACCAAGACGGATAATTAAGGTTTTGCTTGCACATTATTTTCTCCGTTTTTGGCTTCTTAATTTTTGTTATTAGAATATGCTCTCCAAAGAATGTTATTAATCGGATACAAACGTTCATCCGTATTTTACGCGTAACTATTAATGAAAAATCATTAAACGTGTCTTCGCGTGATGTAGTAAATAAAACTCTAAAACGTCGGTGATTAACAAAATAAGATGTGTTAACATACTTCAGTGTATGTAATACAAACGTAATGTTCGTACGTGTTTTTTATAACGTATAAATGCCCTTCCAGTTCCAGCCAATCAGTCAGTTGTGACAGAACCTTCCCTCAGGAGATTGAGACCACGTCACTAATGATGTTCACCGCAGATGTGGAAGAAACATTTGGACAACAAACCGCTAGCCTGTGCAGCTAGCAGACCACAACTTAACAACCCGGAAGAATCTACTAGTGGTGATTCTAACCCTGGCCGGAAAACTTACGACTACTCAAGTCTAATTCTGTTGTTTTCAGATACTGGAACTCTACCTCCAAACAACGCTACTTGCGAAAAGGGTGTCACATACTACAGTGAATGCAGTGTCTGTAAATGTGACTCCATTGGTGTTCTTCACTGCAACACACAAAAGCACTGCCTAGAAGAAGAAATTGACAGTAAAAATGGTATGATATCTTTTTTCTTTCTGATCGTTTGGATACTTTGTTTATATATTTATTTATTATTTATTTACTTAATAATTATTTATTAGTAGATATTAATTTACACATTATTATGGTCTGATCATAAACCTAATCATCATTGGTCTTAGCCGTGACTGACTCAATATTCATAAATTACAATAATACGCGTGTTCGGACTATTTTGATATCTTTCCAATGACCACCTCCATTTAGTTTATCTTCCACAGGAACTCCCGTAATCTTGATATCTACATATGCTCCACATAATTATCAGGTGGCCGAACTTCTCCGTCATTGGCGTAAGCAGATATCTCTTGGTGCGTTAACATTGCAGCAGAAGGCCACGGAAAAACTTGAACAAATGAAAAGCCGTAGCTTAGAGAACCTCCCTCTGCTCCTTTTGATTTTCAGTGAAATGAAGCGATGAGAAGCACTTCCCAGGGCTAAACTAGCGAGAGCATTCCATGATACGAGAACAGAACAGTGAAACAACAGAAATATATCAGGATGTCTTCAGTGTTAGTTACAGAATCTTTGTTTTCGAGGAAATAAACTCACTTTTACGGTCAAAAAATGATTGAAAAGTATTTGTATGACCTGTCCGTATACACCTATAGCTACTTTTTTTTTGTAACTTACGTTCTCCAACGTTAAGTCATATCGGACGATGAATGAAATGATGCTCAAATGAGTCCGGGTCCATGGAGCTTACAGTTACCTGACATTCGCCTTTCAGGATAAGGGAACCCCCGGAAAAACCTTATCCAGGTAACTCACCCTCACCGAGATTCGAACTCCGGACCTCTTGAACGTGAGGCAGACACGCTACCATCTACGCTATCGAGGCGGGCCTGTAAGCTACTGTTTACATTCTGTTTACGGTGCTGTTATCTAACGTTACGGACTCTATGCATTGCAAAGCGCCACCAGAAAATCCATGCAAACATTAAGTTCACGTTGTTCCCGTGCAATTTGTTTGCTTTCTACCATCACCGTTGTTGTTATTACTCACTATACTTCGTAGAGTAAATATAAACATTAAAAGGACAGATCTGCGTCGTAAGCGGAAGTTAATAGAACATGAGGCAAACTGTTGCGTCTATAGTTCATAGCTTTAACATTTTGCATGCAAACAGCATTATCGAAACATTGCTTTATTCTATTGTTTTCTTTCACTCTGTGTGATCTGAAGGTTCTGCACACGTATCTCTTGTGTCCCTTAAAGAGGCATTTGACATTTTGGAACAGAGTGCAGAGAGGAATGTGCTTACGTAGCACACTGTCTTGGTGAGCCCAAAGACTAACCGTGTCTTTCTCACTGCTCGCCCAAAACGCCATTAAATGTTTGAATTTGAACAAACCTACCGCCAGCAGCACAAAGAAAAACATCTTGACTCACTTCGGAGGTTAAACCGCAAAGCGGCTAGGTACTGCGGCAGAAGACACCCGGACGGGAAAAAAGAAAAATTGCCCCGCCCGAATAGGACTACCTCTGGACCTCTGGAAAAGGATAGCCATTTCATTGCTTTCTGAATGCTAGTGATCAGGAACGTATTTAAGGGGGGGGGGCTTCAGGGATTCCGCACCCACCC
Source organism: Mantis religiosa (assembly GCA_030765055.1). Taxonomy (NCBI): domain Eukaryota; kingdom Metazoa; phylum Arthropoda; class Insecta; order Mantodea; family Mantidae; genus Mantis; species Mantis religiosa. The sequence continues at coordinate 96,794,793 of CM060948.1, read as the reverse complement.
CCCAAATGAACTGTCATTTTAATGTTGTAATACATAAATATTTGAAATAAAGCTTACTTTAAAATAAATCGAAAAAGTTTATTCAAGCTTCTCATCTTAACGTCTCTATTCACTGTCAGGTAGACATGAAGTTATAAAGAGTGCGTGCGGAACAACTGTAAATGTGAGGGTTTCCGCCCCTAATCGAGAACCGTTTCTTTTCAACTTTCTAGCATTCCCTATACCCAAGGTCAAGTACGGTGGTAGAAGTACAGTACGCTGAAAAATAAACAGCATGAGTGTAATACTGTTATGGCATTTATAACTGAACATAGTGAGTGAATGAGTGATTTGGGCTTTAAGCACCGTCGACAACGAGGACTTTTGGAGCCCATGAATACAGTATGCAACACTGGATATTGCACCCAATGAACATGCGATGTAGGTGAGATACGCCTTAATAAAAATAACTAATTTATGTAACGCAACACTCACCACTACTTACAGATGGTCTGGTTTATTAATGCATGTGGATTAACAGTCCTCATTAACATCGAGGATTGCAGAGTTTTAAAGAAAGTGTGGTTGGATTATTTATTTTGAAGCTCAAGATTATGAAAAAGTTAAGCTAGTAAAATTCAATCAGTATTCTTTGTCAGAACTACATTAAATTTGTTTCGCGTGTAAATATAACGTTCTAAGTGAAAGACGGCGTCAAATTCTGTAAGTTATACGAGCAACCTGCATAACTATATCAACTATTATTATACTAATTATTAGAAAATCAAGATCAGTTACCGAATAAACGACAAATAAATGTTTACATTTTACGGTTATTTAAAACGGCGGAGTTCTACATCTAAGGCCTGCAGCCGTCATTGATGTGCCGAAACTTAATGTTCAGTGGAGTAACGAATAACACTCGAATAAAGGTTTTATAATAATATAATTAATAATAATTATAAAATTATTCTTTAAACGTGATATACGTACAAGGTAATTAAGAATATTGTAGAAACTGTGAACATAAACTCTCTTAACAGGGCTTACAGATTAGCGATCTCTCAGATACTTTTACAAATGACCAAATAATGCAGGAGAGGAGCCTAAGTTTTCCAAACATAAAGGTACAAGTGGTGAGGAAACATTGCGAAGAGACTTTACCCGGGTGATACATCAATCGGTAATCGAAACCCTATCTCTGGGAGAAACACATACGTCATACACCATACTATATTAAAGCGACGGGCTGCAGAGAATGTTAATATTCATTAACTATCATCCTCACTTGTAAAGAAGAAAAAACGGAATATCTAGATACAAAACAAAGCCTTCCAATGCGATAAAAACTCTTAATAAGTACTTTTATCCCAAAATAAATAATATCACAAGAAATAAACATATCTGAGAAAAATATTAGTAACAACGACTAAATAATCAAACGAATCTGAAACTGCGACTTTTTCTTTTGTTCCGACTGTGCACCCCAAACTTGTCATCAGGACTGTCAGTAAGAACTGAGTTATTCTTTAAACTGAAAGAAGGGCCATTGACCAAAGTGAGTGTCTACCTGCTAGGGTTGAAAAGCCGGACTTAGAGCACTGTAGCTAGTAAGCAAACGTTTCTCGTATTGTGAAGGTGTTTTTCGACAGTTTGCAAAAGTGTTTTTAGATAAGAAGAGGAACGCAAAAATCAAGAGCTTTTTTCAAACCTACCAATGCGAGCAAGGTATGTAGAACTAGCGCTTTAAGTGAAGTTAAACCTGAAGTTGGTGAGTTAAAAACTAAAAATGAGATGTGCAGTGTTAGTGTCGCGAGTGAAGAACTTCGCAGTTTTAATGCCGGTTGTGATATCGGCCTGTTGGTGCAAGAAACAAACTGTGTCAACATTCCTAGAGATGTTAGGTATGACATACTCACAAATAATTTGAAGCCTAATAGTTCATTTGTGTTTCCCGTACGTTTGCATGACTCTAAGAGACCCAGTTTTCAACATAAGTGGCTGGATAGGTGGGGGTGGCTAACATACTCAAAAGTCTGCCGTTTCAGCGTTCTCTTCTGCAAACAAGGAGTAGGTCAAGGCGGTCACCAAAACTTAGGATATTTGGTGACAAAAGCATCTTAAGAATGGAAGGATGCTGTAGAAGCATTTAACAATCACCAGGCAAGTTGTTATCATAAAAACTGTGTCTTATCAACCGAGCGGTTTTTGGCAATAGAGAATGGCAGGGAAGAAGATGTGGCATCTCAGATTAATAGCCAGAGAAGAAAAGAAATTAGGGAAAATAGGAAAGCTCTTCTACCAATAATAAAAACAATAATATTTTGCGGACAAGAAGAACTGCCTCTCAGAGGTGATTTAGATAGTGGTCCCTTAATGTTATCAAAGCCTGATAAGAAAGACGGAAAATTTCGAGCGCTCTTACGCTTTCGTCATGATGCCGGTGACAAAAATATTAGGAAAGCATGTGGCTAATGCGAAGAAAAATGCAGCTTATATTAGCCCCTTAATACAGAACGAAGTCCTGAGCATATGTGCCGAAATAGTACGAGGAAAGGTTCTCAGTGCTGTAAATGCTGCAGAATGTTTAGTGTCATTGCTGATGAAGCTTTAGATATTTCCGGAATGCAGAGCTATCTGCTTGTTTACGGTATGTCAACTCTGACCATGTTTGGAGAGAAGACCATGGGATTTGTGCCTATATATGACCTCACCGGTAGCAATATTGCTAAGACAATTGTACAAGAATGCGTTAACCTTGGACTAAATATGAGCAATCTGGTGGGACAGGGATACGATGTTGCTTCTTCAATTGTTGGAAAGTCCAATGGAGTTCAAGCGAAGGTGAAACAGCTATATCCAAAAGCTTTGTTTGTTCATTGTGCTAGTCATAAACTCAATTTAGCTTTGTCCTCTGTACTTACTACGACTCACATTCGTAATTGCCAAGGCACTATGAGTGACATTTGTGATTTATTTCGCAATCATCCTTTTGCTGGCAACGCTTTAAAGAATAGCATTAATGAGCTGTTACCTACCAGTAAGAAATCGAGACTGATTGGCCTTTGCAATGCAAGATTTGTAGAGAGGCATGATTCCGTAATTGTGTTTGTGGAACTTCTAGAACAGATTTTTCATAGCCTTCAGGAGTTTTCCGAAAGCAACAAACCAATTTCCAAAACTATATAGCACAACTTCTGGCGGCCATAGAGAATAGTGCCTTTCTAATCTCACTATTGACATGCGAGAAACTTCTGTTTCACAGTCCACCTTTCTACGTATTTGCAAAGTCCGGAACATGATCTTAGCTCTGCTTTGGAATATGCCAGTGACGTAGTAAAGCAGCTGGAAGCTTTAAGAAAGAATGCTGTTAAAGAATTTCACAAAATCTTTTAGCTGTGTTCAAACACTATGAAATCCCTATTTGACTCTGAAATCAGAGTTCAAGACTGGCAGGAAGCAGACAAAAAAGAATAAATCACCCAGCAGATACAGCAGAGGAGTTTTTCAGAAGATGTCTCCTTATTTCATGCACTGACGAACTGATTTCAAGTCTTAAGGAACGATTTGAACAGAACAAAGATGTATTGTCTGCTTTCGATATTTTAGTGCCCAGAAATGTAGAATAAACTAAAGCTGATAGGTTAAACAAGCTTTCTTTATATTCAGGCGGAAAATCAGTGACAGTGAAACACGGGCAGAATATCGGCTGTGGTGTCAAAAATTGAAATTCACAGAGAAAAAAAAGACCAAATTATGTCATAAGTTCTTTGGTAACATGTTCTGCAGCATTATATCCCACAATTCATCGTCTGCTTAAAATTTTAGCCACCCTACCCGTCTCAACTGCCAGAGCAGAGAGATCGCTTTCAACAATGAAACGGCTCAAAACTTACCTCAGAAATGTAACTAGTGATGAGTGTTTAACTAATCTTGCCTTGTTGTCTGTACACTGGGATCAGAACATCAATCCTGAGGAAGAGTTAAATATAATGGGCAGGAGAAGCAGGCGCATCAACTTAGTACTGTAGAACTACTTAAGCTTCGTGTACATTGTGTAAATAGTGTGAAAATATTTCCCACATAAACTGAAGGACTGTAATGGAGATCATCATGGACAAGGCTTCACTTCAACAGTTTCCCAGCTCTTTGTAGTGAGTTTTCAAGTTAGACCCTTTTAATGTTACTAATATACTATTTATCTTGCATGTCTAGGAAACTTCTAGTAATTGCTGCAGTATGCCATGTGTATATTTTGGCTGGAGTCATATTTGCAACTTTTATAATTTTGTTAATCTGTCAGTAGGTTTATTATCCTCTATATAGTAAGGAGGTATTGTATTGCACCTACATCGGTATAATGCACTGAGTTTTGACCCTAGATACACGTACAGAAATATTATTGCGTTAATGTAACAGCGTATTTCAAAAACGAAAAATCGCAGATATATTTACATTTAGAATTTTTCGAAGATGTGACACGAAGATTTTGAAAAAATTTCCCCACACCAAACCATCCTTTAGATGAAAGAACTTTCGTAAATTTTTTATGTTCTCAAAAGCATGTCCAACGATTCCTATTAAAATGCTTCACGTTTGAGACACGACAATCTGAATATTCTGGGAACAGGTTATAGAAACCACTTCAATTTCACTGATTATTCAAATAAGAAACCATGGTATCATAGATAAAAATATCAGGTTACAAGAGAACGTGGAGCTCATAAAACAACTCCCGCAACCTCTAGGTTCCTTGTACTAGCTGTTTTCCAAACATCTCATGCTATGTAACAAGTTTAATGCGCATTTGATAGTCTCAAAATTGCAAGTTGTTTTATTTTTCAGCTGTATAATTTCATAAGGAACCTAGTTTTTTATTTATTTTTAAATACTTTAAAGTCCTTTAACCGGATTATCATATTGGGCAGTAAATGAAACGGTCGATACCTTAAAATCAGCCCAGGGCCACTAGAACTTAGATTTTATCCGACATTCGTCTTCTTAAGATAAGGGAAAGCTCTGTAAAAAGTATTATTCAGGAAAATTATCTTGATCTCGATTGGAACTCGCTTTAGCGGTGCTCAACTTTCGCTCATACGAGCGGAGGTTGGACTTTGTCACTTCACCCCTCTTCCTCATGAAAGCATTTCCCCTTCACTCGTTGGCTCTTTGTAATGGAACGTTACGTCTTATCTTCGCAGACAGTGGGTGGAGGTAAGCCCTCCTTCCCCTCGCGCGGCAAGGTTGGCCACTACCTCTTCACTGGGAATCAGACACGCTACCACCACATTATGGAGGCGGGCTACAGTTTAAATCATTTATAACCAAACAGTTTGATGACGACACGGAATAGAGCAATCGTGCTTTATATGAATAGTGAAACTGTGAGAACCAAAGAGACTCATGTCAGTGTACGGCATCAATGTTTAGTATCTCTGTACGTGCTTAGTAAGCACAAACCAACACCAACTCCAATACTCAGACCATAATACGAGAATCGATTGTAGGAAAAATGGCGGCGCTCGTGGCCCAGCTTGTGATGTTGTAGTTATATCTACAGAGTAAAGTGTGTGTTTGTTTACTTTGATTGTGTGTTTGAAGAATTAATGTAATTCATATTACAGTGGCAATTAGTGACTAACGAGTTAGTTTATAGTTGAGTATTTAACATAAAGTGATAACATTTACCTAAATATATACATTGAAGTATTGTCGAAATGCATCGTTGTTGTGTTCCCAGCTGCAATCTAAGTATGGTAATGTACCTCACACGACATTTAAATTTCCGAAGGAAAAATCGTAATGGGATAAGTGGACCAGGAACATACATCGTAAAGATTTTAAAGTAAATGACAAAACTGTAGTTTGTATTCATAATTTTGAACAGTGCTTTGAGGTTAAGGAAGACATCTTTCCAGTAAATGATGGTGAACCAATTCGTTCCCTTCGAAAAGTACCAAAATTAATAGATGATGCCTACCCCAACGATTTTTAAGAATCAGCCATCCTATCACACATTAAAGCTCAACCAGAAAAAAAGAAATCCTGAAGAATGTATCCAAGACATTTTACAGAGAGTGAAGATAATTTTAATATTTGGTGCGCACAAGATGTTATTGACAGTTTTCAACCTAAGTGGTAAGGAGATTTTAACCCATTGATAGTCATTATTAAAGACGATTAGTTACGTTCTTTTCAATAACATTCAAGATCCCAGCTTCACTGATGTTCCTTCACTTAATAAGTTTCAAAGTATTTCATAACCTAGAAGCAATATTATGAGCCTACCAGTGGAAAATTTTAAATGGATCTTGCAGTGTGAGGGAACTTGACACCTTCAAACGTGACAATTGGAGTAAACTGGACAATCTGGTGAGTTCTCTTAAATATTATAGTATAAGCAGTATGTCCTTGCCAGAAAAGGTTACTATGTAAACAATATAAAAGAAACTTTAGTACTTGCTACAGACGATAGGATGATTGAGTCCAATAAGATAAAGTTTGCTGTGTTTAATGCTTATGAGTTGTCATGCCTTATAAATTACATTTTGGAAGTATAAGGTGGAAAATGCATAGTACTGGTCGTGCTACTATATAATGTTATAAGCTCTTAAAATTTGTCATGATGCTCTCTATTTATGTTATTACACGTTTTAGTTGAAAGTATAAAGTGACAAATGCTTAGGAGTTACCTCGCTGCTCCGTAATATGGATTATATTATGTCCATTGTGTATAGTTTCCTATTCTGCGTAACCAGAGTCACTGGGCTTCGACGGGCGCCATCTTGGAATCTACATTATGGTCTGAGTATTGGAGTTGGTGTTGCACAAACGTGTTATATTCCATTTAAACATTTGATATCGAGATGTCACCAGAAATGCAAGTTTTGAGGAAACCAGGACAAAGAAAAAAATTAAAAAAGAACGTCCGCACGCGCGCTCCAGTGTGTATGTCTTTTTGTGTTTGCAAATAGCATATTACAGAACCCAAATTTTGGAGGAATACCAAATGTAGGTTTTAATTTCGTTATCTTTCAAAGATGCGAAACGAAGATTTTCAAGAAAATCAATTACAATAATGTATTGCAAGGTTAACCAATTCCGATGTATTATTTGTTGGTGATTAGAATTCTCAGATACTTACTTAAAGGTGTGTAATTTTTAACTTCTAAGTTCCTATTCCCTTTTTCATTCAAGGAGAACTAATAGTTTAAATGCATCAATCAGTGGTTCGCTTTTTAAATATCTGATTATTGCTTATACCAGTTTATCCCAGCTATAAGAACAAAATCAGTGCAACTAAATGCCTTTCTACAGACTTTATCCAAAGAATCAAGACAACAAATTTTTATAAGAAGAATTTTGTAGAAGCTTGGGTGGAGAAAGTCTTTTTTTTTTTTTTTTTTTTTTTTTTGTAATTTTACATCCTCAAACGTTAAGTCATATCGGACGTGACTGATATGGGTGAAATTATGCTCTAATGTGTCCAGGGTCCACGGAGCTTAGACCTACCCGACATTCGTCTTTAAGGATAATGGAAAACCCCGGAGAAAACCTTATCCAGGCAACTCATGCTGAGCGAGATTCGAACACGGGACCTCTTGAACGTCAGGCAGACACGCCACCATCTACGCTAGCTGTATGGGCAGGAGAGAAAGTCATGTGAATGTAACACAATACATCTGTTTTTAATTTTTATTAACATGATGAAAACACATCCCTGATTAACTATTAAAAGTAAATAATTCAACGTAGAATTTTTGGACCCTCCCGGAAATTAACATCTAAATACATGCCTGCTAGTGATAGATGGCTACTGTTGCTGGTTCGTTGACACATGACGAATACACAGCTCTATGGCAAGCCACGATGTAATGCTTTCATAGCCCTCAAACTTTATCAAGAAAGGCTTCCAATGGGTCGATTACAATCAGTACACGTTTTTAATCGTACAGTGATGCGAATAGTAATTTTCTATTCATTAGTCTTCTAAAGAGATGTGTAGACCCTTTGAAAGCCATCTGTTAATTAAAAATGCAAAGACATGTAGATTAATTGGCCAGCACACACTTGCAAGTTATGCCCATCTTTTTAAATTTAATTACTAATGTACTGTATACTTAAATTATTTAATAATGCTTCTGCATATCTTTCTTTATTTTAATTTAGACCATTTTAAATTGTTCTCTAAATACTAAATGACTGATACCCGATTACTTGTTCTAAAATTTTTGTCAGCAGTTACAGTTTCTGATCTTATATTTTAGACTGGTGTTAATTCATTATTGTTTTAATATTTTCTATCTATTTTCTTTGGAGTATGATTTAGATATTCTAGGGTAGATTGTGAATTAATTTAAATTTCGTAAAATATTATAATTTGAACTCTGCACATAAACAATTTAATCAGTTTCAGAAGTATCCTGTGAACCTGGATCAACATTCAATACTGTGATATTTTCAATCTATTTTCTTTGGAGTATGATTTGGATACTCCAGGGTAGATTGTGAATTAATTTAAATTTCGTAAAATAGTATAATTTCAACTCAGCACATAAACAATTTTATTCAGTTTCAGAAGTATCCTGTGAACCTGGATCAACATTTAATATAGAATGCAATGCCTGCACCTGTGCAGAAAATGGAAGAGAAGCAATGTGCATCCTGAAAAGCTGTTTGCCAACACACAGATCAAGTAGAGGTATGTTGTAAATGTTGACAACCGTCATATTCCAAGTAGCCAGTAGTGCCAGTACTCATTTTAAATATCTACATTCAGCAGGTAATTATGGATTTTCACAACATTGATATAGTCACTAAACTTTGGTTTCAGTTTTAACCAAGCTTCACATGAAATCCTAAAACTGGTTGTTCAGAAGGCGAAGGAAGTAGATTTGATCATAATCCAGTGAATGATTTGGAATTTCTGGTGTACACTTACATGTAATTATGTTCAATTATGGACCAGATGTAAAAAAATTACCCTTCTAAATAAAGAATTGAGAAGAAAGATGTATTAAGTATTGTTTTGGGAATTTAATACTGTATGACCATGTGATACAGGATGAACCAAAGTTTTCTCACCCCCCAGCTTTAAGAAACAACACCCTTTATATAATAATTAGGCAGTTTATTTTTTCAGCATTATAAACATCATGTATCTAACACACACTAAATTTATAACTTTGTATGTCTGCCATTGTTGATATAGTACGCAATAATGTGTCGAGCGAAACTTTCCACCAAATCCTTGGTGATGTTCTGGTCAATGCTTTCCAATTCTTCTTGAACCCTGGTGATTAACTAATCCTTGTTTCATGGTCTGGGTTGTCTAAAAACACTATCTTGAAAAGAATAAAAAGAAGTATTTCAGGAAGTGGAGTGCCTTTGTTATGAAAATTAGGCAAATGAGTCAACTTTGTATATACTTTTCTCCACTTACAAGTTTTTAAATGAAGACTAGCTTCTGGGAACTTCTTCCCTATCCTCAGTGCTGTGGTTGACTGAGGGTGCAACCGGTGTTGCATCTGGCTTGGTATTGTGCTGCCATCTGATATTCTGGTAAGTTTGATGAAGTCATCCACGGTGGGAATTTCAAAGTTCATCAAGAGGTTCTGTTCTTTGTAGTAAATTTGTTTTCCGAAACCTGCAGTTCTACAGGTTTCTTTGCCTGTTTGATCAATTCTATTTCTTGCTTTATGTTGTGATTCTCGGACCAAAAGTGATGTGAGGATAAGGAAGAAGTTCCCAGAAGCTAGTCTTCATTAAAAAACTTGTGAGTGAAGAAAAGTGTATACAAGGTTAACTCATTTGCGTAATTTTAGTAACACTATCTTAAAGTTTGGCCCACAAGTTCTGAATGACATTGAGATCAGGCGAATTTCCTGGCCATCAGTCCAAATGTTGTTGAACTGTTCCTTTATCACCTTCATGGTTGTCTTCACAATATGAGCTGTTACTCCATCCTGCATCAAAACACACATAGTGTCCATGGGAAACTGGGAGGGGCCATCCATAGTCTTCTTCTGTCTTCTTGACAGCCTGATTTTGTGCAACAATGTGCAAGTCTGTTTTCCCATACCATGATATGCCACCTGGGACCATGATTTTCAGGGAAAATTTTGGAACAAGGACTGGTAAAATACTGGAAGGATCATTCATACAGATCGTAGAAATTTGTGTTTGGTTTAGAGTTGAGTTCATCTGTATTGAGTTCATTTTTTCATTTGTAGAAAGTATATGTGCCCTTTTAACACATCCTTCCGGAGTGTCATCAACAAAATCTTTGCAGATTAATCTTTCACAAAATTTCATTCGACCATTGACATTTTCTTACTGAGTATAGGCTTGACTGGTTCCTTATAGGCATTTTAAACCAATTAGTGAACCTTACATAAAACCTCACTATTATGACTAAAATTTTATTCCCACTGTCTTGGAATTCAATCAAGAAATTCAGTTTCCTGACAACATTTCATATACCCATAACTTTATCCTTGCAGATCCTTCTGATCCTTCTTTTTGTATTTGAAGCAACTTTAGATAATATACCACTTGGTTTCTCATCCTTGACATCACCCTCCTCTTTTCTAGCCCACTTTTTCAAAGTGTTTCTGTCAACTTGCAGACGTTGTGTAATTTCTTTTATTGATAACCCTTGTGCAGTAAGAACTTGAATTTTTGTGCATAAATATTCCCTTGCTATGGATGACATCTGTTGCAAACAAAAGAAAAAATTATTTAAGATCCTGTACTTTTTTTTTTAATTGTACGTCCTCCAACGTTAAATCATATCGGACGGTGAATGGAATGGGTGAAATTATGCTCAATGAGCCCAGGGTCCATAGAGCTTAGAGTTACCCAACATTCGTCTTTCAGGATAAGGGAAAACCCCAGTAAAAACCGTATCCAGGTAACTCACCCTGACCGAGATTCGAACTCAGGACCTCTTGAACGTGAGGCAGATACTCTATCACCATGCTACCGAGGCGGGCGAGACCCTGTACTAATTGATAAATTAATTAACAATAAGAAAGACAATAGAACTCTAATGGGTCTGAAAGTTTCTCATCGGAGAGAAGTTTATGGTTTATTTTAACCTATACTGTGATATGCAAATTAACAGCTCTGTAAAAATTTCTTAAATGAATGCAGATCACAGATACTTGAAGATGAATACCACATGTATTTGCCATTTGCCTGGTGCTGAAAATTCAGTTTACAATTTTTGCTTCCTTCTAGCTTTGTTCATATTGAAACCAAGAATACATAAAAGCTTTAATCTTTAACTCCTTATTTCTTCATCTTTACCATTTGCAAAAACATATCCAAAGATCAAACGAATCTTTTGGCCTCTGTCTTAAAACTGATACCGAAATTGTTGACCAGAAGAAATGATAGGATGGTAGATAAACATTTGCAATAATTTCTATGTTTTAAAATCAATGCATAATGTAAGAAGCATACGTTGAAATATTTACATAGAAAAAAATATAAAATACCAAAGTCTAAATTACAGTAGAACCTCACTTATCTAAAATTTGCTAATCCAACATTCTGTATCATCCAACACATATTAATAAAAAGCATATTTCTCAAATAACATTCAATCCCTAAAATTTTTATTTTGTCGGTGAATAAATTCTGTGACAGTCTGCGCGGAGCGTGCACTAAATTCTGTGACAGTCTGTGCGGAGGGTGCACAAAATTCTGTGACAGCCTGTGCAGAGAGTGGTTACATTACTCTCACCAGTGCTTGGTCAGCAGGATGTGCATCCTCAAACCTTCAGTGAGTGTGCAGGTATAGCTTCGGTGCGGATGATATTGTTTTCATTTTCTGTGAGTACAATATGGCAAGTAAAAGGAAGAAAGTGGTTGTTTCCATGGAAGACAAGTTGATGGCATTAAAGAGACTGGACATAGGCTAAACTCTTCAAAAAGTGGCTTCAGATTATGGTGTTGGGCATATTACAGTGCCAGACTGGAAAAGAAGAGAGAAGAAATTTAAAAGTGGTGTGCTACCAGAGCAACAAGTGATGTACTAAAACACAGGAAAACAGTGAAACAATGTGAATATGAAAAAGTTAATGAAGTGAATAGCTGGTGTGCAGAAGATCAACAGTTTGAACTCACAGACTATGATACTGTTGACTTCGAGAATGGTAATGACAATGAGGATGGAGCAAGATGGAAAACTGAAGAACAAAATGAGAAGAAGATGAGTCACACAGAAGGTTTAAGTGCTTTAGAGATGGCATTAAGATATGCGGAGCAACAATCGGAGGCAAGTGGAATGTTTCGTCGAGGGCCAAATCTCATAGCGAGGAAACGTCATTCAGCAGGCAAGCAGACTTCATTGAAAAGCATCTTTTCTTAAGACATTTGGAGTTTTTTTTGTTCAATATTGCTTGTAGAATTAGTTTGATTATTCAGTAAATGCGACAAAATCAATAAATGTTTTAATAATAGAGTATACCTACCATGTTTTACTCCATTTTTCAACTGTATTATCCATTTTTGGTTATCTGACCTTGTCCAGGGCCAGTTTAGGTTGGATAATCGAGACTCTACCACACTATCAGCCTTTTTCTTCTTTAGTAGAGTCATCATCTTACAACAATGTGATCCATACAAAGTTAAACGCTACACTTGGTACAAGTGTATTTCATCCTGCAAGCTTTCTTCTTATCTCATGCAGCAACCTTTATGGCTATGAATTTTGTAGCATAGCATAATGTAGTATTGTCTGATGACTGTTGCATGCCATCACACACTAGCTGCTAATTCTCTTGGAAGGTTTACCTTTTGTATTTCATTTGTCCGAATTCTGATTTGCACCAAATACATCTGTTTCAAAAACTACGAACATTGCTGTTTTGCATTGGATTATTTGGGCTAATTCCTGCAATATTTGTCATAGCAAAAAACAGTGTCCATCTTCCTACTCTGATGGGTACCATGAATGTTTTCAATAACACCATTTTCATCTCTAACATCAAGTAGCTCCTCTAGTGCTCCTACTATTAGAGCCCAAATTCTGTCTCCTTCAGGTCCATAGGAATCCATCTGAAATGCAGTTAGTAGCAGAAGGAATTTTTTAGAATATTGCATGCTGAAATTCATATTATACGAAGAAACTCTTAACTTTCGTTAATGTCATAATGAGAGTGCTATGGCAGGGTGTCACAAAACCCAGTGGACTCTGATTTGCTATCACCTGTGTTTCCTGATGACTCTTTAGGGAGACAGTAATAAATCATTACAATTCAGTAGAGGTATTAGAAACAGGAGAGTTGGATTAGAAATGCCAAACATCATTAATTAAGTAGGTACCTGAACATGTTTTAAGGACTAAAGCTTATCACCATTTTCAATTTGTCTCCATTATGAGTTGGACATATGCAGACAATGGGGGCACATCTTAGTCCTCAAGGCCGGGACCACTAATTTCCCCATTTGCAGTATACTTGGTGTCATTTGACCTCATGCACACTTCGCAGCAGTAGCCGAACCAGTCCGTGAGCTCATACATTTATTTCCTACGGAGCACTACATTATGGTCATGTCATAGGATTGTTTATGTGCAAAGCAGTGCATGAGTAACAAAATTTGACCGGGCGATAACTTAGCCGGCTCAAACCATGTTCCTTTGCACACGTACTGCGTCACCTATGTCTGGAGCATTTTTGCAGAGGTTGGCTACAAGTTTTACATATCTTCAATTATATAAATGAATCTGCTTTCATTCTCAACAATTGCAGTATCATACTTCTTCAACAGCCAATAGTCGCTTGGTTTCTTCTTCATCATCAGTTTAGCCATTAACAGATCCTATCACAATTTTCATCAGTGAGGAAAAACACAATGTTTAGCACTATTAAATCTAATTTGAGAAAGTTTATCATAAAACTGATTCTTCATCTCACATTTTTTGTACAGATTCCAATTCAGGTCTAGCAACCTGTTACAAAATCTTAAATAAAATTAAGGAAAATTCTTGTCCGTTTAGCATGAGACAAACTACACAACAGCAATAAAATAGGAATATAGTGTTATTATTAAATTTTAGATGAGTCGCATTTCTTACACATCTGCTTCACTTTCGTACCTATTTTGAGGACATGTTTCGCAAATCTTCGTTTGCATCTACGGCTCTTGTGCGACTGACGCTAGATCCAGCGGTGTGGGTAATTCTGGGGTTGTTGCTGCCATCTGTTGATTTAGTGATGAACTGAAATGTGGGATTCTCTTCTAGCGGGATTTCAAAGTTCATTAGTTGGTTTTTATGTTTTTCTATGTATATCCTCTCCCATATGACGAGTTCACTATGTTTTTGTACATATTTTAGTAATTCTGTGCTATCTTCAATTTCATGATTTTCAGACCAGAAATGAGCTGCTATTGCGGACTTATCAATATTTTTGTATCTTAAGTGCCTGAAGTGTTCTTTCTTTCTAGTGCCTATGTTCCTTTTTGTCCTTCCTATGTAAATTTTTTCACAGTCTTTACACTTAATTTTGTAAATGCCTGACTTTTCCTCTGGGTGATTCACTTCACATGAAACAGCCTTGTATAATATGTGACAATGGCAGACTTTGAATTTAAATGCAAAATATTGTGAAATAATATTTACCTGTTTCTGTTTTGTCATTCCGTGAAATGCCTAGGGAAAACCATAAAATAATTTATAGCTCATAAGTAGTACTAAAGCCACCCATTTTTTGGCATTTTATGCAGTGCTTAGTTATTTTAGAGTATCCCTAGTTTTAAACATATTATTCTATTTTGTATTTTTGTGGGTTTTAAATCAATCATTTAACATTTTATCATAATAATTAGATTACAGATCATGTTCTCATCATGTTACAGTCACTGGTTATATAACTTTTCTCAAATTCTGTTTCTCTTTAGGCACAAGAATGAACTTATGTGCCTGTAATATAATGCATAACAGAGGAATACGATCCCAATTTACTTAGGTCATTGCTACATTTTTCAATAACTGTAACATACTGGTGGAACTACTGGTAAAATCTAAGGAATGATCAAAGTTTCCTCAAATATGCCTAAACTATTTCTAAATATATAGGCTAGGAGATAAACAAGGGGCCTTAGCCTATGTACAGATTGCTTAATCCATTAGAATTGATAATTGTATATTTTCTCTTTCAGACCAAGAAAAAAATCATTACTAAGGACCTTGGTCTGTCTTAAACACTTCTTACATCACTTGTTATGTTAGTGCTTCCTTCCATAGTTTATTATTATTAATCATTATTTATTATAACTATCATTATTATTTAATGACCTCCAATGTAGTAAATTTGGAAGGTGAATGAAATGGGTGAAATGATGTTCAAATGACCTCCAATGTAGTAAATTTGGAAGGTGAATGAAATGGGTGAAATGATGTTCATATGAACCCATAATTTGTAGAGCTTAGAATTATGCCACATTCATCTTCAGGATAAGGGAAAACTCTGGAAAGAAACCTTATCCAAATAACTCACCCTAACCAAGATTCAAACACAGAACTTCATGAATGTGAGGCAGACATGCTACCCCCACACCACAGAGGTATTTCAATATTTTAAAATTGGGTTATCATTGCATAAGGCATTTTCCTTTTCATCCTGCTTGTGTACTTTTAATTCAATGAACTTCTTGTTTTGTTTCTATTTGTTGTTATTTTTGTTGTTTTTTTAAACTACATAAACTGCACTCTACACAGCAAAGGATAATAAAAGATTTGGAAATTGCTAAAAAATAACTTACGGAAGGAATACTAAACCATAAAAAGAGAAACATGATCATTTAGTGGGCACTGAAAGTAAACCACTTGGCTATTGTAAATACTATATAATATTTTTTTGCATACCATTACCCAAGAATAAACTAAAGTTTATGTATAGAAATAAGTACATTAAAGCTGCTGAAAATAAAGTCATAATTACTTTTACAAATTCTTATATTGCTGAAACATCAGTGTTTCACTGGTGAAAACCATTACAGATTGGCAAAGTAATTACAATAAGAACAAATCTGCAAATGATGACTATTGGTCTCTCAAAGATGAAGAAGTGGAGCAACAGCAGTAAAGATTTACTACAACGATACTAGTGGCACTGTGAAGTATGTCACCAATTAGTACTCTGCACTTCTCTATCCAAGGATGGTGGAGAAATGAGTGTGCACAAATTAAGGTTGAACAATTTGGGGTTAAAAGTCATATGATTTAACCCTCCATCAGTCTTGGTACATTCATAAGGCGTCAGCCGTCTGTTTTTCTCATACTGCCTTTAGCTTTTTGACTTTGAAATGCCATCTCCCTCACTACCTCCCTGGCTGACAATGTATTTGCTGGTCTTTTGAAAACCATTATAATTGTATTACACATACAGTAACATTTTAAAGTTTGTGTTTCGAACATTTCACACTTCCATACTTTGCTTATATAGGATGGTTCATCAAACCAGAACCCAGGTTCAGAAGAGTGTGTTATATAATAGTAGTAGCGTTATATAATAGTAGTAGCGTTATATAATAGTAGTAGCGTTATATAATAGTAGTAGCGTTATATAATAGTAGTAGCGTTATATAATAGTAGTAGTGTTATATAATAGTAGTAGCGTTATATAATAGTAGTTATATAGTGGCCAAATTGTGACCCTCCTCAGCATTGGCCTTTATATTAAGTTCTAAATGCAGAGTTCTTCTTCTTCTTCTTCTTCTTCTTCTTCTTCTTCTTCTTCTTCTTCTTCTTCTTCTTCTTCTTCTTTACAAGACGAACAGTCTGTGTCGGGCCTGAGCCTGCCAACCCATCTGCTGGCCTCATGCCCACATATGCAAGGCAGAGGTGGGCAATCATACAGCCAATATGGGAAGGAGATGTGGTCAGCGTCACAACACCCCCAGCCAGAAATTTGGTTTTCTTGACTGGGATTCACTCTCTATCACAGCTCCTTAAGTTCCTTACGATGCTGAGTGGGTAGCAGTCCTATACCTGGGACTTAAAATTTACACCCTCAAGAATGGGGTCAAACTATATTCCATGACAGAGTACCAAAGCGCAATGCTCCAGCCCACTACACCACAGTGTAGAACCCTTATGCAGACTGTTGTTCGCTAAATACCTCAGTGTAATATAAATATTTACTGCTGACCAAGGACACCTTAAACATTACATATTATGAGCCCTAGGAATAATAATTGATAATTGCTTTTATCTGCAGAAGATTGTTTCTTAAAATTCTTCACAGAATACTTCTTCATCATTCATTTGATGTGGTGATAATCATTCTTGGATTACATTTCTGGATTTTCTGTTAATGTCAGTGAAAGAAAGAAAGACAGACAGAAAGAAAGAAAGAAAGTCTTTCAGTGTGCATAGTTACTCTGGCTAAATGTATCCTTTTTGTGAGCACAAGGAACATTGTGGATTACTGGACCAAATGCACCAACATGCCAGCGTACTCACTGAAAAAGATTATAATTTTAAGTTCTTTGCTTCTGTTGTAAATTACCCATATGCAAGGAGTAACATTTAATTAACCTCTCATATTAATTCAAATACATGTCAAATTCCTACATAAATAATTCATGAGCAGGGTAAAAGTCAATGTACCATTTTTCTTTTCTTATTGTTTCTACAGGTAGACATGAAATATATTGTACTCCTGGGGCGAAAATAATGCTGGACTGTAATCAGTGCACATGTACCAATGACAGGAAGTCAGCATTGTGCATTCTAAGGGCATGTGAACCATCCAATGACAAGATCAGAAGGAAGCGAGGTATATTAACTAGATTATTATTAGTAATAGCTTAATACAATTACAAGAACTGGTCAGTAAGTGAAGTACTGTATTTTGTGAAGATCTTGTTTTTAACTTATCAAAAATTAGATCTAATGGTTAAGAGATGCATACAGTTGACTATGTTTCTATGTAGCCTGTAACTATTTTGACACTTACCCTAAATATTTTATATATATTTAATGCTCCAAACTTTCTTGAAAAACCAAAGTGTTAATTCCATAGCTTTATAATGTAATCCTCACTGAAAGTATCTACTTCTAAATTAACTCTCTAGTTGAGGCAATGTTGATGTATTTAATTATAATTTTTGTTTTGTCTCTAAGACTCACATATCTGATGTGTGTTGGTTCACCAGAGAAGTTCCTTATCTATTCTTGCATACTGTTAATTAAAAAATTTCATCTATTTGTTTATTCATTTCAATCAGACACGAATGATTAATTAATTCTGAACCAAGATTAATTAATTCATAAACAAGGTTTTTTTAAGCAACAAGTATCTTAATTTTACTGTCAAATCTGAATCATGTATATTATATTGCCCACAGAAATAACTTAATTACTCAAAGTCTGTGGATTTCTCAAACTCATCTTTAATAATAAACCCTCTATGTATGTCCTATTTAGATATTTTACTACCTCACAACTCCTGTCAGGAGCATAGGTACTAAAGATCTTCCTCAGAACAAGGTGCTAAGTTTCCTCTCAGAAACTTTTCATTGAGTCATAGAGTGATACCATCAAATATTGATCTTAAGGCACATTATATATTTAGGTGAGTAGGCGTCCTTTGTGTCACTTGCCTCTTCTCAAGAATAGTGTTAGCCAAGTCAGGTGCACTATACTCAGTAGACAGGCACCACTAATATAAATGTTCACAATTAAACCTTTCACACAAAAGAATTACAATCACATGAACTGAACTGATGAAAATAACATCTAAGATGGACCGCAACAATGTAAAAAGTACCAATACTCTTCCAAAAATAAGAAGCATACTGACATGAACAAAGGCGAAAGACAGTCCCAAGCACATGCCACACACATTGGTCCCAGTTGTAATACTGAGCCTAAGAGTAGAGATGTGCTAACAGATATGCTTAATTATTTCACAGCATTTGGAAATATAAATGAACAATTTACTGAAAATCAGCAGTTATTGAGAGTGAAAACAACAGAGTGTCAGTGAGAAACATTGTGGCAAGGTTATAGTTGGTGTTAATGCAGCAGTGGCTAAAATGAACATAGAGCATTACAAAACACACTTAAAGGTAATCTTCTGAAAAACATTAGAAATAAATTATTTTAAATGCATTTCACAAGTTAATGAATGGAATGACTCAAGTATTCCACTTAATGATAACCTAGTGAAACTAACTGCAGAGTATCAGCATTCCAGAAGTCAGTGTCATGCATGTGCAGAAAGGATTAAAAAAGACTGTGGCATTAAAACAGTACAAAAGCAGAAAAACTGTAAAGAAGTTTTAGGAACTTTGACAATTTTGACAGCTGTGCAGTTCACTATAAAATGCATACATCTTTTAACAAATAAGCACCAAGTGCTAAAGCAGTGACCCTGATTTACCAGACTTTAGGTGTATGAGCTTCCATTCTTATCCAGTAGAAATAGGATTCTCTTGTCTGAAAAGAAAGAATTTCATTGAATTATGATGATATTGCACCATGGAGATGTATATTGAAAAATATTAACTACTACACAAAGGAAAACAGAAAGATAATTTACCTGGATGAGACCTTAGTTAAAGAGGGGTTTTGTGCCAAAATTATATGGGGCGGAAATTCAGGAAATATTTCAAATTTTGACTTGGTAGTTCAGCCTTATTTAACACTGAAGGCATTATTGTGAACCTGATTGAAGTAAGTAACCAAGTCATACTGTAAGTCATTGGATCACATAAACTGTGCACATGTCACAATGAGTACTACAAAGTTGTTCTTTTCAGAGCAGATCCAATATACAGTGTTGAGCTAGGTCAACTGGCTGCAAACATCTGCCAAATAGAAAAAGGAATGAGAAAATATAACTGGCTTAAGTATGGAAAGTTAGAGTCAGACTTGTATAACTGGCTGTTTGTGTTACAACAAAATGATCAAATGAGAATGTACGTATACTGTGCTGGGTTGAGCTCTAACTCATTAAGAATAATTGGCACTAAAAATAAATAAGTTAATTAATAAATTAAATGGCTAATTTCTGTTAGTTAAGACCCTATGATATTCTTAGATTGGCTGCTTTCATCTTATTGTTATTGTTATTTATTTATCTGCCGATTAAAATTATAATTCATAGCATTGTCAAGGTAAGTACAACATAAATACAATTATTATCTAACCTACATATATACAAATTATTTAAAGGTAATAATAAAGAAAATATTTACATTCTTAAGCTAATATGTACAGTTCCGTAACACTAAGCTTACAAAACTATATTATTAATTACTGCTCTAGAAATTCGTCAATTGAATAGTAACACCCTTGGATACAAAACTTCTTTAGTTCCCTTTTTAACCGCTTAATATCTTTAATTTCCTTTAGATACATAGGTAATTTATTAAAAAGCAAACAGGCAGCTGCAGAGGGTTTCGTTTTAAATAATTTTAATCTATGTGGGATTATATAAAAATGCATGTTGCCTCTGGTGAAATGATCATGAACCTTACTGTTTACTTGTGGGTGGTCATCCTTATGTTTTAGAAACATTACTACTTCAAAGATATATATAAGGAGTATAGAGTTAAAATATTTAATTTTTTGAAATAATTTCTACAATATTCCTGTGGCTTTAATCCCACTATTGCCCTTGTTACCCTTTTATGCAGTGTGAAAAGTCTTTTAGTATATTTATTAGCACTTTTTCCCCATACTGTAATACTGTAAAATAGATAAGGATATATGAGTCCATAATATGCACACATTAATATGTTTATATCCGCAGTTTTTGACAATAATTTTAGTGTAAATATGGTTGTATTTACTTTGTTGCAAACTTTATCAATTTGTTTATCCCACGTGAGACAACTGTCCAGTATTACTCCTAAACAGTTAGTAGTAATTATCTCGTTTATTTCTTCATTATTGACTTCAAATTTTAACTGTGTTTTGTTTCTGTTTTGGACTGTTTGTATACTCATGAAACTTGTTTTCTTAGCATTGATATGGAGGTTGTTTAAATTAAAAAACTGTGCAATTAAAATCATGTGTTGACCAAATGATGAAAATCTTAAAACCACTGTACTGATTAATTGTGTGTGGTTTATATGGCTTGCAGATTATTCATGAATTACCCTCCCCCAATAAAAGATAGTAAACCTCTTTATTTTTCACCAGTAAACAGCAAAAACGACCCGCCACATGATAATAAGTTCTGTTTCCATTGTTTGACCACCACTTGAAAACAGAGTGCCATTCTATTGCTATGAGCTAGCCTGTTGCACGTAAAATGAAAACAAGTTCAGTTTTTCTGATGTTAAGCAGCATATAAAAGCGTTAGCATAGAAAGTTAAAAAAATTTCTAAAAGAGATGGTAGAGAAATGTAAACAAACATGTGTTGACATTAGAACAAATATTAGAATTAACTGAAAGATTTGAGATGCAAAATTGAGTGTTGATTATGGGATTGGAATGCAGACTGTTCAGGACATTAAAAAGAATGTACTGAAAATACAGGATTTTATCAGGAACTGTTATTCTAATTCTGAACTGTAATCTGCATGTAAAAGCATGAAAAGAAGCACATTCTTTGACTTAGATGTGGTTCTTTTACAATGGTTTACCCAAAAACGAGCAGAAACTGTTATGCTTCAGGTGTGATGTGTGCCAAAGGATTAAATTTTCTCATGAAACTCTAGAGTTAGATGGAGAATTTAATGCCTCATCTGGTTGACTAACCAGATTCAAACAATGTCACAGGATTCACAAACACTGTGCAAGGAAAGTGGCATAGTTCAAATGTTGGTTGGTTGGTTGGTTGGTTGCTAATGTTCATGGAGTTGGAGAATTTCCATTTTCCTTCTGGCCTCCCAATAACGTGTGACTAGTTGTGCTGTCAGTTCTCCATCTGTTTTTGTCAGGGCACCACACTGGAGCAGATGATCTCTGTCCATAGTTCAAATGTTGCAGCAACTGTTTCCTTCTGGGAAGAGTTTCAGAAGTTTGTAGGTGAAGAGAATCTCAAACCAGACCAAATGTATAATGTAGACAAAAGAGAACTGTACCGGAAGTGTCTACCACCTGGAACCCATGCTTTCAAGACTGAAGTTCTGCTCTTGGGTATATGCTCTTTAAAGTATGCATTACAGTTTTATGCACTGCTAATGCTTCTGGAAACCACAAAAGTGAAACTACTAGTGATTGGAAAAGCAAAAATCCCAGAGCATTCAAACATATCTAAGCTAAAGATCTCTCTGTTCATTATTACAATCAAACAGGAGAATGAATGGATAGCAAAATTTTCAAAACTGGTTACAACAAAAATTTTGCTCCATAAGTTTTGCAATAGAAAGGATGCCACCAAAGGCTGTTCTAGAGCTTAATAACACCTGTTCACATCCCAGACTCATCACAACTCATTTTTTATCCCCTAATGTGAATGCCATTTTACAGCCAATGGACCAAGGCATAACTGCATTGGTGAAACAGCTGGCTGATCCACTGGGAATGCCAGTTGATGACGATGATTTTGTGACATACTGGAAGAAGTTGACAATTCTAAATGCCAGGATTTCTAATGCCTGGCAGTGTGCCAAGCCACATACACCAGTTCAGTCATGGAGAAAAATTCTTCCAGATAGAGAGCAACATGATTATCAAAGTTTCAGTGATAAAGAGTTAGCAACTGCTCAATTAACCCTCCAGTAGTCACGTGGGCTACGTATGAAGCCCAGCCACTTGTTTTTGCAAGTGCGCATCTTCTTCTGCTTTTATGGTGGTGGGGGTATTGGTACCTTCTTAATGCAATGTGTTCTCAGTGGTCAGTTGGCTATAATATATTTTAGCGAGACAGTATTTTTGTTATTTGTAATTAAACTCAGCTGCGCACAGCTGGACTACATATGTAGCCCGCGCGACCACTAATGTTACAGTTGTTGAAATGGCTACTAAGAGAAAGGTTTGTCATGTGGGAGTTCCTGAGGACGATTTGCTAATAACACAGTGGCTTAATTCTGCAATTTATTGTACCATGGTAATAATATTAACTAAAAAGCAAGTAAGAAATGTTTATGCCAAAACTTAGCTGTAAATGAGTTAATTAAATACAGTCTTGAAATGGGGAGCTCTCTTAATATGATTCATACAATATACACCAACTGTGTATATTGTATGATTGAAATAAACTAATACTAAACTAATACTAATACTAATTTCCTTTATGATATCATGCCAAACATGACAAAAAAATTTAAAACATGATTTGCATTACCCTGTAAAACACAAATATTTAATTATTTACGAAGAGCTATTACACTGGGTCATTCATATTCATGTCTCTGCAGCTAAAACAGACTTCTGCCTGGCAACAGGAACAGCATTCATGTGCAGGAGCACTGAGCAGAGCAGAAAATTAACTGATTTATTCAAGATCTTGTAATGCAGTTTTTCCCGAGTTTCAATTAGAATTACACATGAAACAAGAGTAATGGCAAATAAAATGCATAATTATTCTATTCCACTTTGAGCGTTTATTTATCAGTCATATGTTCATTTTATCCTGCATGTTCTAGGCATGACGTGCTATCCTCTGATTCCCAAGGTCGCAGATTCAAAACCAGCAGAGGGCTACGTATTTTTTCAAGCATAAAAATCCTTAGCATGGCTTCCTTTGCAAGGGAAGTAAAGCTGATAGTCCCATGTATGGCATATAAAAGAACCTCAAGTCTGATACTGAGGCCTCTAAGCAATCTTTCACGCCCAGTATAGAATGGGACGCTGAGAATCAGAGCAGTTAAAGAGAGATGAGAGAGATAATGAGATTATTTCAGGATTATTTGATGTCTGTGACTATTATCTCTGGAGATCATTAAAGGATAAAGTATGCAAATGAACTCACACACTGTAGATGAGCTTATGTTTCACATTTACCAAGAGATCAGTTCATTCTCTCAAAGAGAACTAAGCAATAATGAGAAATTTGTAGTGAAGATACCAGAAATATGTTGAAAATTAAGGAAAGCACTTCAAGATTTCCTTTAGTTACATGGGTGAATACATGATTTTTAAAGTACATTTGGGTTCATTACCTTGCTAAACAAGAGGCACTCAATTTAACTGGTAGATGGAAAGCAAAAGCTTATCAGCCAAATAGGGTCCCCACCTTTGCTGTCGACACTTGATATATGGATGACCCTGTACATTCTAAAACAGACATTGACAAACATATGTATGTATATTCTGAGAAAATAGTTGTTTGTTGAATATCATACATCTAAAAAATAAAAAATGTATTTCATTTGATTACTGACTGTGCATATTTTGAAATACAGTGTGTTTACTATAATCACATTCAGAAAGAATATTAAGAGTTGTTCCAGGTAGTACATTTAGTGGTGTATTGGTCTCTCAAATTCTGTTGCTTTCAGGAACCCATGCAGATCAGAAGCCAAACGCATGGAAACATAAAATGAGTCAACAGTAAAACTTGAGTTTTCTGCAGGGATCTTCATCTATATTGGGTTTGTACAAAGTCATAATCATTTATCTCCTTCCAATTAATAATTTGTTCTCAGGTAACCACAAGTGGGTTAATTAGCATGCAGTAGCAGTGACAAACCTTGAATAAAGAAAACTGTGATATTGGTCCAAAAATGAATTAAAAACATATCTTAGCGAATTGTTGGAAGATAAAAAAGCAGCACTTGAAGTCATGCCTTAAAGGTTAACCAATTAACTTAAGGTCAGTAATTAAGAATTAGATCTATGAAGTCACAGAAGACATTATGAGCAAGGAGTTCACTTTAATTCTTCATTTGTATTCATGTATGGTGTTATATGAGAAAGAAATGCTTCCTCTACAGTTCATTGCAAATACAAAATCTCACATAGACCAACACATCAGTACACACATATGATTAGCACTGTGCTTTTTTTTTTTTTTTTTGTTAGTTGCTTGTCTTAAACTTAATATACTTTAAATAATGTATGTTCTAAACAACAGTTTTAGTGCAGTAAACTAATAACATAAGTAATTATAAAAAAAATAGCTACAAAACATGCTGTCTGGAATTGTATCACACTAAATTAATTAAGAAAAGAGGCCACAAAATTGTAATAAGTTTTAAAGCAACTCTAACTATTGCAAAAATTAATCTGAATATCTATAAATGTTACCTTCATTAAATACTATGTCTCTATCACTGTGCAAACTAATTCACTTGTGGTTAACTGAAAACTGATTTTTTATTTAGAAACAAATCAAGTTTAGCTTCTTAACTATTAAGTTCTACTTGTGTATATTTGATAACGTTGCCTAATTTTAAAATTACTATCCTCTTATTTTTTCAACTTCTTTATAGTGCATGTGTTATTCATTGCAAAAATGAAAGTGTCAAGTTTAAATTATTGAACCATGCAGCGGTAAACTACTGGATGGCTAATTTAATATCACATAATTGTTTTAATAATATATTAAGTGGTCTATAATCTCAACCTGTCTAATATCTGAAAAACATTAGAGACCTTTTGTTTTACAGAATTTGCATAGCTTAAGTTAAGCTAAGACATGTGCATGTAAAAGTAAAATTTCATCTGTTATGTTTAACAATATTATACACAAAATGCCATGATACACCCAGACAGCATAGAAGACATTTATGAAGTTCTTCAAAAAATTTTAATGTATTGATCCCATATATATGAATAATATGAGGAAGATAATAAATTTAAAAAAGTTGCACTTCTATGAAGCCATAATTGTGATTCATTTTAACATAAGTATCATATATATCTTCCTGCAGTTGAGGCAGTATTACAATCATATCTTTGTTAGCGGGTTAGTGGAAAGTGTGACATACTCACATTTAATCATAGCTAAAAAATTTGCACAACCATTTCAGTTACTCTATGTCTGATTGTTCTTTATGTGCAATATATGTTGTTCACATATAACTGTGCTTGCTACAGTTTTTGCTACAGTTTTTGCTACAGTTTACAATTTAAACTTGCTGGTACAAAAATTAGAAGAACAAATTCCTTCTATTTCTATACATTACCCTCCTCTTTGTAGGACTTATACTCCCAAAGGCTTATAAGCCAATACTTTAGGTCAATAGCTTAAAAGGAACAAGCCAATTTTGGATCGTAGTATATCCAGGATGGTCAGCCTGATGCTGGGTATAGCACAGTGTAGAAAATGAAAAAGGAATGTGGTGATGAAAATGATGATAGGAAAGTACATGGATAAGATTTATCAATCCAACATTTTCCCAGCAACTGAGGAAAAGCACAAAAAACACTTTCAAGTTGGTTGACCCCTAGGTTTTAAACCGAGGACCTCTAAAATGTTAATTTTACATATTGCCAAGTTGGTATGTCACTCACTGAAAATAAACAAATAAACAAATGAGAATTCTGCTAAATAAATTATAAAAGATTATCTAAATATAAATAACAGTATCTTTCAGGTTCTCATTTCTCTCTATTATTGTTAAAACCTTTGTCAGAAATGCTTATAATACATATAAATGTATAAGTATTTGAGTTAAAGGTGAAAATGCACTAGTGTACAAAAGTTAAGCATAATTCAGTATTTTATTACCAAACTATTACAATTGCACAAAAGTTAAGCATAATGTGCTATGTTGTTACCAATGCATCACACATAATGAGGAATGCAATAGAGTGAGAAATATCAGACAATTTTGACCTTGGGACACCGTTTTACACAAGCACAAAATCTGACTATCATTTCCACAATGATAATGATGGTGCTGAGCGGTTAATATGGGGTGTGGTGACCCCTCTTGGTCACACAAGCCTTGCAGCAGCGCAGCGTGCTCTCTATAAGGTGGTTCAAGAGCTCTGCAGGCAGCAGTTCCCATTCCTCATGGAGAGCATGTCGGAGGTCTGGAAGTGTCCTCAGTAGGGGCTGGCAGGCTGCAATTCGTCTCATTAATGCAGCCCTGCTGGCATGCTCTCTATGGTTCATATCCAGGGACATCGTTGGCCTGTCCATGCGCTGGATATCTTCCCTCTCAAGAGTGGTCCACCAGGTGGGCTCTATGCAGATGTGCATTATTGTCCATTAAGATTAAGTGTGGACCAACTGCATCTCTAAAAAGTTGCACATATTATACCAGTACCTCATCTTTGTAACTCTGGGCATTCATAGTACCACCATTGAAAGTATACGGAACTTTACATGAATTAAACATTATGCCTGCCTACAACAGTACACCACACCAGCAAATAGGTGTATTTCCACGCAGTTGGTGTGATGAAACTGGGTTCCACATTCTCTCCAGATTATTGTGCAACGAGGATCATTGTTCAAACAGAATCTGGACTCATATGTAAACGTCATGATCCTCCATTCATTCAAGGTCCAATGTTGATGTTGCTGACTCCATTGTAAACAGGACCGTATGTGTGTTTGAGTGAGTGGGGCATACACTGCTCAACATCTGGCATAGAAGTCGACTGCCCTGAACCTCCAGTATTCAGTTTACCTCAAAACTCGCCTGAGGCAGCTGCAAGCTCGGAAAACAGTTGTCTCAGGGGCATCCTCCGATGTCCTGCTGTTATGGTATTTATCAGTCCTGTTGTGGCATTGTGACCTGTGGGCAACCAAGTATGGGATCCCACAAATGTGTTCTGTTTCTTGGAACCATTGCCAAAGCCTGAAAATAACACTCTGTGGCACATTCAGGGCCTGAGAGACTGTGGTCTGTGTCTGACTTGCCTGTAGATTTCCGATGATTTTACTCTTCAAAACAGGGTCCAGTTGACTTCTTTGTGGCATGTTGGTGCTGTGTTATAAACTCTTTGTGAAGCAACTACTATTTGTTCACATTGGGAGAACAATAACAAATGAGCCACGCACTGGGTCTGATACTCTGGTATTGGTTTGCTGCTCTGTTTTAATTGACCTATGAAACATAAACCTGCTTATTAATTTTTAGATGAGTCGTATTTATTACACATCTGCTTCACTTACGAAAGTGAAGCAGATGTGTAATAAATACGACTCATCTAAAAATTAATAATTATTTTGCTTCACTGTGGTGTTTTAATACAGTTAAATCTCGATAAACCTGCTTACTTATGAGAGACCACCAGTAAGGGGAGACATGCACTCCCATAATGTTTAATGGTGCTTTCTCACCTTTTTCCTTTCATTTCTTTGTTTTCTGAATTATGGTTAACTTTTGGACACTAGTATATATTCGATACTATGCTCAAAGAAATATAGTTTTCTCTTATCTGTACAGCACAGAGTACAGTGTTTTGAATAACTCAATGGAAAGGACAAATAATATTCATGTGTATATTCCTATTCTTATATTTGGATTCATTTATTTTTAATTTTTAATTTGATTTGACTACAGCTTCTTTTAAACCATACTACAAGTTTCTTACCCTAAAAAATAAATTTTTTCTTTCCTCACGCTACATATTACCACATAATGCCATAAACAAATAAATATTCAATTTTGTATTTATGATATTATGTTTATATATGGTCAACCAACAAGGTTTCTGAGCAAAATTAAGCAGTCTTTCATAGAATGGTATGCTGAGAACCGAAACAGTTAAAGAGCATCCAAAAATATATATATATATAAACTTCTTATTTATATTATAACTAATACATTACCACAAAAGGATAAGGTTTCTTTGTACAACTGCATGCTGCAAGCATACTTGTGATTACTGAAGAACTGATTTTTGGAGGGAAGATTATTATTGACTCATTTTATGTTTCATGGAACATGCTATTTGATAAATAACCAATACTAATGGATACAAAGGAATGATTATTTCAAAATATAAGAGTGTAAGTAAACAATAAAATGAAGAATAATAGAAGAGAACTATAAAGTTAAATAAGTTTCATTTCTATTCATCCAAATAGTGAAAAGAAACAGCCATTTTCAAGTAATAATTGCAAGTTTCTCTGCTTCTAATATTTGGTACATGCTTTCCTTGACTTAACAATAATGGGTACACTTGTTTATGTATTATGTTGGCAGTCATCATTATTTAATTAGGAAGTAATTGCAAAAGAATTACAAAAATCTATGACATCATAAAAATGCTATGCTGCATTAGGTTTATTAAGATACTTTGATGTTGCATTTTCTACAAATTATACTCAGTTTGGATGTTATTCATTGGTGAGGTGTAACTTTCAAAGTGAGGGAAGCTCCAAATAATAATGTTCATTAAAATAAGAGAGAATAATGAATCAAAGAACTAAGGCAACACTTCAGTACTCTATCTATTGTACAGTCACAAGTAGGCTCTTCTTGAATTGCAAGATTGGTCACATTACTTCGCCTCTCAACTCAGACATTCCAATTTCTCCTAGAGCTGACCCACACTGTTGAACTGTTCAAGCCTAAAATAGAGAAATTATACAATTCACACACTTCTACGAACAACATAAAACTTCCCAAAAATTTCCTATTTGTCATCACTAAACATCAATCTATGTAAAATACTATTGCTAATGCTATTGAAATATACTTACACTTGTATTTAGAAGTGCCACGTAAAACAAAAAAATAAACTTTTCTTCACGAGCAACAGAGACTTCATGTGACAAAATCTGTCAGTGCTTCCTAGCTATCAAAGAGTTGTTTCTCCTTCTGGAAACCTATGAAGTATGGTACTCAAGGTTACAAATGCATAAATACAGAAATTTTCAGTATTAAATGAGCTCACGGAACTGGTTACTTGAATCTAAGCAGCTGTCAAATTGTCTGCAGCACCACAGATGTTCACAAATAAATTTTGAAAATGTATCCAGAGCAAATAAAATATTGTTTGGCATGAATTTTCTTATACAGAATAAAAAGAAGTATTTCAGAAAGTGGAGTGCCATTGTTACTAAAATTAGGCAAGTGAGTCAACCTTGTATATACTTTTCTCCACTTACAAGTTTCTTGATGAAGACTAGTTTCTGGGGACTTCTCCCCTATCGTCAGTTCTGTGGTTGACTAATGATGCATCCGGTGTCTGCAGAATCGGATGCATCATCAGTCAACCACAGAACTGATGATAGAGGAGAAGTCCCCAGAAACTAGTCTTCATCAAGAAACTTGTAAGTGGAGAAAAGTATATACAAGGTTGACTCACTTGCCTAATTTTAGTAACAATGAATTTTCTTCTTTTTCTTCTTTTTCTCCTGAAATTCTTGGGGAAGTGGTGCTTCCATTGCTTCACTGCACACTTCACCACTGATGCCCTCCTTTCCTACTAACAATATTATAACGTAACTTTTGTAGCTTCCACTGAAAAGGGGTAGGCCTACATTACTATTGCTAACGAACCGTTACATAATGGGGGGGGGGGGGGGGGGAGTCATTTGTTACTCGCTTGGCATGCCCTTCATATACAGATATATTGTAAATCACAAAGGGAATACAACATGAACCACTGAAAACAAAGTAATTTTGGATTCATTACATTTATTACTAATAATACATTAAGAGAGGTACCTTTACAATGCTGCTAACGACTTATACCTTATTAAATTTTAGATGAGTCGCATTTTTTAACACATCTGCTTCACTTTCGTACCTATTTTGAGGACATGTTTCGCAAATCTTCGCTTGCATCTACGGCTCTTGTGCGACTCGCACAAGAGCCGTAGATGCAAGCGAAGATTTGCGAAACATGTCCTCAAAATAGGTACGAAAGTGAAGCAGATGTGTTAAAAAATGCGACTCATCTAAAATTTAATAATTTTTCGCTTCACTGTGGTGTTCCAATACAGTTGAATCTCGACTTATACCTTGTTTCACGTAAGCTTGCCCAGTATCTCTTAACGGTCACGTGAGCTAATCACCTCTCATTGGTTGCTGTTGTGGTAATGACTGTCGTGCGGTAAAAATTAGTTCGTTATTTAACATGGTGATATATCATTATATGTTGGAAGAGAATTGTCAAATTTATATTTTCGTAACTGTTTTAATTAAATATATTACGCAACAGAGTTGATTTATCTGAAATGCATGTTAATTCTTAAACGTAGTAAAGAGGAGGTTCCTTTGCTCTCAAGCACATGGCACGATAGCACGTGATTTAGCGGTAGTGATGACATATTTGTTTATATGACTTTTATCACTGACCTTGTTTTGAACTGGATTAGTCATGCATCACCATTCGAGAGTGCGGGAGCTAAATTATTTTATTGATCGTTTATTGCACATGTACTTATTATATGTATAATGGCAGAGTCTACCGTTAGTTTTTCGCTGAAGTATCGCAAGGATAATTATTTACAAACAGGCGAAAAAAGAATTGTGTTGCATGTGTTTAATGCACTCACAGAGAAGAATCCGTCTTTGTCAGTGAGAGAAGTCGAACAGCTGTGCTCTGAAGTTACAGGTGTGAGTGTTAGATCCGTAGGAACATCGCAACATGAAATTGAGGAAACAGGAAAACTTACAACTCCAGGCAAAAGCAGGAATAAACAAAAGTGCGTGCTCGGAGAAAATACGTGAATAGTGTTGTGCGTCGTCATGTGTGTAGTTTTTCTTTAGAAACGAACTCCCTAACACAAGTAACATTTCGTCTGCTGTAAATGAGGATGCAGATTTACCAAATTTCAGCAGATTGCTTATACAGCTGGGATTTGTGAATGAAAAAAGAGGCAAGAAAAATGTGCTAAAAGACAGAGGCTGTGTGGCCAAGACGTTATTTAAGGACAACCACACTGCACCGAGATACAAATCGCAAAATATACACGAAGAACACACGATAAGTAAAGTATGGTGTGACACGACTTTTAAGACTGAAAGACAAGCATTTTTGAAAGGTATGTGTGCTGGTTTAAAAAATCCCAGTGGAAAAGGCCAAAGGCCTTTCATTATAAACTCTTTCAGTTTCATTGCTCAGTCATTCTGTTTCAATTTGCTCAGTTCATTATAAACTTGTATTTTTGCATGCCTTCATATCCTTATTTGTATGATTTTATTTATCTTCCCGGCAATTATTACGACATTTACTGCAGGTTTAAATGTGACGGGAAGGCACCGCCTATGGCCTATGACGCGAAAGCATTAGCCAATTAGGGCGAGGGGGAGGGTAGTTGAACGCGGAGTGATACATTTCAGCGGGGCAAGGTTATCTCAAACAAACAAACAAAAACCTACCGCCAGCACAACAAAATGCAACCAATCTTGACTCACTTCGCAGGTTAAGCCGCTAGGTACTGCGGCAGAAGACACCCGGACGGGGAAAAAGAAAAATTGCCCCGCCCGACCAGGACTACCTCTGGACCTCTGGTTATATGAAACAGAGATTACATCCTGTGGGCTTCCAGAGATGCGACACATGGTGTTTCCCTTCTAGCCAACTACGTCGGCCTCTCGCCAGTTTATCACACTTACTAACTGCCCCACGCTACGTGTTCAAAATCTTTACAAAGCTTCGAGAGATCATCTTCTGACTCACACTAACGGTGATTTCCCCTGAACTGCATGATGCATAGAGTCATCATCTTCATGACATCATGCAGCTGGCAACAGTCTGTCGGATTACGACACCCTCAAGTATTGTGATTCCCTTTTCTGAAACTTTAATAATCTCTAACTTTTAATCTACTTGCTAATAAAATCCATTTGCTACAATATCCTGAACTAAATTCAAATCTCCACTGTTACCACATGCTTTGTACTGCACAGCATATTTATTAATGCTTTTAAAGCAATAATCTCAACAATAACTGTACCAGACCAATTTAAGAAATTGTCTTTAGCACTAGGAGAAGGAATAGCACTGCAACCATCCTCTAAATACTTTAACTTCTTCCTGGAGGCAGTTAGTGGAGTAGATTTAACCTCAACTCTTACAGAACTATGAGGTGTTTCAGTATCAGATATGTCTTCATGTCTTCTCTCTCTGCTTTTTTTTTTATATGATGAGAGACATAGAACTTGCAATGTTTAACACCAAATTTTGTGTTTCCTTCCACATCTTTAGCCTAAAACATCACACCCAATTTTAACAAATATAAATCAGCAAATAATAATTAAATACATTCAAAACAATAACAAAAGCCTTCACCAAACAACCATGTTGCTTGCATACATCAGCCTATATCTAAAAGAAACGAATCAACTTATCTGTGCTTAATGAGGAAAATATATGCTCAATTTCTGGTACAGCTGACAGATTGAAACGGGGACATGGTATGTATGCACCATCATTTTTAAATTCTTTAACTTTTTACATTTTATGCCTTGTAGGATGAATAAAGTATATATTTTCTTGAGCAGAACGGTATGAACAATTTTATCATATAAAGAAACATAAAATCAAATTCATTAAACTATTTTGTTTTTTTGGTACTTTATGTCCATATTAAACTATAATAATAGTCAGTGTGTAAATATCACTTATCTTTGATATCACTGAATGATTCAAATTTACCATTCCAATTGAGGTAGGAACTCTTTTAATTAACTATTACTGAAGACTACATTGTATGGAGGCTGGCTCAGCATATCTGGTTGAAAGTAATTTGCTCTCACAGAAGCTGAACTCTTTATCTTGGCATGGCATCTGCTTCAGCTCATGTTTTCAGTGGAATTTTAATGTTTTAACTTTTTTTAAGAAATATTTTCCATTGCTAGGTGTATCTCATTGGAGAGACAAGGATCTTTACTTATATGTACAGAGCAAACCTTCAATACAGTTAACAAAGGTTTGCGGAACATGGACTATAGAAAGAAGTAGGAGTGAGTTCGCCACATGATGTCAAAAAGGTGGAGGTGTGGTATAATCTATAATCCGGTGAAGAGAGCTTGGTCTAGCATGTGAGTGCTGTATTACATTAATGGAAATTAATTGTTCTTTCACACTAGCCAGGTGTAGGGGAAGGTTTGAAAAATTGAATGCCATAGCTGGAATTTGAACCATGGATCTTTTGGTCTCCATCTTTTGCTCTAACTACTGAAATACAATGACAATGTGCCAGCATGACATTAAATTCTCCAAATGACTCACATTTTTCCCAGTAAAGCACTAGGAATTATCTTATAAATATGAGACAACTACTTTCACGGCGACTTACAGCAAGGAAGTACTGAAAGTAATTTCAAGGTGTTTACTGCAAAAAATGTGTATTTGTTGGAGAATTTAATGCTGTGCTGGCACATTGCCAGGTTAGCTCGGTGGTTAGAGTAGCTGCATGAGGACTGGGAGATCCATAGTTCAAATCCTGGCTATAGCATTGAATTTTTCAGTTTGACTCTACCTTTTCATTGTTACATTAATTTTTTTTAGGCCATGGACAAAAATAACGAAGTATGGTATCATTATCATAATTTAGCATTTCCTCTCTTGGTTATCTTTAATGGACAGAAGCTTAATGTGTTGAATGAACCTTTTACTATTGCAGTGTCATTGTATTATGCATCTAACACTACGTTTTGTATAAATTACATGCAATCTTGTCACCATTTGCAGAAAAGCATTTACTTATGAATTCCTCTTAAAGTCTACAAATTCAGCAATAGATGAATATTTAGATTTCTGTTTTGGAGGCATTCTAACTGTTTCTATGGAACTTTCAGCATAGCAGAAAGACAATATTTACTGAAGGCATCGAGACCGATTATATTTTGGTGTAACTACTCTTACTCTGACAGCATGCCATGTACCTGTTGGAGGTACATTGCAGTTGCCTCCCTCTGTGATTGGTATATAAAGGTTTGAGCCCAACTTGCAAGTAAGATAAGCACTAAAGAAAAGCTCAGTGCATGAACAGGAAGCTGAAAGAGAGATGGCACTTAACTGTACTAGTTTAATTCAAGTTGTGTTCTCTTTAAAAATTTCTATTTCACACATGACACAGTTACTAATGTTCCTAGTGAACTTTTGATGATCATACACTGAACTTCATGTTTATTATTTGTGCATATTATTCTAGATACTTCATATGGGTTCTTATTTACTATATGCAATAATAATACTCAGCACCTTCACAGTTTTCAGTAAACCTATGTTGGAATGTATATTATATCAGCACTTTAACTTTACAAAGCATATTTCATGACCTTTGCCATAAACTTTAACCCACATACCTACTGACATGGATTATACAGGTATTACATGACAAAATTGGACTGCAACAAGAACTTTATGCTGCTATATATATATACAAAGCTATCCATGCATTATTAAAACTTAACATATTTCTAATTGGCTATCTTTTTGCACCATTGCTAGTGCCGGTTATTATATATACACAATTATATTTACTAGATTCTCATAGGCTTAAGTATCAAATCACATGACTTTTCACCTCATGTCACATGAAACTTTCCTTCTTTCCCTTGATATTTCAAATAATATAAAACTGATCCCAGATAGAAGTGATAAACTTATTTACAGGTTAGCAAAATTCAGTCTAACAATATAAGCTGCAAGTTCACACTTTACCTTTAGGTAATAGTTGAAATGTTTCTTGAGCTCCATATTAAGGAATATGAAACTGCAGCTTATATCTTTATCTAAAGTAAGGTACATTTCTACTTTAGCATACTAGTTAAAGGTATCTTGGTTAACATTTTGCCCTCTGTCATCTGTCATGGTTTCAAATATGGCAGAGGGAGCTGGATATTTTGGGGAGTAAACAGTTTACTTTTGAAAACATTATTGGAAGAAATGAATTCCTAAGCAAAATTGTCTGCTATTTTCATATCCTAAAAGTATTGCTTCTGTCTTATGACATCTACTCATAGTAGGTGTTGAGATAAACTTTTATCTCTGCAGGTTCTACATTCAGGTAACAAGCACTACCAAAATGTTGAGTTATAAACAAGATTTCAAGAAGTACCTTTATGTCCCACTGATTACGATGGGTCAGTAGCAGTGATTGCCACAGCAGCAGTGGCAATGATCATTTATATATACATTGTATATATATATATATATATATATATATATATATATATATATAAGGAGTAAAATTATTTTAACATTCTTACCACATATGCACTACAATTTTCTTGAGATCAGGTGGCATTATTACACTTGAACAAATGTAACCTTATTATAGGAAATGTTTCTTGTGATATCTCAAACCTTTGTATGAACTATAGTTATGACACCCCGTATGAACTTAAATTCTGTGAAATCATTTAACACATTCAGTTCACAATGACACTTCTATATGTATATGCTTGTTGTTTAGCTTTATGTTATACTGTATTTATAACGTGAAGTGACATTGTACTAACAAATACTCAAAAACATATTGTGACACAAACAACACAAGAGGTTCACCTCAACCCCTTTATTGTCACCAAAATTGTTAGAACAATGCTAATGTACAATCACCTTCTCTTATACAAATACACAACTTTGACACATCTCCTTAATGTTTCCTTATGTCTCTGTTGCATGCACATACTTATGCTGCAAGTAATTTCTCTGACATAGACAATGTTTACCTCTCATAAGGAGCTGCACACCGACTGAATATAACAATACTGGTATTCGGTCATAAACTGCTTAACTGCCAGTTCCCCTGCCCAATGATTCCTCACCATGAACCAACACTTGCTAACTTATAAACTGATTGCTGCACCACTCCATGGCCTGCTGACTACCCACCACAGAGCTTGGAATGTAACATACATCTCTGCACTGCTGTGTCAACTGACACAACTCGACTGACCAAATGACTCATGAAGTGCTCCACTGCTTTGTCTCCTCTACATGGAGCCGTACCCGTCGACTGACACTTGAAGCTTGAAACACAAACAAACAGCTCTATAATTAAACGCTGGCCTTGCATCCGCTTTTATATAGTCCTGCCGGGTCCAGTCTGCCGTCGTTTAGTACAAATCTCAAATGATATCTGCATAATAATACGACTCACTTCGTGAAGTCAGCTAGTGGCTGTCCTTGAAGGCTCGTTAATCTCTCATGGCAGACTTGCATCCACCTTCATGACATCAGCTTTTGGCAGTCCATAAAAGCCATATTTATTCTCATTTGGCCAGCTGTCGCGATCACAGTTGTGACAATATGTTTATACTTCAGATTAGGTTCCATAGTAACATGCTTAACTAATAAATAAGAGCAGATACTTCACTCTAATGTTTTCAACATCTTGCAGATAGTAAATTTTCTGCCAGCATAGAACGAAGTTCTGTTCTTCTCAGCTTTAACTTACACAAAATCACTGTAATGGATATCAACTATACATTTAGCTTCAAAGAAGTTAGTAGAGTATTTTATGCATTCATGTACCACTAATGAAAAATCTATTATTGATCTTTAAATATATTTGATTTCAAGTATACTAGTGAGTGTAAATGGCTCAAATAAGACTGCTTCGTGTTTTATTAAACTGAAACATACAGTGAAACTGATATTAACACTGATAATGTATCTTCCTCACATAGATGCAGGTGCTCAGAGATGTGATCCAGGAAGTCATTTCATGCAGGACTGTAATACATGTATATGTTCTATAGATGGCATAGTGGCCCATGCATCTTGCACCATTAATTTGTGTAGAAATAGAAGAGGTAAGTGCAATTTTATTTATTATATTCTATTTCATAAACAATGTAATATATCTGGAAGCAAGCAAGTATTATTTTTAAGTGAGAGACGTTTGACAACCTTTTATGATAAACAGATCCATAAAGATAATAAATGAAGTGATATGTTTAATTTGTACCTGAATGAGTCAAGGGTGCAAAACACTGAGAGTTAACTAGCATTTATAGTATGAGAAGCGGATAAACTCCCAGAAATGGCCCATCTGTGCAACTCATTTCAATTGAGTTTTGGCATAACTCCTGCAGATTACAGAATAGGGATCTTATGCTCCATACATCAGAGGTATTAGTATTATTACTGAACTATTAATTAAACCTGGTGAGTAAGAAATAACTTTTAAACCAAATATTACAAATAATACAGTGAAAACACTATTTTATGTCCTTATAAGAATAATTTTATAGTGGTCATCAATTTTTCCTTGCTTAAAGCAGAGATAACTTTGGAACATACATCAATGTGAGTGGGAAAGATAGGTGCAAAACCAGCCTCTACATGTATATTATGTGTAAATAGTCAACAACTTAATACATAGCAAGCATTGAGGAATATTGACTTTCAGTGACACAGAGCTGCACTTGTTTGTTATATTGTTTATTAGAAGAGCGAAATATTAGTAACCTGGCATATAGTAAGTGACAAAACACAATACAGCATTTGGGAGTTGTATGCTTGATATGAAAGGTTAGCCAATTAATTATTGCATATGCAAATGTAAATTAACATTGCAGCTGCTTGTTTGGTAGCTTAATATAAAGGGATTTTGAATCCCTCTTCTTTCTCCTTGTCAAAATATTCAATAATGTTATATATGATTCCTTGTGCTTGCTGGTGTGTGATACGTTTCTGTTCAGAAGATATGATTATATCTGAGTGTACATACACTGTCTTGCCATGTATGTGTCTTAGACTCATGTAAAGAACTCCGTTGTTACATATTCCTTCTGATACACTTACACACTTTGCCATGCAGCTGTTAGTCTGATAGTGTGTGTAGAATTAACACCCATATAGTGTTGATTTAAAAGAATATTATTAGATAATATTATGCCGCATGGGTGATATTCAACATTGATTTTAAAATTATTGTTTTTTGAATAAGGCACACTGTTTCTAAAACACAAATCCATAGCGAAGGCAGAAATTTGACTTCTTTGAATAATCAGTTACTGTTTTTATAAATAGGGATTTATTTCATTGTTAAAATTACCTCTTTAATTCAAGCAGTTGTGTAGATTTCAGGATGGTTTCCAGACAAATTACATCATTCTATACAACAGAGAGCATTTAAACAAAATAAACAGACATGTAAGTTCAATGAGAAAGAACATGAAGTGCATAGCAACCTAAATGGATTGTCATTCAATTGATCATTACTTTGTAATCCTTAAATTGTATGGATTGTGCAAAGTTTCACATAGGGAAAACCAAAACAAACATAAAAACTAGAATGAAATAAATCTTAGAAATGTCAAATTGAAACAGGAAGACAAGTCAGTGGCAGCATTTCACTTTTGGAAGGTAAACCATAATCTTGATCCAAATCTGAAATTATTAAAGGGCATCTTAACATGGATCCACAAAGACTAATTAATAAATTTAAAATCCCACCAATCAACAATTTAATAAAACAGTTGATTGTTGCACCACCAGAGAGAAGACTGCAGGCAACTATAACCAATGACAGTCACATCTTGGTGTTGAGAAGGTGAAGACTCTCAAAACTAACTCCTCAGAAATTAAAAAGTAGTGACTTAGTATCACAAAACTAACTATAAATTATTAATTTTTAGATGAGTCGTATTTATTACACATCTGCTTCACTTTCGTACCTATTTTGAGGACATGTTTCGCAAATCATCGTTTGCATCTTCGGCTCTTATGCGACTCCTGGATCTAACTTTCGCGTGTTCCTCTTGACTTGACGTCACTTCAATATATCGAGATTTAACTGTATTGGAACACCACAGTGAAGCGAAAAATTATTAAATTATAGATGAGTCTTATTTTTTACACATCTGCTTCACTTTCGTACCTATTTTACAAGATTAAGTGTAAAGACTGTGAAAAAATTTACATAGGGAGGACAAAAAGAAACATAGGCACTAGAAAGAAAGAACACTTCAGGCACTTAAGATACAAAAATATTGATAAGTCCGCAATAGCAGCTCATTTCTGGCCTGAAAATCATGAAATTGAAGATAACACAGAATTACTAAAATACGTACAAAAACATAGTGAACTCGTCATATGGGAGAGGATATACATAGAAAAACATAAAAACCAACTAATGAACTTTGAAATCCCGCTAGAAGAGAATCCCACATTCAAGTTCATCACTAAATCCACAGATGGCAGCAACAACCCCAGAACTACCCACACCGCTGGATCTAACTTCAGTCGCACAAGAGCCGTAGATGCAAGCAATGATTTGCGAAACATGTCCTCAAAATAGGTACGAAAGTGAAGCAGATGTGTAAAAAATACGACTCATCTATAATTTAATAAAAATTAATAATTTTTCGCTTCACTGTGGTGTTCCAATACAGTTAAATCTCGATAATTATAAATTCTTTATTAAATACTTAATATTTCTATTTATTTTATCACTAGCACTACAGGTATCTCTTGAATTTTTATTTTTCATTAGATTCAATATAGCTTCCCACATAGTTTTAACAAGTCTGATATACTCATAATTATATCTAGATTTTTCCTCGGAAATCATATTTTTTTCAAATTGTTTGTAGTAATAATTAATCCCACATAATTTGAAATTTAACAATATTAATGCATATACCTTTTATCCAGACAGAATGTTATAATGCTTATTGTTGGTCGCAATCCATTTTTAACCTCAGTGTGGTACTTTGCTACTGAAGTAGATAAACATATTTGCAAAATATGACAAGCTATACTCCCAATAGAACCATATACATTTGTACTTTAAACTAACAGATGGCATTGAAAGAACCTCCATATCTCATTAGAAGAGTAATGAACAGAGAAACTGATGTGGTTGGTACATTGAGCACAAATTAGAAGAATATGTCATTTGACATTTCTTATAATAAAGTGAAATGTTGCAAGGATAACAAAGACGTTTATGTCATATTGATGAAACATAAAACTAGTGACATTACAGCAACAGGCAAGCTGAGAAGGAAGAAAACTTCAGACACAGAAAGGAAGTAAAGAATCCAGAGTGTACCCTTGAGTACCAGAAGCAAGTGTGTGGTACCAAATTGTAAGATCAAGTGGACAGCTTTGTTTCCTATAATGACACAAACTAAAGGTTACAGGGAAATATTTTTCTATCTGCTAACACATTTGTGTTAGTTAAACGGTTTCACTAAACTATTATACTTCAGAAAATGAGTGTTTAAAAACTGATCAACTACATGCAATATAGAACCAAAGTGTAACACTATCAGATTGAATATGAGAAGTCAATCTTCAGCTAGG
Organism: Mantis religiosa; assembly: GCA_030765055.1. Taxonomy (NCBI): domain Eukaryota; kingdom Metazoa; phylum Arthropoda; class Insecta; order Mantodea; family Mantidae; genus Mantis; species Mantis religiosa. The sequence continues at coordinate 96,753,769 of CM060948.1, read as the reverse complement.
GATATGCCATCCTTTTTATGTTGTACTTGAAGGAAATGAGTAAAAGTGCTTGGCAATGTCAAATGTTTTATGTTGCCATTCGCTTAAAGAGCTGTTTTGAGATCTTCTTGTATCATACAAACAAAATTTCACAAAAAGTTAGTATTTGATTTTAAATGAGATCTAAACTTTATAACACACTCACAGATAAACAGGTTTTAAATGAATTTTCTGAGGTAGCCCTGGGGTATTTAAATAAGGTTCCAATAGGTTAAAAATAACACTAGCCTACAAATTTAAAATGTTTGTTCATTGCCTAAAGTAAATAATGTGATTCTATATAATGCTAATGTGCTGAATCTGAATTTTCAATCTGTTTACTTTTATCATGTAAGGTTTTGTTTCAAAATCACTATATATTTATTGTAGAATTAAGCAAATTTGTGCACAACTTTCTCATTATACTTTATTATGTTAAATGAAAATATATAATATGCAGAACTTATTGAAATTATGTGTATTGGTATTCATACATGTTACTCAAGTGTTTTTGTTCTGCTTTGTTTTGTTTACTTTGCTTTGTTTTGCCTTATTTACTTTGCTATTGGAATGCATCACATGCATCTGATACCCGTTGCTTCTTAGCTGAGAAAGTTACCCTACTTCTTTTCCTTTGATGCTTGTATTTAGGTATTTCACACTTAAACATCCAACAATAGTCAGCAAGCATATTTATGCCCCAGTGTCCCTGGTACCTCCTTTGGAACTCCTACATATCCTTGTGAAATCGTTTGCCATGCTCTTCTCTCAAAAATCCTAGATTTTTCTTGGAAATAATTTAGATGAGAAAAACAGGAAATTAAATTTTACACTCATGTTACAGCCAAGTTCCCTATATGCTTCAAACACATTAGCCACAATTTTCTGGTAATTGGGATCTTTGTTGCTACCAGAAATTTTGAAACAACTTCACAGAAAGATATCCATGCTGCTTTCTCCTTTTCATCCATAGGATTTTTTAATGCTGCATCAGATATCAATTTTCTTATATCAAGATCATTAATTTCTTTTAATTTTGCTTCAGAAAAAAGTGGGAATTTCTCACATATATACTTGAATTCAGAGGATGAAATAAATACAATCAGTCTCTTTCCTTATTTAAAGCCTTTACAAACTATTTCATTAAGCCAAGCTTCACTTCAAAGCATCAATGAATAGTCTGTATTCACTTGGGTCATAGTTTGGAAGTCCAAATTTTAGAATAAGTACTTTACATTATTACAGTATACAAGATAACCGTCTTCTAAGAAAAAGGTTTTAAAATCCCTTTTGCATTGTCAGTCTAATAGAATGATGTTTCTGGATAAAGCACACTTTTTTCTTGGTCCATAGCCTAACAATACAGCTAACTCTTTAAATAGGGCAAGATCCTTCGCTAAGTCATTTAATTTATTCTGGTTAAAAAACCTACATTCTGTAGCAGATGATTCTGGTATATAGTCACTTCACCCATCATAACGTCACTGATCGCATTATTTCGTTGGAGTCGCGACAAGCCAGTGCTGGTCACGCGTGGGCAGGAAAGAAAGACACAGATACTGCCGCAAGCCACAGCTGGCACCTGGGCAAGCGCTGAACACTTGCCGAGAGATACACAGAAATAGAGAGAGAAAGAGACAGAAATATGTCTGGAATTTCCCTCTGCCATCACGATTGTTATCAAATGGTCTACTGCATTCTAGAACAATGACTGGGGTATAAAAGCCTGCAGTGTGAAATTTGCGAGTCAATTGCTAGTGAGATGTTAATTGAGCCTACAACTGTGTAGTGTGTGGACATTTAAAGTGTACCGCAGTGAATTCTTTTGTTTGTTTACATTTGGCAGTGGACTGGGAAGACCTTAAAGACTGCATTTGTGCATGTTACGTAATTTTGCTGCTGTAAGGGGTGTACAAAGCTGCTTTTTACTGAAATAAAGAGCATTTTAAATTTCTGCAATAAAGACTTAATTCTACGAACCCACAAAGTCACAATAATTTCTCCCACTTCTACATCAGACTTGGATGAAAACTGTTAAAGATTTTCTGGTTGCACAGGGATTGGTACATCAGACGCATGGGGCACAAGTAGAATGACTGGATACACAATTTGCTTTTTATTTTTAGAATTGTACCCCTTCACATCACTCAAACAGAAGTAACAGTCATTACTGTGGTTAGTCTGCTTTCTCCAAAATATAGGTATTCCGAAAGATAGTAATGGTCTTCTGCTGTTGACCCAATGTCAAAATTCTTCAATGCACGATCATACTTTGTGCAGTGCTGAAGCTTTACTTTGGTCTCTAAGTTGGATTCCAAAGTAGGCAAGATAAGATTTTTTCAAAAAATCTGTAATATAATGCTTCTGCTCAGGCAATGTGCATATCCCACATATATAACAAAAGTGGTCTGACTCGTTATACATGAGTGATGTGACATGGTAAATAGTTTTGTAATGAACTGGCAGGTCACAGCATTCTATTCCATAATAAAGCCAGAAACTGATTTCATTTCCAGTGAGGGGAAGTAGACTGAATGTGTATGTGCTCACAAAGATAAGATAAAAGTGCATCTCTCACCAAAGAATGGTCAATACTTATCTATCTCCCACAAATGAATATACATTAATGGCACGGTAGCACATTAGTTCACTCTAAATTCCTTATGCTCACACCCCTTAACAGATAAGAAATATCCAGTGGCTTCAGTTTATACTATGAACAACCTTAAGAATTTTAAATACATTTTGTTTCAAATCCTGGCATAATAAAACTACACATGTTAAAGCATTGCAGTATTTATAATGATGCTATAAGTTCCTAAATTCATGAGAAAGTTCTGCTATAAGGAGAAAAAAAATGAAGAAATGATACATGATAGGAACTTCCTGGCTTTAAATTTGGTTTCAACATGTTAAAAATACTCCAGAAGTATTCAAACTTTGGAGGCAGGAATTCCATTGCAGCTTAGTGCAACCAATTAAATTATCAAGAAATCCAATGGTTTCAAATGCCTATCTACCTGTAGTCTAGGAATTTACAAACTAAAAATAACTTTATTTAAAATATGTTTAGGGTAATATAATCTAAGTCAAACTAGTACTCAATGTTCCATATATTGCTAGTACTTACCTAGAACACATTTCGTTAAGACCTTTCTAACATCCTCAGCTAACAAAATGCATTCTAGGTAAACACTAGCAATATATGGAGCACTGAGTATTAGTTCAACTCAAAATAATATTGTCTGGATCTGGATTTCTCATTTCGACCAACTGTTAAATAAGTTTTGAATAGATACAGTCAAACTGAAAAATTCAATGTCATGGCTGGGATTTGAACCACGGATCTCCTGGTTTCTGTCCAGCTGCTCTTAACTACACACACACACACACACACTTGAACCTTTGGTTCTTCCACACATCTCTCCTTTCATTGTGTTTTAAGCATGAAAGGCTACATTGACCTATGTGCAGTTCTCTGCCCCAGTTTTGGGTGTCCCTCCATGATATGGACCTTTTTACCTGTCAATGTGTGTGCCTGCGTGCATGCGTGCGTGCATGCATGGGACGAATAGCACAAATTTGCCTGTGAACTGTTATTTACATGCTGCTACCGTTTCAAAACCCTTCGTCTCCATCTGGATTTAAGATACTGATTTAACTGATTTAAGAGTGGCTGGACAGAAACCAGGAGATCCATGGTTCAAATCCCAGCCTTGACATTGAATTTTTCAGTTTGACTGTATCTATTCAAAACTTATTTAACAGTTGGTCGAAATGAGAAACACAACTACCTAGTAGTTTTAAACAGAAGTTGGGAACCAGAGATTGAATTATTTGAGACAGCAATTAACAATTTTAGATAACATATAACTAATACCTTACTTTCTGTTTTTTTTTTTTTTTTTACAGCAATCCATTCGTGCCAGCCAGGAAGTATTATTCACTCTGATTGTAACATCTGCACCTGTGCTGAAAATGGAAAAATGTTCTCTTGCACCTATAAAGATTGCCAGTCTTAATTATACAATTATGTTACCAACTTAGCAAGAATATATATCCAGTAATATCAACTAAGCTTATGCTTAATTTTATACAATGAATTTTAAATGTTATTTGTCATTCCAATGTTCTTTTTTTTTTTTTTTTTTTTAATGTTTCAGTACTTTATTGAACCTCTGCATAACTAGTATATATATATATTTAGCTAAACTTGCCAATAAATGATATAGTATTTGATAGTTATATTAGATGTACCATTTTGCATTTTAATTATATTTAAAAACAGTTATTTATTAAATCAGCAGTAGCATATAACATGCACCATAAAATCAAAAGTATTAAGAAATTCTACTTTTACTTCCAATGTAAAGTATATTTGGGAGAGGATATGTCTTAAGAATCTTTCTGAAAGGATGAGTGTGATGGAAATTTCAACAGTCTGTAATATCACATATGAAGCTGCCTAATAAAGAATAAAAAAATGAGCACTAAGAGCTGTGGTACAGAAATAAGAAAAAGTACATGCCGGATATTCTCTTCATTTATGTTTCTGTTATTTTTATGTTCTGTTATGAGAATTGCAGCAATTCTCATGTTAAATATGGTTTTTGACATTAGATATGAAGAGTATTCCTTTCTATCTACCCACTTCCTACTTGAACTGCTGAATGCATATAGACAATGAACTTCAAGGATTTTGTATGAGCAGCTTTGTTCAATGCTACCTGTTATTGATGCTTACTTGATTGGTTACTTTTAGGGGGATAATATTGATTTCTTTCAACCCTTTTAGTACACCTAATTTGTTCTCTTATGATAAATGAAGTTATCGTTGTTAACATGATGCATCGTGATTCCCTCTCCACGAGTACAGAAGAGGGTATCACAGAGAGAAAAAGGACTCTGATTGTGGAATGGAAAGCAACTTAACAAGTATCTTCAATGGCACTTGCCTACAACTTTCTTTTTAGTCTTCTAAATCCAAAATAAGGTGAAATTTATACCATATTTCTTCAGTAAACAGTATGTTACAAGTGAAAACTTAGCTCAGTGGTATTTCTGGGTTAAACAAGATTATACATTCAACTTCTCCCTTCTATTTATTTTTACCTATAATGAATAAATGAACATAAGCAAATCTAAGGAAGAATTAAAAGGATTTTAAGCCCCCTTCTACCGTAGAAGATTACGTCTTCTTTTACAAAAGAAAGCCCAATATTTTTTTTCCATCATTATTAGCAGAATGGTACCAGAGTATTATTTTTGTCACAACAAACACATTTGGGAAGTAGTATTTATCTGTAAAGGCTTGCTATTTAGTTAATTTACAAAATAAACTATGAAGATTATTATTAATTCAGAGAAAAGGGGTAGGAATCTCAGCAGTTCTTCCACATTTTCAATATAAGCAATATATTTCCATTATATCATCCACATGACATTTCAAAACAAACTTATCAGCATATGTGCTATCACAACTTTAAGTCTATTGTCTTAAACATGGAGGTCCTTAAGAGTCAATTTCATAATAAATTCATGCTTTTCTTAGTTATCAAAATCAATAATTAGGTGTTTTGATAGGTTTTGGAATTTTCCAACTGCATGAAGGAAGGAGATATGTTACTTCTTTTAATTTCACTTGAATGACAAGTCACCGACAAGGGAGCTATCACTATGCTCATACCTGTATTCACTTAAGAACTTGATGGCATCATCTCTGCACCTGTGCACCAAAAATCTGCTGCAGAGTAGAACCGCAATACTCAAAACTGAAGCCTGAAAAGTGCTGCATGCGACCATTTGCAAGTAGCTGCTGGACATCCCCCGTGAGCTCTCTGCCAGTGCTCCTTACGTATGCCATGTGTAGACCGCTGCATGCATGGGTAAACAATCCCTCCTGTGCAATTTTGTGTTATTATGCCTATATGTTTCTATGTATTCTGGATTTATTTTCGGGTACTTCAAGCTATACTCTGCACCTGATTTTTGGCATATACACCCCCAAATAGAGCAGAGATAATGCCATCAAAGTCTCAAGTGAATACAGGTATAAGCATAGTGTAGTTCCCTTGTGAGCATCATTATACGCAAATTGGAACATCAGTGCTCTACTGCTGTTATCCAAATCATGCAAAACTGAGCACAGGATACAGCCACAGATATATTAAACTAATTTCATGTCCATCAATATATCTGACAGTAAGATCTGCTGCTCATAAATTTTCACACTCCTCTGTATACTGCAAGTGCATACTCATTGTAATGCAAAAAGCATATAGCTGAATGAATAATATGTATATTTTTTAATCATATATTACCTCATTGCAGACATGGCAAAATAATGATTAAACTACTGAGTAAATCCCTTCATGGAAGTGTTGAAAACAGTGTTGTTGTATAACACTACTGAGTGCTAAATTTAAAGTATGTAATGACATATTGTCACTTCTCTAGAAGTGAGATTAGAATTAATTCATCCAGTATTTCCACAAATTTACATAACTCATGCATTAGAGAAGTTGCCTAGCAAACAAGGTATTCAGTGTGAATGTGAAAGTCATCAGTAATAGATGGCAAGCTGTATGGTATATGTCTTGAGAAAAGTTCTTTCTTGTGTGTTTTGTTTGATCGAAGGTCCGTAAAAGTTATAATAAAGCTAGCATAAAGCAACATGAATCAGTCAATGGAGTGTGTTGCAACTCCCTTCTGGCCCAAATGACCTTGCTGTCGACGGGCCCTAAAACACCACACACTCACTCACTCACTCACTCACTCACTCACTCACTCACTCACTCACTCACTCACTCACTCACTCACTCACTCACTCACTCACTCACTCACTCACTCACTCACTCACTCACTCACTCACTCACTCGCAACTCCCTTCTGCAAATGTAAATAAAAACATCATCTACGTGGAATGAATGAACTTTGGTATGGCTATGCAAGGAAGTTTAAAATGTAGGATTGTTTAAGTTAATTGATGGAAATTAATCATTTCTTCACACTAGCCATATGTATAAATAATAAGAGATTAATGATGAAGCCTGGGATTTAAGTACTTACGATAGTAAGTCGCCACAAATGGTGTATCTCGGATACGAGAGCCCCTAGTGGTTTACCAGGAAAATATATAAGTCAATTGGAGAATTTAATGTCAGGATGACACGTTGGCAATGGTAGCTCAATGGGTTAGAGCAACTGGATGGATACCAGGAGATCCATGGTTTGAATCCTGGCCATGGCATTGAATTTTTCATTTTGACTCTATATTGTGACTTTGTGGGCTCGTAGAATTAAAAGTCCAATTTGTAGAAATTCCAAATGTTCTTTATTTCCGTAGAAATACACTTTGGTCAACCCTTACAGTAGTAGAATTACGTCACATACACAATTACAATCTTCCAACTCACCTGCAACACCCACATAGAGAGAGTTCACTTTCAAAACAGTTGTAGGCACACGAATCAGTTCCAATTATCACTTTCATTACGACTCTCCCATAAACTAGCCATGGCTTCTTTTTATACGCGACCATTCATGATTCTAGACGGTGATGAAATATTCTCTATCAATCAAGATATCACTAGAACTTTCTAGTTATCTATCTTTATCTGTTTCAGCAAAGTTTTTATCTCCACATGGTATTATCTGTCCCTGATCTCCATGCTATACTATCTGCCCCTTTGTGAGTGTCAGCCGCACTTATCGAAACAATAGGCTCGCAACAACATGTAGGATTGTTACTTTATTTTATTTTAAACTATTGGATCTGAAATTGCAAGGCACTTTATTTGGTCAATACTTTATAATTAATTTCATCACCATATTAATATCCTTCAGACTGAATGCTACACTTCCTAGGCAACTTCTTGGCCACATGTGCACTATGTTACATTTTTCCCCTTAGAGCTGACATGCTTAAAAAATTAATTAAAAATAACGATGACATACACTTTTAAATGCACATACAGTATAATTAAAGGTATCTGCAAGCAGGGACTCATAAGAGTAAGTCTGTCCCACACTTTACCTGAGGTTTTAAAAGTATAAGTATTCAATTTAGAAGCAAAAGAGTATACCAGTTCAAGTAAACAGAGTGTTCCAATTCAAAATTACAGATTTTAAGGAGAAAGGAGCTAAGATTTTCTACTTTAAAATCTTATTTCTCAAAAATATACTAATTAAGTTAGAAGCAGCTGCAGCTCTAAAATTAATGTCCAGCTTTAGTAAAATTCTCATGTATTAAATGAAAAAGAGTTAAAACTTAAAATTACATTTCTTTCAAACTGAGTAAATCAACTAGTGGCAGCACCTTAAAAACAATTAGAACTGCTTCCTGGTACCAATATACCAAGTGGCCCAACTGTCCCATGTTTTGCATAAGTAGATATCCCTCGGTGTACTAAAACAGTTGCAGAACGCTACAGGGCAAATTCAGTTAAATGGATGGCAGTGGCCTGAGCAAACCTTTTCTGCTGCGAGCTATGAGAGGCAATTTCCAGGCTTGAACTAGTGAATGTAGTCTGTGATAATAGACATGAACAGTGTAAACAACAGAACAAATCTTATAACATTGCACAAAAGCTTGCTTATACACATTACAGCAATAAATGAAGACTGATCAAAAAATTAATCAATAAAACAACATACAACAGTGTTGAAATGAAAACTACAAAATAATTGGAGCATCATTGGTATACATGAAACCTTAACATGAGATTAGTAATCTTAAGTATGTCTAATATTTTAATCCTTTTTGTCGTGTTTTATCTTCAGACTTGATGAAATTATGAGCAAGAATGGAAAAAATCATACACATAGAGGCCAATCACAGACTCCCTCTTGTATACTTCCTATTCAGAAGTTCAACCATGCAAATTCTGTCATTGATGGCACTTCCATCTCACAAGCTTAGAATCCATAAAATTTCCTAATGAAAGACAGTTCTGCACTGCTGCAGTATGTCAACCTGCTTACAAAGTTGGAAATCTGTACAATCTGAGGTGCAATTCTGCACCTCTCTTTTGAGACAAGGGGCTTGCTGAACTAATAATGACATCATGAAGTTAAACAAATTGACAGTAAAGGCTAAATAAATCTGAAAACTTGTTATGTACTAACAGCCAGTGATATTTTGTATTTCATGGCATCAACTGTAGCTTATGCAGAAGACTTTCTCAGCCTTGAGAAAAGGTGGGAAAAATCACCATTGAATAATGCTACTTTATTACTTCCTTTGTCTATGTTGCTGCCAGGAAACATTTCCAAAGGAAATAAGAGTTTACACTTGCACATCTCAATCTGAAACAAGGAACATGATATAACATACTGTCAAGTAGAGTAATTAATTGTTTTCTGTTTTCTTGGTTTATAATACCTAAGATTTAATATTTAAAAAGAAATTAAATAAAGTCAATGTAGAATTAAAATCACAAGTACATTCTATATTTACACAATGTATTAGGGAATTTAATTTCTTAATTAATTAGGGTTTCAGTCATCACGCAGCTTTCGTTTCATTCAAATATGATCTTGAAATACACCTGTGTAAATTGTAAGAGACTCTTGAAAATTACATCAGTGATTGTCATTTAAATTAATATTTACTGCTACGGTGCAAGCATTTGAATGACAGACAATGAAGGGGTGAATATTGCTATCAAGGGTAAATTAAATAATCATCACCAAAGTATCTGAATTTTATTATGCATGATTATATTTAAATATCAGAAAGTCTATTGGCTGCTAAATTTAAGCAGACTTGAAAATTATCATTCTAGTCTGCACTTACGCCCACAACCTTGGGTACAGAGAGCTAGTGTTGAATATACTTTGCCATCAATGACAACAAAGGATTGCTGACATGTACTCTCTAGTATAATACCTGAATTCATAAACCTTAACCCATGTTTCCTGGTATTATACTTCCCTTGATCATTTCTTCATAAATATGGATCATGACCGTCTGGTATGGCAAATGATTCATTATACAGAAAAAATATATCCACATCACCAAAGAAAATTAAATTGGTGATATGCATGTTTTAAAAGTATTAGTTGCTACCTTTAAAGAAATCTTGACTTGCCATTCTGAGTATTTTAGATATAGTAGTTATAGTTCTGCTATTTGGTAATTTTTTACTTCATTTTTTGTGACGCAATACCAGATTTATCTTTCTTTATCTTTTTCTGTTTATCATACCTTAGTTTAGTTTTCTGCAACATCAGAGCAAAACTATATGACTGAATCTCAGCAATATGGGTGCCTAGAAATAATATCAAATAATTGTGCCTTTTTGCATTAGAGAAATGAATGTTTAAAGAGGAACAATGTGTCTTTGTTAGTAAGCAAAAATGATAGAGGGTATATGTACCTAGAAATCAGCTTAATTATTTATTTAAACACTAACAGCACATTTATTAATGTCACATTTTGAATGTCAATATATTTTTGTGGTTGAATACCAAAATATTCAATTCCTGTACAAGTGATATAATGTAGGCTGCTTCGACTAGCAACTCAGTTGAAATTTACTAGCTTGTCGGTTACTCACTGATTTCAAATCAGTTGCAAATACTGATAACTTTTTACTTTGCCTGTACAATAATGTAGTCCACTAACAAAATGAACTTTCTCAGTAAAGCTTTTTATTGGTGCAAATTTGCATTTATAGACTTACTATGGAAATCTCCATAAAGTTTATTACTAGGCAGTAGACTAATATCTAAACAGGCCTACTAATTGGCCATTTAATACTAAAAATGCTGGTAGTTTTGACATTGTTTATAGTCTTGTAGTTCTTTTTAGTTGAGCTGATGCTACGTATTTAAAAATAAATTCTTTCCAGATGAGTCTCTTTGGTGTGCTAATTTATGAAAATGTTTGATATCTCTTGTTGTTAGTATGTGACATTAGAATGTTCCATTCAAGCTGTGAAGTGCTGTATCTAAAACAAATGTTTTAAAACAATTTAATATAGTTTTTACGATATTCTGTGTATCATATAACTGTAGGGAACAACAAATCTGTTGAATTGGTAATAATGAATAAAAATCAATGAAATTGAAATATAACCTTACATTTTCCTTTGTCTTTCTCTTGTATGATAAGAATATTTTTTACTTTAACCAGGAGCAGCAGGTGATACCTTATAACATCATTCACTTCAGATGTTACTCTAAGAACATTATTCCGAATATTGTAGTTTGATCCTTATAATATTCAACAAATGCACAGCTGTGTTTTTTCTGACATCTGTTACTTTATTTTAATTTGTTGACAACTTCATGATTTGATGAAGGAAAAGAGTTGGTACAACATATAATTATCAAGCTAGATTAGTGTAACTTACCATGCAAATTTGAAATGTGATAGAAAAGGGCAGTGTATCAATAAGTGAAATAAAGTTATGTAGGTACTCTTCTGGAATTATTTTTGACAAGCCGCATTAAATACTTGCAACAAAACTGAGAGTTTAAAAAAGCCACAAATATTAGATTTTTATTGTAAATTTTAAAAATATAATCAGATCTAAATAAAATTGATATCTTAAATCTGACTTTACATTATAAAACTAGATTATGAAATATTAATAGTATTTGTTTAATGTAAACCTCCATTATATATATATATATATATATATATATATATATATATATATATATATATATATATATGGTTAGTGTAAATGAACACCATTTCTGAGTTCCCAGATTAAATTTCAGATCTATCATGGAAATTCTTCCTAATCATATGATCCCCAGAGACTATGGCTAGTTTAAATTTCTTTAAATATAAACTCTTTCATGGCACATTATAACACATTCATCCTTTATCTTATTTTATTTTTATTATGTATCTTATTGAAAGCCTAAAAAGAGAAGAGAATTTGCAAAGAGCCAAAGAAGGCTGTAAAGACAATGACAGCACTGGGAGGAATGAAAGAAAGAAAAAGGATTTTTTTGGACTTAACACAAAAAGTGAAATGAAGAATCCATCTTAGGAGTGTAAAGCATCACTGGTACAAAAACTTATGAATCTATCTTAATATGGTTTCTAACTCATGTTCTTGACTATTTCAATAGTCCCAACATTAGTACAAAAGTGAATCGAGAAGATATTGACACATTGCTTCACTCACACTGTTTATTCACAGGACATGTTTCAAGAGCTGTTGCTCCTATCATCAGCTGATACTCGACTAGTGCAAGTTGCTCCCCTTTTTGGACATCAAGATCAAAAAAATGAACAACAAACTCACCTTTGGTATTTACAGGAAACCGACACACAGATAATTACATCAAGAACAACAGTTTCAACCCAAAACAACACCAACATGCATTTTCAACAGTTTAATCTTTCGGATGATCAACTTTCCACTAAACAGAGAAGATTATCAAGAAGAATACCTACACATAAAAAAGTAGCTATATCCAACGGTTTCAACCCAAATTTAGTAGACAAAACAGTTAACAGACTCAACAAAGCTAAGAAAATAAAAGAAACCACCACCCTAGAACCTACAAAAGAAAAGGAGAAAAAACTTTTTTAAAAAATTCACCTTCCACCCATCAGCCTATAACAAATTCCAAAAAATCTTCTCAAAACACAACATAACTCTTGCACCTCAAAATAGGTTTAATATCAGAAATTTGTTAAAAGGCCCTCCCAAAAATTCAATCACTGCCAAAGAAAAACCATGAATCTATGAGATCAAATGTGAAACTTGCCCTAAAATTTATATAGGAAAAACAAAATGAAATATTAACATCAGAACTAAAGAACATCTAAGAAACATTAAAAATGGTGAAACAGAAAAATCAGCAGTGGCTTTTCATTTTTTGAATACTAGACATGACATCAACTTGGAAACATCTCTAATAAAATATGTTAATCACCCCACAGACCTTTCCGTATGGGAAAAACTCTTCATAAAAAAAAATCGTCATAGAGTCATGAATTTTGAAACTCCACCACCGGACATCTTTGACAAGTACATCACGCCATCTATTGACAAAACGGAGAAAGAGGAAACCACTACAACTTGCACTAGTCGAGTATCAGCTGATGATAGGAGCAAGAGCTCTTGAAACATGTCCTGTGAATAAACAGTGTGAGTGAAGCAATGTGTCAATATCTTCTCGATTCACTTTTGTACTAATTTGTGCTTCACTGTCCCTATGCTTCTTCCAAGTTTATACTTTGAGTCCCAACATTGTTACCCAACAACCCATGTTCTGGCATAAAATATTTTAACCCCGTAACATAAAGGCAGGAGTACATTAAAATTTTTAATTCTGACAAGACATTAAGAACCTGAGCATACTAGGGCATATCATTTCTGAGTGGCACATATTTTAATACAAAGTTCTCTCTTCTGGCTCAGATTTTTTGGGTTTTTCCATAAAACTTCCTCTAGAATCATTATAATCTCATTTTCTACATATTACTTCTGTGAAAAGTTTGCTGTAATTCAGCCAGTGCAGCTAAAGTTTCATCTGACAATTTTTTTCTGTTGTTTTATTTTCCCCATATTTTTGCTATTCCATTTAACTTCTATGATACATCACAAACGTTGAATTGAGAAACAACCCACTGACTGCAGATTCTTTAACGGTTTTCTTAACAATATCAAACTTAAAACACATTCACCTCACTATACTTCAGAAGGTAAGGGAAGTTTCTAATTAAAGAAAAATGTACTTGCTCCAGCCAGGTCACTGGGTTGAGATGTCAGAACACTGACCAGTCAACCACAGAAGCAAAGATCTCTGTATTAAATGGCATTCACACTATTTTGTGTCATTTTCTTGTCCTTTATGGAAATAGAGACTGACAAAGAGTTTCATTGTTGAATTTAGTACTAAGTGATGTAGTTCATGTTTTGTTCATTTCTTAGTGCTTCAAGGCCCAGCATTCAAACTTTTGTATATAAATTTACAAACAAACAAACAAACAAACAAACAAACAAACAAACAAAATAAGTAAATAAATAAATAAATAAATAAATAAATAAATAAATAAATAAATAAATAAATAAATAAATAAATAAATAAATAAATAAATAAATAAATAAATAAATAAATAAATAAATAAATAAATAAATAAATAAATAAATAAATAAATAAATAAATAAATAAATAAATAAATAAATAAATGAATAAATGAATAAATAAATGAATAAATAAGTAAATGAATAAATAAATAAATAAATACATAAATAAATAAAGCATTCACATGGCAGCAGACATCAGCAGTAAGGACTAGAACAGTTTTTGTTTTGGGTAGCAGATTAGGCTTCTTCACTTCAGCACGATGATGATAACTTTGCCTGCAAAAGTGGCAATGGAGGCTCAGTGGGCTTATGCAGCAAGAATCACCTATGAAATTGGTTGTGACTCCTGGAGCACGTAGTTTTAATGTTATAAAATGCTATACCACCATACATTCACTTTATAGTGGGGCCACATGTTGATATGCAGTGTTTGCTTTAACTGCAGTAACCTTGGTGCTTTTCTTTTGTGCACAGTGTGAATGATCCACTCAAGGCTTCATTTATCATTTCTGTTATACTTGTATTCTATTAAGTTTCTGCATTCAAAGTATAAACTTGAAAGAAGCGTAGGGACAGTGAAGCACAAATTAGTACAAAAGTGAATCGAGAATATATTGACACATTGCTTCACTCACACTGTTTATTCACAGGACATGTTTCAAGAGCTCTTGCTCCTATCCTCAGCTGATACTCGACTAGTGCAAGTTGTAGTGGTTTCTTCTTTCTCCGTATTGTCAATAGATGGCGTGATGTACTTGTCAAAGATGTCCGGTGGTGGAGTTTCAAAATTCATGACTCTATGACGATTTTTGTTAATGAAGATTTTTTCCCATACGGAAAGGTCTATGGGGTGATTAACGTATTTTATTAGAGATGTTTCCAAATTGATGTCATGTCTAGTATTCAAAAAATGAAAAGCCACTGCTGATTTTTCTGTTTCACCATTTTTAATGTTTCTCATATGTTCTTTAGTTCTGATGTTAATATTTCTTTTTGTTTTTCCTATATAAATTTTAGGGCAAGTTTCACATTTGATAAATATCAAAACTTTTTCTAAAGCTGAATCAAAAGAAAAGAAATACTTTTGCGGACATACGTTTTCTAAAAAAATGTTTGAAATTCAATATAACACCCATTTTCGTCAGAAAAATTGTTAAACACAAGAATAATAGCAAACAACAAAAAGCAGCAGAAAAACGTGTAATTAAAATGGAAATAAACCACCACTACAATTCGTTACATTCCACAGAATTAAAAATATACGAACTACACTTAAACATTTCGAAATGTATGAACGCGGCCATGTGGTCTAACTTACAAAATAATATGCTGTCAATTCTTAATTTGAAAATGCGTAAGAAAACAGCCATTTTAAAACAAAAATTCATGAATCTTCAAAAGAAGCAAGAACCAAATCCACATAAAAAGCAAGATTTATTACTCCCATGTCAAAAACCTAACAATGTAACGAATCTATCCACATGCAACTTCACGGAGAAAGAAATAGATTTTCTAAACAAAGGCCTAAAAACATGTGTAGATTACACAAAAAACATTGAAAACTATATCGCGGACATTGAAATAGCGATATATAATTTGCCCGATAACAAAAAATCTACGATCAGAACACAGTGCTTAGAAACTCTAGATCATATTCAAAATGCAAATTCAAAAAGATATTCATATAAAAAATTAATCAAAAATTTAAATGAAAAACCGGTAGTCTACACAAAAGCAGACAAGGGTAACAAAATAGTAATATTGGACGAAGAAAACTATCGCAAAAAAAAAATGGACAACCTTTTAAACGGAAAAGAATTTGTTAAACTAGAAAACAATCCATTAAAGAAAGCATGCAAATCTGTGGAATTAGCAATTAAAAACAGTAAAATCATGACTAAAAGAGATAAATTGAACAATAAAATAGACAGTCCAAAAACACCATACATATATGGTTTACCCAAAATACATAAACCTGAAATTACCCTCAGACCAATAATTAATAACATTGATGCACCCACTTACCAACTATCAAAATGGCTGGTTCAAATCTTCATATCCTTCACAAAATTTGAAAATTTAAGTATCAAAAACTCGTTTGAATTGTTAAATCTCCTGAAGGACACAAAGATCAACTCTACAGATGCTTTAGTTTCCTTTGACGTCATTTCTTTATATCCAAGTATACCTACCAATGAGCTTATTCCACTTCTCAAAAAATGGCTGGAATCAATACAAATAACACCTGAAGAAATAGAAGAACTTTCACAACTTACAGAAATTTGTATCAATCAAAATTTTTTCAGCTTTAATGGACAGATCTATAAACAAAAAACGGGCCTAGCTCTGGGCAACCCATTGTCTCCCTTCTTGGCAGATTTATTCATGAGTGCTTTTGAAACACATATCACAAAAGCTTTTCCAAATTATTTCAGTGTGGTATCGCTATGTTGACGACATTTTTGCAATAGTACCTAAAAAATTCATACAAGATGGTCTTAAACTTTTGAATATACAAAATCCAGCTGTAAAATTTACATTGGAAACAGAAGAGGATGGTGTGCTCCCCTTTTTGGACATCAAGATCAAAAAAATGAACAACAAACTCACTTTTGGTATCTACAGGAAACCGACACACACAGATAATTACATTAAGAACAACAGTTTCAACCCAAAACAACACCAACATGCCATTTTCAACAGTTTAATCTTTCGGATGATCAACTTTCCACTAAACAGAGAAGATTATCAAGAAGAATACCTACACATAAAAAAAGTAGCTATATCCAACGGTTTCAACCCAAATTTAGTAGACGAAACTGTTAACAGACTCAACAAAGCTAAGAAAATAAAAGAAACCACCACCCTAGAACCTACAGGAGAAAAAGAGAAAAAACTTTTTAAAAAATTCACCTTCCACCCATCAGCCTATAACAAATTCCAAAAAATCTTCTCAAAACACAACATAACTCTTGCACCTCAAAATAGGTTTAATATCAGAAATTTGTTAAAAGGCCCTCCCAAAAATTCAATCACTGCCAAAGAAAAACCATGAATCTATGAGATCAAATGTGAAACTTGCCCTAAAATTTATATAGGAAAAACAAAATGAAATATTAACATCAGAACTAAAGAACATCTAAGAAACATTAAAAATGGTGAAACAGAAAAATCAGCAGTGGCTTTTCATTTTTTGAATACTAGACATGACATCAACTTGGAAACATCTCTAATAAAATATGTTAATCACCCCACAGACCTTTCCGTATGGGAAAAACTCTTCATAAAAAAAAATCGTCATAGAGTCATGAATTTTGAAACTCCACCACCGGACATCTTTGACAAGTACATCACGCCATCTATTGACAAAACGGAGAAAGAGGAAACCACTACAACTTGCACTAGTCGAGTATCAGCTGATGATAGGAGCAAGAGCTCTTGAAACATGTCCTGTGAATAAACAGTGTGAGTGAAGCAATGTGTCAATATCTTCTCGATTCACTTTTGTACTAATTTGTGCTTCACTGTCCCTATGCTTCTTCCAAGTTTATACTTTGAGTCCCAACATTGTTACCCAACAACCCATGTTCTGGCATAAAATATTTTAACCCCGTAACATAAAGGCAGGAGTACATTAAAATTTTTAATTCTGACAAGACATTAAGAACCTGAGCATACTAGGGCATATCATTTCTGAGTGGCACATATTTTAATACAAAGTTCTCTCTTCTGGCTCAGATTTTTTGGGTTTTTTCCATAAAACTTCCTCTAGAATCATTATAATCTCATTTTCTACATATTACTTCTGTGAAAAGTTTGCTGTAATTCAGCCAGTGCAGCTAAAGTTTCATCTGACAATTTTTTTCTGTTGTTTTATTTTCCCCATATTTTTGCTATTCCATTTAACTTCTATGATACATCACAAACTTTGAATTGAGAAACAACCCACTGACTGCAGATTCTTTAACGGTTTTCTTAACAATATCAAACTTAAAACACATTCACCTCACTATACTTCAGAAGGTAAGGGAAGTTTCTAATTAAAGAAAAATGTACCTGCTCCAGCCAGGTCACTGGGTTGAGATGTCAGAACACTGACCAGTCAACCACAGAAGCAAAGATCTCTGTATTAAATGGCATTCACACTATTTTGTGTCATTTTCTTGTCCTTTATGGAAATAGAGACTGACAAAGAGTTTCATTGTTGAATTTAGTACTAAGTGATGTAGTTCATGTTTTGTTCATTTCTTAGTGCTTCAAGGCCCAGCATTCAATCTTTTGTATATAAATTTACAAACAAACAAACAAAAAAATAAGTAAATAAATAAATAATAAATAAATAAGTAAATGAATAAATAAATAACTGAATAAATACATAAATAAATAAATAAAGCATTCACATGGCAGCAGACATCAGTAGTAAGGACTAGAACAGTTTTTGTTTTGGGTAGCAGATTAGGCTTCTTCACTTCAGCACGATGATGATAACTTTGCCTGCAAAAGTGGCAATGGAGGCTCAGTGGGCTTATGCAGCAAGAATCACCTATGAAATTGGTTGTGACTCCTGGAGCACGTAGTTTTAATGTTATAAAATGCTATACCACCATACATTCACTTTATAGTGGGGCCACATGTTGATATGCAGTGTTTGCGTTAACTGCAGTAACCTTGGTGCTTTTCTTTTGTGCACAGTGTGAATGATCCACTCAAGGCTTCATTTATCATTTCTGTTATACATGTATTCTATTAAGTTTCTGCATTCAGTTTAAACGTAAAGAATAATTTGTTTATTGTACATCTCAAAGGTGAAAGTTTATTTAAGATACCTGTGTTGAATGAGTGATGACTTCAAAAATGGCTAAACAAATCAGCTCAACAAACAGGTGTATCTCTATCTTCTGCGAGAAATGCTACATATATGTAAAAACTATCATTATACTTGAGTGCAAGCACTGAAACAAAATATCCGTTTAGCAAATGAATTACTGTAAATTGTTTTCCTGTAATGTAGGAAGAGGTTTTATTGATTCACAGCTTTTGTATTTCTCTAATGGATCTTGGTTTCACCTAAATGGATGAGGAAACACTCACAATAAACAAAACGGGGCTTCAGAAAAACCTTTGTTATTGCATGAAATGCCCCACTAAAGTCTTAAAATTGGAGTTTTGTGTACAATAAGTGCTAGAATAATAATAGGACCCACTTTCTTTAAGAGATGTCAATGAAGAACAATATCGGAGAGACTGGCCCCATAGCTCAGTCGGTTGAGCACCTGCCTGCCGTGCTAGGCATCCTGGGTTTGATTCCTGGCAGTGGGGGTGGGGATTTTTCTCTAACCAAGATAATTCCTCATCTTCCCCAGAGTCTGGAAATATGAATGAGAGTGTGAATGTGTGAGTGAACTAATGATTAAAAACCCAATGAATATGAGTTTACACCATCAAGATATACCAAAAGAGAACGGCCACTGATATGACCTTTGGAGTTAAAGGCGAGGAGCAAGTAAAAAAAAAATTTGGAGACAAATTCTAAGGTCATTTTAGATTGCTTGGTAGAAGAAGAAAAAATTGGTTCCAACAAGATTCTGCAACAGCATATAGAGTTACCAGTCATTAAATGAAATAAGAGAGGTGTTTCATAACAGAATTATAAGTTGTGATCTATGGTCACCTCGTTTCTTTGACCTAACAAGCTGCTATTTTTATTTATGAGGTATTTTGTAGAACAAAAGATAGTGTTTCAATCCTTGTACATTACAGAAACTTAGTGATAACATCATGCAAGAAAACACAAGGATTCCTGCTACTGACCTGAGGCAAGTGAATAAGAACAGTTTTACGAAATATACTGTCTGTTTAAAAGCAGAATGTGAACATCTACTGTATTATAAGAAGTTAATTTTACCACAAGCTCACCAGTGACTCATGCACAGTTAGGCTACTATATATTTACAATATAGATTTTCTACAACCCAATTAAGAGGAGTAGCTACCATGAAGTTGCAAGAAGGTAAATGAAACATAATACCAGCAAAGGAAAGGAATTATGCAAGATCACTTAAACTAGTTTAAGAGCCTGTCAGTTGCAGGATTTTTCAAGAAAGTGAATGAAATGAGGCCAAGGAATGACTGCATTTCTGACATTTACAAAAATATTCTAAGAAAGAGGAAACTCAAATATAAACCTTACTCAGAAAACTTATTAAAGGCCTATCAATTTCTCCAAACAACACTAACACAATAAGCTACCACCTTGATTACAGTTTCTAACTAAATGTTACATATTTTAGTAGTGTATGATCTATAATATAATTTTATCTAATCAACATAGCTCTTAGCTCTACAGAGTGGAAGTTAATACTTAAAGGCTTGATAACTAGATGGGTACTATATGATCATATCTTGTTAATAAACCTGTGGCCAGAAATACTTTGTGTACTTGCTAGAACCTTTTAAATATACAGGAAGCAAACTCTATAGCTGACCAAAGATCGTAAAGAAGTAAAGTAGAAAACTGAAATACTATAGGTGCATACAGCCTTTTATGCAAATACTGAAGGTGCTGAAAATAGCTGCCACCAACTTTGATACTTTTTATGCATCTCCTGACTATGTCATTTTAAAAGAGTTCAGACTCTGATGTACAGAATATCCAAGTATGAAACTAATAAATAGAACAATGCATAAACATTAGCATTGCCTGTAGATATGGTGAAGGACTATGTAACAGTCAATGCAGTACCATTTGTAAACCAACTTAACTAATGACTGTGACATCAACTGCTTTTAACAAAGTGCCTACAGTCATCCCCCTTTCTGTTTTGGAGGCACCATCATGTAAACAAAGAGCCTTAGGACATGGATTTATAAAATAACTATCATCACATTTTACTCATCTATCTACTACCTTTTAACACTTTTAAGCACTTTATACTTGCTGATCAATTTTTGGATTTTTAATTGAGAAAAACTTCCAATTACTATAAACTGAAATCCCTAAAAACTTTATTGTAATTCTATTTGTATTTTTAATTTCTGGGTTAAACAGCACAAATGGCTCATATTTTCCAAGCTTCCTTAACTCCCATACAAACGAAATGAATGGACAAGTTTTCCTCAAACAGAGGAAAAAATACCATTTACAAATGCATATTAACCAAATAATTTAAGACAACGTATTTTTAGAGTGCTTAATGCTCAATTCTATTTGAAAGTTATTGAAAGTGAAGCTAAAACCCAAGTAAGTCAATTATTTGTATGGTTTTGCAAATTAACAAATTAATTACTAATCAAGGCTTCGCGGGTGATCAACCATGTCAAATTTATAAATGTCGAGCTTCCGGCCATTGCAAACTCCATGGCTCAGATCGTGAAGAAGGCCATGGAGTTTGCAATGGCCGAAAGCTCAACGTTTATTAATTTGACACGGCTGACCACCTGCGAAGCCTTGATTAGTAATGCTCACCGTGAAACCTTCAAGTCTTACAGTTTGTAAATTGATGTACTTTGTCTTATCTCTGGAAAAATATTCTCTGTCATTATGCTCTTTATGCAAATATATTGGTAATTAAACTTTAAATGAATAATTAGTTATTTTTATTGTATAAAATGTTCCATTTTCTGATTTCATAACAGTTTCTGAAACGTTTTGTATGTATGTGTATATGCATGCATGCAAGTCTGTGTGTGTGTGTGTGTGTGTGTGTGTGTGTGTGTGTGTGTGTGTGTGTGTGTGTGTGTGTGTGTGTGTGTGTGTGCGCGCGTGCGTGATGCGTGTGTGGTGTAATATTATAGGACAATCATATTATTGAATCATTTGACTTTTCTGTACTGTACGGTATAAATGAATAAAAGTCTTCATAACATATACTTTGAAATTATAACTTTCAGGAACATTTAACTGCAGACAGATCAATTTGAAAATAATAGTATATATGGCAAAAATGAAATTCCATGGATACTATGGATGTTCCTATCCACACATACTTTGTGGAAATGAAATCTGGGGTGCTGCTGCAAAAACACATATGGACAAATTGCTTATATATCAAAAGAAATGAATCAGAATCATGTTTAATCTAAAAGCAAGCAAATCACGTAAGGAAACCTTCATTAATAATAAACTACTTACCATCTACCCTCTTTATGCATTCAGAGCAATAATGTATGTAATAGATAAGTTCAAACCAATCAAAACCAACAAAATTCATGAACACTGTACAAGAGGAAACATGGACTATTTTAGGCATAGAATGAATAAAAGTGTATCTCTAAAAGATGTATATATTTCTGGAATCACGCTCAATAACAAACTACCACAAGAGATTAAATGTTTATATGACTTGAAGGAAATCTGAAAAACTAATTTGTAAATACCTATGTGATTGTATTTCTGACATGTCCAAAATCATATGTATGATAAACTGGATGAAAATAAATAGATAAATAAATAAACAAATAAATAAATATACATTTATTCCTCTGCATTCAGAAACAGCACTGTTAATATGCAAAAAATTATGATGCATGGAAAAACCTACATTCATCTATAAATGGTACACATGCCAAAGGAATACTTGTATTAGCATGTAAACTGAGCTACCTCAGGTGGTTCGGGCCGTGCCGTGGCTCAGTGGTTAGATCGCTTGGCTCTCACCAAGGCGGCCCGGGTTCGATCCCAGGCGACCACAAAGTGAGATTTGTGGTGGACAATACGGCACTGGGGCGGGTTTTCTCCGGGACCTCCGGTTTCCCCCGCCATCTCATTCCACCGGTGCTCCATCTTCATTTCATGTATCATCAGTGTCACCACCTGCGGTGCCATATGTAGTAAAAGCGGGCGTTAAACATTACACATTTCATTTCCTCAGGTGGTTGAATTTCTCTCTGGTCGTGCTAGAATGACCGGGTCGTCAAGCTTGGAATCATTAGAGAATTCTGCATTTCTCTGTGAGTCAACTGCTCTGCCAGTGCCCTATAGCTTCCTGCAGTTCCTTCACCTCATCCATTCCTGCTGTAGGTGATCAACACATTGGATCAAGGTGGGAGGTGTCCCCTCCCTCCGCAATCACAGGTATATTCATTAGTACCAGAAAACTGATACATGCCGTTTCCCACTTCACCTATAATTCATATTCCGATTTACAAATTTCGAATGCATGTCATGACTTCAGAACTTTTGTATTTTGTACATATAGAACTACATAGGACTAAAATCTAATTATATGAATGAGAGAAAGGGATAAATAATAATACTTGCCTATGCTTTATGGGAATATCATTTAACAACAAAAAATTTGGCGTTTATGACAGAACAAATTACTAACAGAGAGTACTGTCACATGTCTCTGTTTGTCATGAAATAATATGCAGGTTTCAGAATTATTTAAGAATGTAAAGGAAACAGTTCATAATTTAATGGAATCCCTTCTTTTAGGCTGTTTCACTTTCCAAAAATGCCACAAAGGATCTATAACTCCCAATAAATTCAGCCAAAAATACTCTATTAATTATGTACATTTACAATGGTGTCATAATTTTTGCATAATATGAGACTGTATCAAACCAGATTCTCCATTGTGTTATGATAGGCTGGAGAGGTAGAAGAATTCCTCATGCAATCTTACAAAATGTCTGTATTCTGCAAGGTGTATTTAAAAATATTTTGTTTTTATTAGATATGAAACTGTCCACATTATCAGAAGAGTACCTGACGTGTAGGGGGTAGCATGAGATACATAAAGAAGCACTTTTTCACGCAATATATCTTCTGGCCATAAAAGTGACGTAGTTTTATTAAACAGATCTGTAATTGCTGATTAACTGAGGGTTTCTAATTTGCTCAGTGTCAAAAGATACTTTTACTGGAGCACACATGAGATAAGTGTACCAATAATTATGTTTGCTTCAAATCTGTGAGACAGATTTGTAATTTCATCTATTGAAACCTAAATTGCCTTAAAATTTTGGTGCATGCTGTTTAATACTTGTTCAGAAGATATGATTAAATAATGTTGATGAAGTAAGGTGTCTTTGGATGTATATTTTTGCAAAAAAGCTTTAAAGTAATTCCTGTTTACTTTATTAAATGAAATATTAAATTTTATCATTTCATGTTGACTCTATCTATCAAAAACCTTAGCCTATGTACAGCTAATGTGAAGAAATTATTCATTTCCATTAATTAACTAAAATTTCATATAGATCTTTATAAAATGCAAATTGCCTTTTTGATAGCTTTCCTCTCTTGTTTGTTCTTTAATGGATGGAAGCTTAATTGCTGAATGTGCCTTTTTCAATTCAATTCAAATTTATTCATCCTTTAAAATCAAATCCGTACATAGTCTCTGTCTGTATCTTGATGAACTTGAACTTTGGGTTTTCTTCAAAGGTAGTATCGAAATTAAACAATTTACTTTCATATTTCTTTATAAAGATTTTTTCCCACGTGGTTAATGCAGCTGGACCTTGGACACTTTTTAGTAAGTGAATTTCTCGTTCTATGTCATGATTTTCCTTCCAAAAATGGTACGCTACCGCCGATTTATCTATTTCTTTATTCCTGATGTTTCTAAAGTGCTCTTTAAGCCTAATGTTCACGTTCCTTTTTGTTTTTCCAATGTAGAATTTGTCACAGTCCTTGCAATTTATCCGGTACACTCCTGATTTTTTGCCTGTGGGTATCTCCTTTGTATTATGTGATTTCAAAAGGTGTTGTACACTAAATTTGTTCTGTGGGGCCAAAGTAATATTGTGTTCTTTGAAGACTTTTTGAAAAAGGTGTGTAGCTTTGGGATGATACGTAAATTTTCTGTATGAGGTTTCATTGCTAATTGGGGAGAGAGTAGTTACTTGTTTGCATCTTAGTTGTTATGTGTTTGGCCCATGCTTTTCATCAAATTGTGGAACAGGTCAGATCAACATTTCCAGATGTAGATACACAAATTTCCATAGTAAAGACAATATTTTTGAAAGCATCAACCCGAAATATGTATTTCAAAGAAAAAGCCTCTAAGATAGCTTTGTCCCTGGCACCAATTTTAAGACACTGGGGTACATGGTTAACTGCATGTATATACCACTGTGACAATTTTCAAATAGTGAGAGAAGTGGTGAATAGCTTTGATAGGGTAGATTCTAAGGCAATTGAGAGCGCACAAAAACTGTTTTCTGTTACTCAAACCCAAATCAAATTTTACATTTTTGACGGAAATCATAACCCACCTTGAAGAAAGTGGCATGACATTGGATAAGTCAATTGAGTTAGTGAGGATTGCGGAAGAAGGATACAAAATGTGAAAGGTGAGGTTGGGGACAAAATTAGACATAAACTAAAATTTGTGTCAGATTGCCGATATCTTGTCAGGAGAAAACTTCAGAACTGATATTTTTGAACAAGATTTAACAGGCAGTGACATAGTGTTTTTCAAATATGCACCAAATAACATTTGTGGAAGCGGAGAGAAGTTTCTCAAAGTATAAAACAGTTTCAGCTGACAACCACTGTTCCTTTACTTTTGATAACTTGAAGATGACCATGGTGGTGTACTGCAACACTAAGTAAGGTATGTTTTGGTTAATGATTACAGTAACTTATCTTGTCATATTTTATAAAATTGAAAATGACCTGATGAATTTTGAATTTATTTATTATATTTGATTTGATTTGATTTATTGATTCATCCATTAAAACATGTACATGTTATAGGACACGTCAAATTATAGTAGCAATAATTGCATTATTAAGAAAGTTAATTTTTAAATGTGGTTATTCAAACCATATATTCATTAAATGTCTGTGAAAGTTATTAATTTACTATTATGAAAGAAATTGTTAATTTTTGTTAGGTCTTTTTTTTTTTACATTTTATGTGCATTTTTTTTATTACTTTAAGGGCATTTTATAGCTCATTTCTGGAGAATTTTTAGGTCAACAATTTTCGGGCCCTATTTATGACACTTGGATCAGTTCAGTTACAGGCCATTCAAAAACATTCTGATAACTTCTACTTTTGAAATAATACCTTCTAGATTTTAGTTAGATACCTTTTTAGATTTACTAAGTGAACTCCTTCTGTGTCTGGTGCATATTTTTTGAATGGTTCTACTCTTTGTGTAGCATGTGTTCTCTCTTGCACACATTCACTATCCTTGTTGCACTGTTTTGAAACAGGTAAGAGTAGCACATTCCTGTCAGGGACTTTCTTTGCATTGGTGAACAGTAGCTTGCAGTCACCTCCCTCTGAATTTTGTGTATAAAGTTGCAAACCCCAGTAATGATTTAAGGAATTATGTACATGAGTCGAATAAGACATACCATAGCTACATACACATAGAATTTATTCTCAGTGCATCTTGCTTTACTTGAGGCATTATCAAAGAGCTGTCGATTGGCTGGAACTCTGGTGGAAATTTGATTAGGTAGAGTAGTGAGTTGTCTTCTGAAGGAATTTCAAAATTCATGAACCTGTGTTTCAAATTTCTTCATGTAAATCTTTCACCAGGTTTTTAATTCATAGTTCATGTGGACTGGCTATAGTAACTGGATTCTGTTTTTTATGTTGTGGTGATCATATCAGAAATGTACTGCCACTACATACAGTAGAAGGCCAAAACAGAGCAGTCCAAAATACTGCAGACTCAGATTTAACACAGGTAAAAGTATGCCTACATTAAAAATTATTTTGGTTAATTTTTTATTTGGAAAGTTGAGATAAAAATATTCCACAAACAGAGGTTTTGCAGTGTAATTTTCACCACCATTGACACTGACCGCTGTATTCCAGGAAAGTAATGATACCACCACTCTTGGCCTCTGGCCTTGACTGTGAGTCTTGTAGTGTAGGCGAATCCAATATCTTTTGTCTCTTTCATCAGTTCATATCTATAATTCTGCTGAATGAAATCACACACAACAGGTAGGGAGGGGGAATGTGGTGATGTAATCTACATATGAGGCACAGTCTTTGCTAATTCATAGTTGCTTTTTTTGTGTAGCATGCTGTCGACATAATTAAAGCTTTTTGATAAGGAGTGCACATAGCAAATTTGTCACCCATTGAACACTGCACAAATTAATTATGCCATAAGTATATTTAGTAAATTAGGATTCAAAACATTACACAGTCAAGGTAGAGAAATTGTTTCAAATATATGAAAATACATGAAGAAAGGGGTTAAAAGAAAAAAACTGATTACATGCTAAATTGCATATGAGATGACACAGGAGTGTCAAAAAGAACAGTGAAAAGAATTGTTAAAGAGCACAAACAAGATGAAAATCAGAGCATATCCTTGGAACTTTAGGTAATAGTAATAGTAGTAATAGTAAGTAATTTATTTCCTTTTACATCAACAAATGGAAATACAAAATCAAGATTACAATTATAAAATCCATACTGAAATATGCCATATATTCCTAAATCCTGAAAATCCTATCATGTTATCATGTTGCCCACCATTGAATAGTAATTCAGTCCCCATACACCTAACCCTAGGTTTTTGTGTATTGGAAGGCCCTCTGCCCCTTTTTACACTTTCTGCCATTTCACCTATCTCACTCTACATTTTTCTCTTAATTGTTCTTAGCCATCTCTCTTTAACTTTCCCTAAATAATTCCCTATATTTCTCCTGTTCTTTTCTCCTTTTACTAACAACATTTTTCTAATTACTACTACACCCCCCAAACTGTCCCATTTACGTAGCCAAGCCTGCTCTCTCCATATCTTTGTTTGACTACATGGAACTCTAGGTAAAAAGCACAGCATTCTGACACAAGTAATAAATCTAGATGACTTCGACAAATGTGTCGTTAGAAAAATGATTGAAAACTTTTATATTCAGCAAAAATGTGCTCAGTTACTTATTATTTTAAGAGAAAGCAGTAATGTCAAGGGCAGTAAATCATCCTTAAGCAGAATAGTGAACGGAAAAATACTAAAACAAACAGAAAATGCTTATAGAAAAGCACAACATTCATTCTAAACATATTGGTGAAAAAGACAGTTTAGTATTGAAGGAGTTGAATAAATGTCTTTACAATATCTGTAACAGTTATGCTTGCATTAATATGAACAGATTTGGAAACTAATTCAGCCAGGTAAATTGTGTGGACATTTTTCTGCAAGGACTGTACTGCATTAGTAACAAGCAGGTTATATGAGTAGATCAGCTGCAGGCTGGAATATATCTCCCAGCATAGCCGGTGAGTAATTTTTAAACTACTATAATATATTTACCTTATACATGAGTATTTAATACTGTACTGTATTATTCTATGCATATTTCCCTCCTCCAACCTATTGAAATTGATCTTTGTACTTTCTAGAGTTACATCTCTATATACCACAGTACGGTTATAACACGGGAGTAAAGGATGCCCTCTAACAACTGTGTTATTTCCGGCTTTTACTGTATTTGTCTTTTTCTTTATGTTTGATCTCCAAAAGTGCTATTTTAATCTAGTTCCAATATTTCATTTTGTCTTTCTGAAGTATAACTTCCTGCATGAGAACAGTTAAATTTGTTTAAAATCCAAGTTAATTTTCCAGAAGTATTTTGTTAGTTTGTGGTTTCCTGAGGAAGTTTCTGATATGGAGTTTGTTTATTGGCACCAGAGTGATGTTAAACTTCCTAACGATTTTTCTAAATTTTTGTGCTGTCCAGGATGATAAGTGAACTTCCGGTATACCTTTTTGTTCCTAATAGCTGACAGTGTTGTGATTTCTTTTAATTGGTTGTCTCCTGAACCTTTTTATTTGCTTACCTGCCAATTGTTTTTTAAAGCCCATTTTTCTTGCTGTTTCCATTATACTAGAGTACTCAGTCTTGCATTCCTATTCTTCCATCAATATATTTACTAGTCTGTGATCTAGGTTATTGATCAATTATGACTGATTCTCGGAAACTATAATAACCATAAAGCCCAGGGTCTAAGTACAATGTGCGCACGTTTTCTTGAGCGCTTTGGTCCCAAGTCCTCATTCAGTAGGTTTCACCTAATTCCATAAACACAGATGACAACCTTGAAAAAACATGAAATGATCTGTACACTCTGACATCTAGTGGCTAATATGCTAAACTTTCACATGTGCACCATTTCATTTTGAGCAATTTTAAGGTTAATTATTAGCTGACTAGTTTACAGCAAATCTAAGATGGCTCTCGAAAGGGGACACACTATTATTCGTCTACCTCCATATAACTGTGATCTGAATGCAACTGAACTGGCATGAGAAAAATAAAGAATGTTTTCAGAGAACGCAATGTTACTGGAGAGTCACAAATATGCAGAAACTTGCTACAGAAGCAATGGATTGGGAAGGATACTGCAAAAAGGTCAAGAGCCGGAAAGCAATAGTGGAGTTGCGATGGTGTAACAGAAAATGCAATTGACAAAATGTTCAATACATCTGAGGATACCAGCGATGAAAGTGGCACAATGGACTCAGAAATAGAAGAATCACAAAGCAAATGAGTATTTATAGCTGTCATAATATTTGTTTTCTACTTTTATGTGTTCCATATTATAGTAAGTATATAGACATAGAACTTATCGGATTGAGATCAATTTACTCTTTGTCCATGCATCTCACACTTGTGGTACATATCTTTGCTCATCTTACACGCGATTTGCTGTAGTGTTTTCCATGGTTGACCATAGTGCAGAAATAAGAGTGTGTTAGCTCTCTCTTCTTACCCTCTGCCTGCACCACACTGTAAAACCAGTGCTAAAGAAAATGTGCACATATGGTAGCTACGAATTTTAAGTTGTCATTGGGGTATATGATTTTGAATTAAGATTTCCTCATGGTCTACTGGGAAAATGTGAATCAGTTGGAGAATTTAATGCCATACCAGCATGTTACCATGGTAGCTCAGCGGTAGAGCAGAGGCTAGAGCGAAAGATCTTTTGCTCAAATCCCAGCTATGGCATTAAATTTTTCAGTTTTGATTCTAACTTTGATACCATTTATATCATAAAATATATGTTCAAGAGAAAGAATAGAAGTGAAATAAAGGTTCATGATACAACAGTAACATTGGAGTCAATGCTTGCATGCTACTATGTTTGCTCTTGCATTTAGGCTGAGATTAGTGTGCAGAAAGGCTTTCAACAGCAGTAAGACTGTCTTTGTTATGTTCCTCCATAAACTTAGTAATTATTTTTCATCCCCAATTCTGAACTAGCCTTATCCATAAATCATATCTGATGATACAATACAGAACTTACTGTGGGGAACAACATCCATATATAATAACACATTCAGAGGCACAATAAACAAGGGAACAAAAGTGAAGCAGATGTGTAAAAAATACGACTCATCTAAAATTTAATAATTTTTCGCTTCACTGTGGTGTTCCAATACAGTTAAATCTCGAAACAAGGGAACGTTCATATCTGTGATAAACCATCATAATTGGACTATATATTAAGTACATCGAGAAATGTTTAATGAATTAATAAACCTCAAAATTGTATAAATATTAATCCTGAAGGACATGTTACCCACTTTCCATACAAGTGTGTCAACTTCATTAAATGTGCAGTTTAAATCATGTTCTCAATACAATTAAATTAAAACAAATGTTTGCAGCTTCCATGGTGCACAGAGCTTGGGGTATGTTTATATACATAATGATGAAAGGGCTAACAAATAAACTATGCAAACTATCAACAGCAATTATGTTACAATGAGTATGCAATCAGCTGTCTGGAGTGATTCAGAAGTGAGGCAATGCAGTCTCCAGATCAGGCCATGCAAAGCTATGTGGGTACTACAAAGGATAGAATTAATGGGCAAGAATGATTATTTCCAAACTGGAAAGATCATTTACAGTATATTACAAAAAGCATACTCTCTCCTGTACTTTCTCTTAGTATTTCTTAAAAATAAAATAATAGAATAACAACCACTATAAAACATTCAGGAACCAGAATATATTTGAGGATTTAATGTTCTATCTATATTTTGGTATTTTAATTAAATGTGCCTATATATTCAAGTTTAGGGCATATACTTAAAATGAGAAAGATATTACCTTCTGATAGACCAGGCTTCTGCAAACGTATACTCACTGAGGCCGGGCGACTATGACATATCAGTGGCAACGCTTACTGTCTCCCCTTCCCTTCACATTCTTCACTGGCAGTGCATATATACTGATGATAGGTGGACTGTCCTGTCGTATTTACCTGTACGTCTAAACATGTCTCTGTCAAAGTCAAAGGTGGCTGTGCGGAAAGGTGCATTTCAAGAATTGTGGGAGGAGAAGTATTTCTGTTACGCACAAGAAGAAAACGTAAAATGTTTGTTGTGCTCTAAAGTTCAAAAAGGCGGAACATTTAGCGGCATTATGATACATGTCCTAAAGATCACCACACAATAACAGGTCAGCATTGTATTAATATATTTACACCAAGATTTAAAGTAGCATAACACTGATGTAATGTCCTTTATTCCTTTTATTTTCTTCAGGTCTAGATCGGAGTAACCATTGCAACAGCTCAAAGAGCAATATTCAGATACTACACCTAATATTAATTCAAATATTATAGCTGATAGACAACTTCACGCCAGTTATGCTGTCGCTTTGGAGATTGCTCAGTCACTGAGGTGTTTTAGTGATGATGTCATAAAAAATGTATGAGTAAAGTTGCCAACATAATTTTCCCTGAACAATATGATACATTTAGTAATATTGCATTATCACCACAAACCATAAAGAGAAGGATACATAAAATAGCTGAAATAACCGAAAAAAGACTACTAAACAAGGTCCATGAATTTATAGCCTTTTCTCTTGCATTGGATGAAAGCACTGACAATGCTGACACAGCAGTAATTTTCATTCATGGAGTTACTAACAACCTCTCGATACAAGAATATATGCTTGAAGTCATTCCACTTAGGGAACATACAACAGGGGCAGAATTATTTCAAGCATTTAAAGTAGAAGAAAGTAAACTGAATCTAAAGAATCTTGTATCTATAGTAACAGATGGGGCTCGAAATATAACAGGTGAAAACAAAGGTCTAATTGGTAGAGTGAAACGTTATCTATATGAGAATAAACAATAACATAAAATGTTTTCATGGTATAATACATCAGGAAGCATTATGCGCAAAAATACTAAATATGACACATGTAATGTCCCAAGTTATACAGACTATAAATAAAATAAAATCAAACTCCTTGAAACATCAAACATTTCATTAAGTACTGGAAGATTTAGGGCTTTCTTATGAAGACCTGTCATACTACACTGAAGTCAGATGGTTAAGCTGAGGAGACATGCTCTACCAATTTTCGAAATGCGTGATGTGATATCTGAATTCCTGAAGGGGCAGGTATGTTGTTATTAGTGCTTAATTGCAATATATGTTTATGTAGTACTGAATATGTCTTAAAATTTCCATTATCTTTCCTTGTTTAGGATATAGACATTCATGAATTGGGAGATGAAGATTGGATAAGTGATTTAGCCTTCCTCAATGACATTTCTCAACATTTCAATTATCTTAATCGTCGTCTTCAGGGAAAGTTCCAAAATATAGTTCATATGTATGACATGGTTAGATCATTCGTAAAGATGACAGATGTATGGAAATCAAATCTCATGAAAAAAGAGTTTCATCATATTACATGTCTAAAATCTCTTCCCAATATTTCTGTAACAAATCTGAATAAATATATTGGTCTATTAGATAAAGTAAAGAGGGAATTTGAAGTAAGGCGATTCAGTGATTTTAAATCCATGGAAAATTATTTTGCTCTGTTTGCTAATCCTCTTGCAATAGATCTACATAAGCTTAAACCAGAATTACAGCAGGAAGTCGCTGATTTACAATGTAATACATGTATTCAATTTCAGTATAAGGATTTGACTGATTTGGATATATTAAAAAATCTGAAAGCAGATACATATCCATCTCTTGGATCATTTGCTGTCAATGTAGCAGCTATGTTTGCATCCACATATGTATGCGAACAATTTTTTCCAAAATGAACTTGTAAAATCGATGCAACGATCGCGATTAACAAATGATAATTTACATGCTATACTGAGAGTGACAACTAGATTTTCATGGTACATTGGAAATAGAAGTGAATTGAAATATATTGCTCTAATATCTAGGCCTACCTAAGGTATCGTAGACCAAAATAGCTGGATTTAAGTATGCGTACTATGTACATCAAGTATGTATTCCTTATTGTACTCTGTAGCGAACAACTCCAGCACTGACTCTGAACAAAGGTGAATGCCTAACCCTGTTCAACATTACATCATGTACATTGCGGGTTGCATGTTGAGATGTCATACTCCTCCCTCAATGAGTACAAATCTGCCGGTGCCTGTGATAGACACTCTCATTTCAACTGTGGACGGTTTGTCAACTGGATGACAAGTAACTTGAGATATTTTAGTTAATTGATGCAAATTAATCATTTCTTCACACTAGCCGTATATAGGCTAAGGTTTTTGATAGATAAAGTCAACATAAAAAATTCAATGCCATGGCCGGAAATGTAACCACAGATCTCCTGGTTTCCATCCAGTCGCTCTAACCCATTGAGCTACAGTGGCCAACGTGCCATCCCGACATTAAATTCTCCATTTGACTAGTATATTTCCCCGGTAAACCACAAGGGGCTCTTGCATTCGATATACACCACGTGTGGCGACTTACTATCGTAAGTACATGAGTCCCAGGCTTCATCATTTAACTTTTATTATTTTAGTTAATTGATGGAAATTAATCATTTCTTCACGCTAGCCATATATAGGCTAAGGTTTTTGATAGATGGAGCCAACATGAAAAATTCAGTGCCATGGCCGGGATTTGAACCACAGATCTCCTGGAGATCTCGCCATGTCATTCAAATCCCGGCCATGGCATTGAATTTTTCATGTTGGCTTTATTTATCAAAAACCTTAGCCTATATATGGCTGGTATAAAGAAATGATTAATTTCCATCAATTAACTAAAATAATAAAAGTTAAATGATGAAGCCTGGGACTCAAGTACTTACGATAGTAAGTCACCACAAATGGTGTATATCGAATGCAAGAGCCCCTTGTGGTTTACCGGGGAAATATACTAGTCAAATGGAGAATTTAATGTCAGGATGGCACGTTGGCCACTGTAGCTCAATGGGTTAGAGAGACTGGATGGAAACCAGAAGATTTGTGGTTCAAATCCCAGCCATGACATTGAACTTTTCATGTTGACTCTATCAATTTCAGATATATTTGATGCCAGCAAAGAGCAGTTAGTAAGAATAAAAGCCCAATTCTTATTTCAATCATAAAGCAACTTCTCTCTCACTGTCATTTAAAGGAGACTCATTTTAATAGCTTTAATTAATGTGCTCAGTTCATCTTAGATTTCAATAGCTTCAGTACAAATGGAAGTAAGAGATGATTTCTAACAGAATAATGAAGGACGGTATATGCATGCATACGAGGGCAGTTCAATAAGTACCTATGTTGAGAATGAAGATGGCAACATTTTCAAGGTTTAATTATTTATTTCTCAGCACATTCCCTTATTGGAGATATACATTTCTTCCAAAGTTCCTGCTATGTTGTAATCCCTCCAAAAAGTAGGAATTGTCAACCTATGTAAAATATACCTCTGTCTAAATGATAACCGCATCATTTGTTCTAAACTTTCTTCCTGTGAGCCATTCCTTCATGTTTAGGATCAAGGAGAAATTGTAGGGAGCCAGGTCAGGTGAATATAGGGGTGCAACAGCAATTCATAATGCAATTCATGTAATTTGATGGAGAGAACACTGGACGAATGTGCTGGATCATTGTTGGGTGAAACAGCACTTTCTTTTTTGCCAAATTGGGCTATATCTACAGCTTCTTGTCGAATCTGCCAATAACTCATTGTAGTATTGTCCAGTAATCAGATTTTCTTTTTCCAAGAACTCATTGATTATGACATCCTTCGCACTCCATGAAATCATCGCTATCACTTTTCTGGCCAATTGAACTCTCTGTGCCTTCTTAGGAGCCAATTCACTGGAAGCAACCAATTGTTTTCACTGTTGCTTGGCTTACAGAGTATAATGGTAAATTCAGATCTCATTGAGAGTGACAACCCAATGCAAAAGACTTTCAAATTTTGCTTAATTAGCTTCAAACATAAGCTTCAAAATTCAAAGCTGTACCTGCCTGCTGTCTTATGTGAGCAAACAGGACACCCATTGAACTGATAACTTTTCCATCTCTAATTAATTTTGAAAAAATATGAATTGCCATTACTGTCAATGCAGCTATGGCTTCTGCCACATCGCAAACTTTTGTTTGACTATCAGCAAGAATCATGTCATTTTTCCAATGACTTCTTCGGTAACCATATTTGCCAGATGTTCTGGGCATTCTTCATTATTAAAAAAACACACAGATTTTTGACCACTTTAAAGTTGTTAAACTGATAAATAACTAATATCATACATGATGAAACCTCTGCATAAACAGTATTCAATTTTGGTTTTACCTCTTAATAAGTTTTCCCATTCAAAAATAAAAAGCGAATCTCAGAACGACCCTGCACTTTTTGCATTTCAGCCAAAACATACTGAACATCTAACCAAGATGCCTGCCAAATATCCGAACTATCCTATGAATCAGTACTAAATTTGTTTAGATGATGTATAACAAATGACAGTATACAATAACGCCAATTTGCCTTAGCAACTCCATCTATTCTGAAACACATCTTATTGAACCGCCCTTGTACATTGTGTCTGATAGAATTAATTTTCAATATCTAGTCATCTTTTGCTATTATTTACGTAAAGGAGGAATAGAGAAGGGTAAGAATCACATTTATAAAAACAGAGAAATGAAGTGACACATTTTATTGAGATTCAGCTGTAATGAAGTGACAGAAAGTGATAGAATCAATAAGAACATGAAATATGCAATTCACAAACATGTAAGTACAATAATTTGCCCAGAAAACTTATCTTTAATATTAATGAGATGATTAATTAGGCTAAGTTAGTGCCTTGGGCAGATCATATAACACACAAAATAATTTGCTTACACTGCAAAAATGTTTGCCCAGCAATACAATTAAACAAACCATCCCATTTATATAATCTAACATTCTATTTCTTCGGCGACAACTCTTCGCTTTTTTTTTTTCTTCCGTTGAAAGGTTACATTGAAGAGAACAGAAAGCAATGAATACATAGACATCAGACCACAACATGATTACTCAAATATGTATACCATAAAACATGGGTGCTTATTTCCAAACATATGCCATTAAAAACAGCTACAGTTAACAGCAGTACATTATCCTAATCCACAGAAATGTAAGTCCTATGTACTTAACAAACTAAGCTAAAGAAATGATTACAGCTACTGCAGTATAAACAAACCTGTTTTTCAAATATAATTTAAGAAAGAAAGGATTGCATATCAAGAAATAGCAAAATGACAACACACACTTCAGCTTTTTATTTCAATACTGAAAAATATGTATTGAGTAAAACCACTAAACCGCCAACAATTTGGCTTCTATCTTTATGCTAAAAATAAGATTAAATGCTTGTACATTTTAAAACAAATTACATACTAAAACGAGATGCAATGTTGGAATATAGAAACAACGTATACATTTTACACAAACAAACCCTTTACCTGATATTAAACAGTTATACATAAACACATTATTATTCCACTCCATTTACACATGGACCCAGGTATGCAACAACATAAATAAGGAGCGACGTCAAATCAACTTTATTTGCATGAAGAAAGAAAGCATGAGTGGCAAAAATCTCTGGTAAGAAAATTAGTTAAGACAGTCAAAGAAGATATTCCTTCTATTGTGCAAGCTTTGAGGTGTGTAACATAGTGCTCATTATAGTACAATAAGATATGGTAGTACTAATGACAGTTGCTCAAGAAGATAATACTACCAGCATGATATTATAATGAGCGGTAAAGGGGTTATACAATGCAACTGGAACAAAGTACAGTTTCTAACAAAATAATGCTTTTTATTGTAAACATTTCTTATTTATCTGTATAACTCTTATCCATTAGCAATACGACTTACTCTAAAATAAATAACAAAATATACCGCATCACAAATGAAGGCACTTTTCTTTCAGCTGCTCTGCATTAAGGTCCACATTCTGATACATTTGGAATGAATGTTGCACAGACTCATGCATTAATAGGAGAAGGCAGGGTAGACGTGGAAAGACATTCTTCATTCATTTTGTTCAATTGCTCTTTACGCCACATAAAATACATATGTCAGAACATTAAACATTTTTTCCCAAAACATTCTCCTATGAATTTTTGTAATACTAAAGGGGTACAGTAACCAACTTATAATTTTATACTTTTACATCAGTCTGTTAAAACTTGTGCATATGTGCATTTCTTGGTAACTGCATTTAGTTCTTCTTCTTGCGCTTGAAATAGGAATCAGCATAATGACCTCCAAGACCCTGGGAATGTTGACCTATGTAGTTGCCCTCGGGACTTGGTTCTGGTGATGGCAACAGCCGATTGTATTTTCTCTTCTGCCCAATAGGAGTGACAAGACCTGCAGCACTTGGTCCTGGCGGTGAAGCAATGAGAATTGGACTGCCTGGATGTGACCAAAGACCAGACACGAGATTTGGTCCAGGATATGCTCCAAACTGTGGAGGTGTTCCACCAGGAATATTTGTAGGAGAGGTGAGGAATGTGCCCGGAGCCCAGCCATTCTGGAATGGTGGTGGTCTTGGTTTCACATCTAGGAATCCCAGTGGTTTGGGTGGGGGTACTGGCATTGGCACAGGACTCCCTAATATGGGCCTACTTGGAGGCACAGAAGCACTGAGAATTGGGCGACCATTGGGAACAGGGCTGCTCAGAATGGGGCGTCCATTAGCCATGGTTGCCACAGTTGGAGGACGAGTAGGAGTTGAAGCAGCAACGCTCATGGCCCATGTTGGTTCTGTTTGCTGCTGAGGAGGAGCTTGTGCCACAGGCTGCAGTATGGGTCCTGGTTGGCCCACAAATGGAAAACCTGGTGATGCTGGAACAACTGGACGTGGGGTTGGTATCCCTGTAGGAGTGGTACCATTTGTTTGCATCACATTTGTCAGAGATCCTAAAAGTTGGTTTAAATTCTGGGCATTATTTAAGATAGTATTAATAGTTTGTTGAAGATCACCTGGTACAGTTTCTGTGAACTGCTTTAAAGGAAGGGAATGTGGTGGCAGTTTGGCAGCACCAGTTGCAACTTGTTGTGCATAGTGATTTGAACCAGGCTTATCAGCCCGAAGAGGACTTTTCGGACCACCAAGAGTAGGGTCAAAAAATCCATTTTTCATTAAAAGGTTAGGATCAAGGGGAGGAAGATTCAGATTTTGCTGTTGTGTTTGGATCTGACCCAAAATACCATTCCAGAAGGTGGTAGGATCCTGTAAGGGAAGCTGAGGAGGAATTCCTAACATTGTTGCAGTTGCATCATCCAGGGCTGTACCGGCAAATGGTGGACGAGGTGCAACTTCTCCAGGAGGAGGACTCATCTCATTGGCTGATGGGTTTGGCAACAATGGTACCTATAAAATAAAGTGCATTTCAAAATTAAAACTTTATAGAAATTACAACTAGCATATTTCTATTTTGCTCCACTGTAAATAGCTTTTCAACCCTAGACTATGCTTTTGCAGCTTTCTTTTGAAGAGTTTTTAAGCAGTTTTTGATAAATTCATGTTCTTTTTTCTTGTTATTGTTTTCGGCATTACGCTTCACTTTAAATACTCATACAGTGTTTGGCAATTGACATTAGGAACTCCTAGAACATGGATACATGTGAGCAGACAAAGTTTCAAAGAGCACACCATATCATTTTCATACTACCAGTACAAGTATTTGAAATCCAGTATTTCAATCTCCTGCCTTTGTTGAATGAAAGAGTGATAATTTAAGTAGTTATGGCTTAGTTAATTGTATTTCTAGAGAACAAAACAATTTTATAACAATGCTCAGTACAAGAGAAAAATAAAGACATTAATTTGTGTGTTGTACCTTGTTTCTCTGTAATCTTATCAAACTGGTAACATCTTGGTCCAGCAAAACAGTAATTGGATGTAGAAATTTCTATCACACTTTGCACCAATAAATTGTGATGTGGTTATTTTCAACAGGGTTCTGCTAAGTTTCTAGAACACTTACCAAAACTGAAGAAAGCAGATTTTCCTCCATGTCTGCAGGAGTTTAGGAAGCCAATCTCTGACACTGCTTCTTATGAATATCCAATGATAATAAATATATGATGAAAAAACATTCAATGAAATTAAATAAAATTATTGGGAGGCGAGGTTGGCAGGTAATTTTGACTAACCATATTCCCTGTATTATCCCATAAAATGATCATGTAAGTTCAAAGGCTAGCATGTATGTAAACATAAAAGCAAATGTTACCACTCCTTCATTCAGCTTAAGCAGGACATTTACATGTGCCATGTAATCACAATATTCTGTAATATGTTACCTGTTTGTCTGAATATAAGAAAAATTGAAAAGTAATTATTACACAGACTAATTCAATGTATTTTCTGTAATGAATTTATTTTACAATTATGAATATACAGTAAAACCTCATTAACCCAGACATATGGATAATCCAGACCAGTTTTGATAAAAAAAAAATGTTATTTAGCATAGTAAATGCAGACTTGTTTTACAGACAAGAAATTGCTATTTTCAGTAGGTAGAGTACTCAAATTCTCTTGCTATCATTGCACTCACCCCAACAGCTTGGGACCATGTTGGAAGAGAAACTTTTATCAAGTCATGGAAAAAGTTGTGACTTGGTGGATGTAACTTGCCAGAAAATAAGTTTGAAGAACAAAAAATAAGTGTGGAAGAAGACTTAATAGACATTTTTAAAAATACTGATGACTTTTCTGATGTTGATCAAGAAGACACTGACAAATGGTTGCAAATCAACAATGATGGTGGTTATAAACCGATTACGAGGAAGGCATTATTGCATCATGCAGTGTTATTGAAAATGAAAGTGAAGAGTATTTGATTCAGACAGTGTTGATGGACCAGCTATGGTTATGACCCACACACAAAAAGTAGCTAACATTGAGAAATTGAAGCTTTATTTTGAGAACCAAGCTGAAACATTGCCAAATGAACTTCTAATGTTAAAGTAAATGCAAGATGGCGCTGTTCGGAAAGCGATTTACTAAACTGAGACAGCAGAAGCTCCCTGCCTTTTTTACTACCGACTATATATTTTGTAGCTATACCATGTACAGCAAAAATACATAGGTTGTTACAGTACATAAAGGGTATATGTTTTTAGATGAAAGTGTGCTGATAGTAATTTCCAAACTCCATTAAAAATATATTGGTGATGTTGTACATGGTTTTTTTTTTTTATCATTTTTCCACAATTTTCTGGATAATACAGATTTTTTTTATCTTAATTTGCCCCTGGTTCCAGTTGACCCAGGTAAATAAGGTTCTACTGTAACATGAAAGGTTTACTCCCCAAATTTCTATAACAACAGAATTTTCATAGTAGCATATTGGTGCAAGCATGGCATGATCAATTATTTAACCACATCATCTAACAATTGCTTTAACCATCACATGAACTCTTTTTTTCTTTTGAACACTATTCATATGCATTGATGTATTTGGGAGAACTGATTAGTCCAGATCTCACATATAAATATATTTAAATAAAAAAACTCTTTATAAATTTAAAATTACTGGAACTTCCTTACAGTAAAAGAAATAATTAAACTACAGAAAATTAATTAACGTTCAGCACTCTTACTTAGCAAATTATTGATGGGACATGTTTCGAGAAACTACTTTCCTCTCTATAGAATGCTGGTTGGCTAACTCTAACTTTGTGATTTTTTTCTTTACTGGTATCTGTAGCACCACCTGATGTAAGGTTGGTGAATTTGTTGATTAAAATATTGTCTGCTGGAATTTCAAAGTTTATAATTTGATGCTCAAAGCCTCTGATACATGTTCTTTCCCCTAAGTCCTTAAAAATGTTCTTCCAATAATTTGGTAAAAGAGAAATATGAGTGCTCAATATCAATTCATTTTCCATAATTTATAAAAGCTGCTTATTTTTTTACAGGTTCTCAAAGTATTAATGTACAATAGGTTTAGCCGTAGGAGGCAGTAACGTTAGGCACATCATTCAACCCAACACAGTCTTCCGGAGTTATAGAAAACACTGGTAGAGGTAACCATGAATGTACTTAAACTAATGCAGAGCACCAGATGAATCCTTTCCAAAGTCCATGAACATATATGTATGTGGCAAACTACGTGAATTTCCTCATTTAAACACATGCTACTAATCAAGCATTCCACAGGTTGTAGAATGTCACTATTTTGAATAACAGCATCTCTGGTGGAAATCTTCAAAGTGTTTCAAAATTTTTCAGTGTTGCCAATTGACAACTGGAGGATCTTTCACATTACCTCTCTATTTCTGAAATAAATTGATTACTACAATTACAGATGTATTTTATTTTTGTAACATTCATTTTGAATTACTACATATTATTCTCTGATACCTACTTTCTGTGGTTGACCGGCCTTGGTGAATCCATTTTTTATTCCATTTGCATGAAGTCCCTTTCGGGTATCTGCACCTGGTGGAAATGGAAAGTGTGCTGATGGTGGTGGAGGTGGACCCATAGCTATTATTGCAGGAGGGGCAGCCCCAGGACCAACTACACCATGTCCTGGCCCAGGTCCTTGTCCTTGTTGCTGTTTGATCAAGTTCTGTAAAGTAGCCAACATCTGTGGATTTCCCAAAAGGGAAGGGTGACTGTTCCCCATTTGGGCCTGCATCTGCGCAGCAAGCAGGATTACTAGTGCTGCTTGTGCATTGTCTGGTGGTGGGCCTGATGGTGGTGGGGGTGGTGCTGCTCCATTATTAGATTTGTTTTTTCCTTGTGGACCATTAGAACCATTACCTGGCTTCTTTCCATTTTCACCCCCACCAGATTGTATAGCCTGAATTTGTGTCCAGATAATATTCTGCAGGTTCTGGGCAACTGGAGGAGAAATAAACATAAAAAAGGTAAAACAAATACTGTAAATAGAGTTATTTGCTTATGTGCTAATGAACAGTTTTCCAAACATATATACAGTATGGACTTAAGTTCTGCCAGTGAAATGCATAACTGCAGTGATATGAGAATTGTGAGGGAAGGAAAATGACAAATATATACACACCCACCAATATGATCGTAGTCATGAATCCAGTTTTCACCAGTGTGCTGTGTAGTGGTAGCAAGCTAAAGTGAAAAGACAGGTTGTGTAGAAGACTGTAGTACTGAACCAGCCTTATTTTGGTATGGAAAGAAGTAAAATTACTTTATTGTATACTTGGATGAAAGAATTACCATTTTTTTTTACATCAGCAGAATAATAGAATCTATCAAACTCAGCAAATTATTCATTGAAATATAGAATCACTTTCTAATTTTATGAAAATTTCTTCCTAACAAGACAAGTCTACAAATTAAAAAAATAGAAAAGTGTTTACTTGAGGCCAAAAACAATAGGTTGGATAAGGAATTTATTAAAATACAAATTTATGCAGTTTGCTTATTGTAACCACTGCTATTGCTGTGTGGGCTGTGCACTGTCGTTATGAAATAGCGAAGCAAAATAGTTCCCAGTTATGGTTTTGCCTTTTAAAGGTAATTTATTGAGAATCCCAGAAAACAGTGGCCATCACCTTTTCAACCAATAAAACAGTTTTCATGTTCCTGCACATGCTCTCTCCAGATGTACATTTTTGTAAAGGTGAATACAGTGTCGGTAAAGATCATAAGAGCTGTCAATATGAAGCTGTTTAAAGGGAAGTTTTCTTATCAGAATGCAAAGTAAGAAGTATGGAGTACTGGTTGGCAAGCAATGTCATAAGTTTACTTCAACCAATTTGCTGATTATTCTCTGCAGTACCAAAAACACCACAATACTGAAATATTAATAACAAATTAAATAAGTCAGCTGTCAGAGAGTCCACTGGATATTATTAAATGTCCTCAACATTTTTACTAGGGGTCAATAGCAGTTTTTGCATTCTCACAGAGTAAATATACATTAACGGATTTGCATAGTTCTATTTAGAAGTTATATTTTAAGGTACTGACAGGTTTTGTAAGCATATTGTGTATTTACTTTTATACTATCAGAGCAGTATACAAGTGTTACTTGCTCTTATACATAGCATATAATGAAAAGTATATAAGGATGCTCTTTCATTAATAACGTTCTCAAATTTTAAATTCAAATGTTAGTTGGTTGAGGTTAAATACTCCTCAGGAAATAAAATTGTTTTGGCCCAAAGCTGTTTTTTAGAGTTAAAGTTTGAATCATCAGCCTTGTGTCTGGTGCACGGAAAAAACATAAAAATAGGAGTAAGTGACAACTTCAGTGAGATTGTTCCTCAAACTTCATTGTACTTTGCATTAGCTTCCTGTAGAATAAGTTATGATAGTGACTGATAGGTCATGCTGAACGCCTAAGAAATCAAACATAATTTCTTATAGAAGTATGGTATTTCATAAAGTAAAGCTTGCTTTTATTTATCGCCATAGCTTGTGAACAACTTAAGTGGAAGACGTACAATTCAACTTTGCTTGCATGTTAATACAATTTCTCACTTGCATTCAGATAGCTGTAATCAAGCTACAGAGCAACCAGCTGGACCTTTATTTACAATATAATATTTAATATTCAACATATTTTTTTATTAATCATATCACACAATAAGTTGTTTTGCATTTCATATCACTTTTTAATTCTTTATACTAAAAAGTGGGCTAAGACATGTATATTATTACAGTTTGTCTGGTTTATCTTGAATATGGGAATTAGCGAGA
The DNA here is from genome assembly GCA_030765055.1 of Mantis religiosa. Lineage (NCBI taxonomy): Eukaryota > Metazoa > Arthropoda > Insecta > Mantodea > Mantidae > Mantis > Mantis religiosa. The sequence continues at coordinate 96,709,771 of CM060948.1, read as the reverse complement.
GAGAGTACACTATTGCCCATGCTTTTGTAGGTAAACCATGACTGCCTAATCCTACATCTCATCTACTCCATGGAACTTTTGGATTGACTTTGCATGATTACAAGTATACTGTAGGTATCCCTTTAATACTTTCAAGTGCAGCGCTTTAATGACTACTGGTAGATAGTAGTAGTACAGATATGCTCTCCATTAGGAGTTTCTTGGAGAGTCCTGGTAAACTGATAATATCCTCAGTTCCATTGTCATCGGATGCTGGATTACAACCGCAGTCTTCAAAGTCAACGTCCCATTCAGAGCCACTTTTGTCTAAATTTATGATGAAATTGTCTAACATATCATCAATTAATCCGCCTTTTTCCCAGTACATTTCTTTTATCCCCTTCATATGTTCACAGGCAGCCTTCCAATTTTCTGGAGTAACTTTTAGTGCTGCATTACAGGAGATCTTACTTACATCTTGTTCTTTGAATATCACATTGTGTTATGTATTCGATAGCATTCATATCACAATGATATGGATTTAAGCGAACTACAGTATGTCTATTTACTTCATCTATGGAGTCTATTACATACCATTTGAGCTTATCTTTATAACCATTAATTATGTCATACAACACTGGTTTTATGCCATATTTCCATTATTACCATATTTTACTGTCAGTATAAAGCATTGTTTGTAAATAAGCAAGCCTTGCTCTGGTTGGAGCACCTGTCGCTGACTAATGAAGACTAGGCAGTCAAGATAACAGTGGCACTGTGTTTACAAAATTTGTCAACCTCTTTGTCACCGGGAGGTGTAGCCTAAGTAGATCATGTTTCAAGCTAAACCAGATGAACCTTAGTTTAATAATGTCACCTAAAATAATCCCAAGCATCAGTCTACTTGCAGCTTATTGGCTACATTCTAGTATCTTTTAGTAAAGTTTTCTATTTATGGTCTATGATCATTAGGCTTAAGTTAGTTCAGGAGTTATTACAGAATTTACTTACACACTGGATTCTGCTTTGCCAAATTCTGCAACTGTTGGAACACAGCTGGTGCTGGTGGATCAGGGAGAAGTCCAGCTGCCTTGCCTTTATTTCCCTGTAGAATTATTAAGCATTGCATCATTCCAAACCAATGTAAAATGATCCTGTTTGTTACACAATTGCTCTTTATGTATTTTACTGTAGAGTGAGTTAAGCTTAATAACAAATTCAGATCAATTTGTGTGCATGTGTGCGTGCGTGCGCATGCGCATGCGTGTGCGTGTGCATGTGCGTGTGCGTGTGCGTGTGTGTTTGTGTTAGACCTCAGACACAAAAAGTGAGCATACTTCAGAAGCACAAATTTCTCCAAGCTCCACTCAGCTCTACAATTATTTCACATTAACGTACTTATATAGGAGCACTACAGCTTTAGTTTATGATTAACACTGATTATGAGTTATCAACATCAAATATCCATTGATAGCTACTGTTTATAAACAGGTACCTACAGAGTTTTCATTTCAGCGCATTACATTACAAGGAACTGTCCTGTATAGTCCTGCCTGTAGTAGGTTCACTTTGCCCTCCTATTCATGTGCCAACTAATCAGTTGACACAAAGTCTGAACTGTACATAGAGTGATATATCCTGAGACCACATGTTTCAATGTTAGGTGTTAGAACTGTCTTAATGCCAAAAGGTCTGTATACTTCAGTGTGCATAATATTCATATGATTTCTATGTGACAAACTATGGTAAGGAAATGACACTAGTTATAGACATTCAAGGTGCTCATGTGCCTCACAGAATACTTCATAATCTTATGAATAGATTTGGGGAACATAAATCTATTATGGATAAAACATCAAAATTAAATCCATATTTATTTATAGAGGTAAAACTTGATGACAGGGAAAAGTGGATAGAAGTCCGCAGATATCTCTGAGAAAATTTGTCCTGATTGCAGAAATATTTGCAAACCTTGGCTTGTAATACCACTAACATTTAAAACAGTTTAAGATAACTGTACTTCAGGAATTGCAACCACATGATGCGAACAGAAATAATTCCTACAGTTGGATGTTAGACAATATTAATGATTGTGCTACGGACCTGCACTTAACTTTTTTTTTTCAACAGACAGAGAATGATTTTATTTACATGGCCATGAAGAATTAGGAACTGTTAAATGCAAATTTGTTTAAAATGTTTGAGAGATCTGTGGCAGAAGAAGGACATAATTTCAAACATCAACTATGACAAAGGTATGTGATTATTGTGTTTATAATTTTCATAATAAACTTATTCACTTGAATTTTAAGGGCCTACAAATATCTGACTTTACCTAGAAATTACCATTAGGTTGATGTGTCTTAACTTAACTCTCTATAAGACTAAGAATGATACAACAGAGAACATCCCATTCTTTATTAATTTATAGATGAGTTGTATTTATTACACATCGGCTTCACTTACGTACCTATTTTGAGGACATGTTTGGCAAATCATCGTTTGCATCTTCGGCTCTTATGCGACTAAAGCTTGATATGGTGGTGTGGGTAATTCAGAAGTTGCTGCTGCCATCTGTTGATTTAGTAATGAACTTAAATGTGGGATCCTCTTCTGGCAGGATTACAAAGTTCATTAGTTGGTTTTTATGTTTTTCTATGTATATTCTCTCCCACATGATGAGTTCACTATGTTTTTGTACGTATTTTAGTAATTTGGTGCTATCTTCAATTGCATGATTTTCAGACCAGATCTTTTTGGGACCAGATCCCATTCTTTTTCTTTTTCTCTGCTTTTGGTTTCTTTTATATATATGCAATGCTTTATAAACATGATAATGTAACTTCCAATTCCAAAGACTCTTGACTTTAAGGCATTTATTCCCACACAGATGGGAGATTGTTAACAAAGAAGTGCTAAAAGTCAAGATAATGAGAGTACAAAAGGAGGAGGATATAAAAAGGATAGGAGAATTTATGGGGAGAATAAGAGGCAAATGGTTTAGGAAAATAAAGTAATATAAACCGTGATAAAGTTCATCATGCATATTATTAAAATCAGATAGTACATGGCAAAGACTTTGTAAATATGTGTATGTGTATGTAAATAGTGTTTGTTAAAATATTAATACCAAGGTAATATGAATTATATTAAGGTCCATCATGCATAAAAAACCACAGTGTTAAAATGCATGGTGGAATAAAGGGGGGAAAAACAGCAACTCAAAGTTATGTATATGAAAATTGTAAGATTTTTGTACAGTATTATTATGGAAATAAAATACATTACTTACTAATTATTCCCACACCGTTTAAAGTAATCTTTTTTGTTGTCAAAATAAGTATTAAGTTACTAAATATTCTCTAACAAAAACCCAAAGCAACAATTAATATAGGTTTTTGTGTAATATAAACATACTATCCTTAATTTATTTCTTATCTGTTAAAAATGCATAGTGTTGTCACACACTAAAATTTAATTTTACTTGAACAAAAGAAGACTGAAGAGGATTCAACTTAACTCTAATTCAGCCTGTGTTTGACTGCCCAGGCATCAGAACACACAATGACGTTGATGTACATTATCCTCATAATTGTATATCTTGAAAATAAAAGAATATTGACGCTAAATAACATACTGAGAACACAGCTTCTGTAAATACTTCTGATTTTTTTCAAACCAGACTCACTTTCTTGCTATTGCATTTTTTGTGTTAGCAAGCTCATATTTTTAACATTTATGTTAAGATGAAGTAAGGAAACAAAATTGGAAGCATTTTAAGATGAATATAAAGAAGAGTTGAGCATATAAAATTGACAGATATGCCGCTGAAATACCATGAAGCTCAAATATGTAGAATCAGAAGAGATAATTCTTTCCTGGTATGTATATGTCCTAATAGTTTGGATGGAAACTCCCAAAAATTCAAATTTATTTTCCAAACTCTTCACCTGTCTTGAAGTCTAAAAGATCCTGGAGCAACAGGCAAAGTTGTTTTTGGAAAAAGTGGAGAAAAGAACAACCCTAAAAGAGATTAATCAGAAGAAAGATACTGGATGGAGCATTGGATGCAAAGAAACTTCTTGGTAAGAGGTACAGAAGAAGCAATGGTAGTAAAATGATTCTGAGATGATAAACAATATTAACATGGTAATTCAAATCCAGAGACAAAGAGGAGAGGCAGGTTTCTTTTTAACCTACCACTGGGCAAGGTTTAAAGTGAAAGACTAGCATTGGATACAGAAAACTAAAACTGAATGATTTTAATGCTTCACTCTTAAAACACTTATGTACTCAAAACATTAGATATTAACTATACATGCAATGAAATACTTACAGAGTCATTGAGCAATTTCAAATACAAATTAATGGCTCGAACTCCTGGAATATAGTAGCAGATACGTATGTTTTGGCCACGAAGGCAGTATCCATTTAGTGATGTCTGTGCTGTCTCTGCATCTTCACTTGTGCTGAATTCAACTAAGCCCCAATCTTGTGGACAGCCATTCTTCAATGCAATCTGATGTAGACAGGCAAAATGATATAATTATACATAATTTTTCTTAAAACAAATAAATTTCTGTTAAATACAATAGAACAAAGAAGAGTGTCTTCCACACATCATTATTTGTATTTATTAAAAAAGCAAAATAGCAAAAAAGGAAAAACAAAAATTAATAAATAAAAATGTTTTCATATTACTCACAGTGATTCACAAATACAGTAAAGCTACTCTGAAACACTGTTTAGAAATGTCTGTAATATACATTACTTTTCACTGGTCAACTCTCCTGTTCCCATAAGCAACAATAAAACCTTTCAATTACTTTAAGATATTTTTTTGTGAGTAGTAACAGCTTCTGAAGGTTTTAAAGAACTCTGTTACTAAAAGATATTCTCAAGATAGTTTTGTTCCCATTTGGACCAGCTGATGACTTCAACTTGCATTCTTGCAGTACTTGGCTTTATAATCACTCATCAGTCAGCAGATTATATGAAGTGAGTGAGTGAGTGAGTGTGTGGTGTTTAAGGGCCCGTCGACAACATGGTCATTTGGGCCCCAAGTCAATACTAAAACCTAAAAGCTATAAACATTTAGCTAAAAAAGGTAAAATATAATAAAACACTCAACTGTTAAAAGGACATTAAAAACGATCTAAAGACATACTTTAAAAACTCTAAAAGTAATAAATATAAAATGCAAGTCAGACTCGCTGATTAAAACCAATTTTGGTAACAAACCGCAGTGCCTTAATCACGGCCACTGGGTCGTCCCCTAAAATACTGGGCAAGTTAGCTCCCAAGCCTATTGACTGGCGAACTCTGGTGTACTGCGGGCAATCAAGCAGTACGTGCCGCGATTTTATGAAGGATTACTTTGTTTTGTTGCATGAATTATCTTTACAGTCTAGAGTATATTATACTAGGTGAATCACCTAAAATTTGCATTACAAATACTTCCAAAACTAAACAGGATTTGAAAAACAACTTCCATAGCCATGAAGAAAGCACTCATTAATGCTGATGATATAACCCATTTAAAAACATAAGTAAATATGTCTTTCATCATAAATTAAAAAGTTGTTAGATGGAAATCTATATGTATTATTTTTATGAAATTAATATCATGGAAACCCACATTGAGAGTCATGCTTGTTATATCAAAATAGTCAAATTACCTAGTGAGAAGTTAGAACCTAAATTTACAGCAAAGACCAACTGCACACTCTGAGGTTATTTCTTGTCATTGAATCTCAAAAGTGAACTTTGCATTTCAGTTAGTCACTATGTAATTGAAGTACTACAATGCAAACAAAAGTTGTTCATGTTACTTTTGTTACTGTCAGTTGTGTTGGAAATAAAAGGTTTGTGCTGAAAATAAAAAGGAACATAAATAAAGGTTTAGCTATTTTGTTG